>CM074733.1:144166428-144675243 GCA_037367245.1 Phrynocephalus guinanensis
CTTGGACCACTGGCCACCAGGCAGTTTCACTTATGATTAGGAGACAAAACCAGTACGTTGGGATGGCTATGTACACAACTACAGGTGCCATAACTATGGCAGACACAACAACTCTAAGTACCAATTATACAATAATGGAACCAAGTCTTAGCTGCCAGCCTAGGAGGTTTAGTATGAGTACATGAAGGATGTTGATGCAGGAACAAAGCTCTGCCTATGGAGAGATCACGAGTTAATTCTAGCAATCAGAGCATGGAGGTGACTAGTTAGAAGCAGGATACTGCAAGTGCACCTTGATTCAATTCAAAGGGTGCCTTGGTGTGCTGCACTAGATTCTAATTGCCTGAGATTTTGGAAAGAGTCTAGAGTACTCCTGACATCATCTTATTTGGTCTGCATCGTAGATCCAGAATGACTTCGAAATTCAGACGGCTAGCTTTAATTCAGATTGGAAAACCAAAATTATTCCAATTGGCTTGCATTGGAAACCCAAACTGGCTGTAACTTGTTTTGTCTAGCCAATGCGTATTTGGAATTTGAAGACACAAAAAAACCCCAAAGGGGAGTAAGCATGTCAACTTTCAGACGGCTAGCATCAGAGCTTTGTGTACTAGTAGACACTTTTACATTTTGCTTTAAAAACAAAAAGCAAAATATGTTTTTAAATGCACACACATTCATCTGAGCATTCAACCCTGGCCATTCCCCCCATTCCTGCTGCTTTTGCCCTCTCACCGTCCTCTTAGGCAGTACCTTTCTAGAGCTCACAGAATATCCTCACATTTACACTTAAATAATCGGATTAGGTTGCCACCAACACAGTCACTACCAAGAGTTGAAATGGGAAGGGTTAAACAGAACAGCAGCACAGTGGGCAGGCCAGCCGTCATTCTGGGCAGATTAGAGCAAGCAGAGGCGGGCAGCTAAATCAAAGATGGTCTTTCTAAGTGGATAGTTCCCATTGCTGGGCAGCCCTGTACTAGAGCTCTGGAGTACCTCTTTGCACTCCAGACGTTAGAGGTAACAACACACTGCCCCATAGATTATTGAAACAAAGACCAGGGGTAAAGGTCAGAGGAATTCTCTGAAGGACAGTTTGGGAGGGCAGTGGGCAGGCACAGGAAAGGCAACAGTGGTTGGCAGAGAGTGGCACAGGGAGGCAAAAAGTATAAAGTAGTAACCATGTATAAACAAAACACCCTTCTAGACTGACATACCTCCCTTGCCCTGTTTTTTGAGTCACCACGAAGGGTTTGCCAAGAACATCCTCTGCGTTCAGAGTTGAAAGGATTTACCAAAGAGCATAGCAAGCACCATGGGATCATTCTGTGCCACCATCTCACAAAGGAACTTGGAGATCTGGGTGACATGAGAAATATCCATCTCAAGCCCTGATATTTTGTCCACACCCTCTCCTCCACTGTTGTGAGAAGGACAGTTCCATGTGTAGACAACCATATGTGCCTATTCCCTCCATGTGGTTGGCAGGGGACAGGCTTTTACAGTAGACTTGTAACATAAGTGTTTATCACTTATGAAATCTCCATGCTTTCTTTCTTACAAACAGGTAATTTACTGTGTCCCAACAATCCTTATTTTAGGGAGGCAAACATGTGCAAGAAGGTGTGTACATACAAAAACCAACAGGAGAAACACTGCAAAGCTCTTCCCTAATCTACTGTTCACCTAAGTCGGTGGTTCCCAACCTTGAATCTCAGATGTTTTTGGATGCTTAACTCCCAGAAATCCTGGCCAGTGCAGCTTATGGGGAACATCTGGGGAACCACTGATCTAAGTTATTGCCAACAACATTTCCTTTCCTCCCCCCCACCCCCAAAGTAATCTTACTCATTACACCTGCAGCTTTTGGGGGCTTTCTTTGGGCGTTTATACACGACCCCTAAGCTGCGCTGCAAATGGCTCCCAGCTCCAGAGCTTAGAAATGTTTCCCCACCAGCTCCGGAGTTTGCAGACAATTAAGTGCGACCACACCCCCATAAGCGCGACCCAGCGCACCTTTCATGTACTTGCTCTCAGCAGATGAAAATTCCTTGATGCGGATAAGAGTGCCGGGCTCTCCTCGCTTGTCTGTTGTTTTTTTGCCTCCCGCCCCTTTAAGAGCCCCTTGAGAAGGAACCAGGAAGTAACGGGGCTCGTGGCAACTTCGACCGGCACCGGCAGGTTAGTAAAGGCTTCTTTTGTCCTTTTTTTCCCTCCCTCCCCTCACGCCGACAGGAGCAGGAAGTGCTGAGGGGTGGGGACGCAGGAACAGAAACGAACCCCCAAGATCTCTGGTCCGAATTTAAGGGACCAGCGGATCTTAGGGGTCATGTGAAAAGGCCCTTTGTGTGCCTGGCAAGTGTTAACTGAAGAGCTGCCCTCTCTTGCAGGCTGTTCTCCAAGGGTACCTCAAGGTTGACTTGCTCTCTCTCAGTGAATCCAATGTTCAGAACATCCTCATGGGAAAGATTCTTGTCTTCACAGTTTCTGTTCATACTGAGAAAAGACAGGGAGACAAATAAAGAGGGCATGGCTACCAATAGGGCAAAACTACATTTGATGCGACATGTCTTTGCTGTCTACTCTGTAATTTAGGTCAGTTAAGTATATGAGGCTGAACATTCCCCTTTTATCACTGTCTCATAGACGACCTCTCTTTCCACTCATGCTGAAGGAACATAGCTACAAACTCCCATTCAAAACATAGAATAAATTTGTCCAAAAGAGTCAAAGGCCTTACTCTATTCAGCAACCCCACCTAGAGTAGACCCATTAAATCAATTGCTGAATTGCTTTTATAAATCCCATTGATTCAATGAGTCCTCTCTAGTTGGGACCACTGATTAGATTCATCCCAGGGTCTACAGCTTTTTCAGTCGTCAATCTTCAGGGCTAGGTTCAATCCAACTATAGAAGGCCCACCGTGTCAAGACATTTATGTGCATCTGTGCATAAATTAATGGAGCTGTTCTCACTGGGTATGGTTGGACTGTCTTTGACAACTAGCGCTAGCTCTCACCAGAGTCATACAGACACAATGTGAAGGTAAAATGTAGAAGCATAAGTAAAATCAGTGATTACAGCCTTAATGTTTGATGCAAACGAAATTACTAGAATCTTACTAGCGTATTAGATGAAATGGTCTCCTCCCATTAAGGTTAAGTAGCAAATGTATCTTCCGTTAGAGCCTTTTTTATACACACAGAAAATGAAACTACTGTATATCCTCCTGCGCCACACCCACACCCTGTTCTGTGAATGGAAGACTAACTTGTGATCATGCAATGCCTTTTTCTACTACTCTGGCACCATTCCTATGGAGACTTCCTACATCACACCATCCTTAGCTTTTCACCAGATTTGAAAAAAATTACTTGTTTACTTACCCAGAACAGTTTTATAACTGGTGTGCAATTCCACAATTTTAAACGTGTTAGGCTTTATTGGAGTTACTTTGATCTTGGGGAACACTGTCATTTTGATATAGAATACTGCTCTGAGCTACACTGGAGCACTGTTTCAGAAGTGTATGCTACACATTTTGCCAATATGGAATGCCACTTTGATTTTGCAAAAAGGTCCCTCGTACTGTATTATTTAAAAACCCTGAAGCCTAACATTAGTCTCTTGAATGTTTATATGCACATATCTACACTGTTTTTTTTTTAAAATTGGAAACATTTTTTAAATTCCTGTCATTCAACTGGAAAAAAAAGCTCCCAGGGTGACATTCATAGAATCAATAAATGTGGCAGGCAAAAGCCTCTTTACACGGAGCTAAAAGACGCAATGATTATTATTTTAGGCACCCTCAAGTCACCTCCAACTTATTATAACCTTTATCAGGGTTTTCTAAGAACAAAGACTCAGACAGTCCTTCTGGTGGTGCTTTGGGATAGTGCAGCTTGTCAGCCAAGGTAGGTTCTTCTCCCAGCAAGGCACTGTAGGTATGCCAACACACTGACCTATCCAGCCAGTTCACACTTGGAGAAGCTGAACATTAACAGCTGCAGCTCTGCAGCAGCATGGTTCAAAGCTTCCTTGCCACCTGGTCCTGCCAGAAAGACTACTGGCTCGCCAAATCCCTCAGTTATTCCTGTGACTTCTCCAACTGTTCTCTCACCTTCCTGTGGCTTCTCCAATTGCTTTCTCACCTTCTAGACCACTCACTAACCACAGTGTATGCAGAGTAACATAATGAGAGCAATACAATCAGGTCCAACAATTGACCAATAATCTCTAACCTCCACATCATGTGATCCTCGCTCCACCTTAAAATTTACATCCTGGAACATTGCTGGCTGGGAGAGGAAAACTCATGATCCAGATTTTCTTAATTATCTGAGATGGTTTGTCATTATATTCCTCTAAGAATCATGTTATATGGAAGATTTTTGTTTCCTGGGTTTCACTGTCCATGCCCTTCGTGCCTTTAAAACCCCACTCAAAGGGACGCCCTAAAGCAGCTCTCTCCTGCCTGGTGAATCAGACATCCAAAGTTATAGTTAACCAGCTTTTGGCAGAGCCTCCATGTGTCCAAGCTTTTGTGATCAAATGTTTTTCCAGCCAGGTACTCATGCTAAATTTCACAGTCTAATTCTCCAATCTCTGTATGGAATGTTCTGAAGAATTATGTTGATTTCCTAATTACCAACTATCCACTAGCATCCCTTGTTATAGCAGGTGATCTGAATGCTGGACTGCCCAAAAATCATAACCACAGAAGAACTACACACCTTGATTGCTGACAAAAAAAAGAAATTGAAATAATTAGACATTTTGTATACTTTTGTTCAATTATCAATCCAAATGGAGATGGAAACCAAGAAATCAGAAGAATATAGAGACTAGGAAGTGAGTTGATGAGATCCTGAAGTATAAGGAGGTGTCACTGGAGAATGACGCCAACATCATCCACACTTTTGTATTCCCGATAACCATGTATGGGTGTCATAAGGCTCCACTCGCCCAGGTAACACCTCAGCTGGTATATTTTCCGTAGCTGGAGAAATGCACCCCTGGCCACCAAGTCCACCTGGGCTTCCAGAGTTAGACCAGGGTCAAAGAGCACCCCCAAGCAGTGGACCCTGTCCCTTAGGGAAAGTGCAACCCCATCCAGAACAGGAAGATGGCACTCTAGCCTATCCGGCGAAGCACCCACCAACAGTACTTCCGTCTTGTCTGGATTTATTAACCCTCATTATTAGGAATCATGAACTGATCCAATTGCACCACATTCAGGCCCCCTTGTTTAAGGGACGTTTAACAGCTGAATTGAATTAATTTTATATCAATACATTGTGGCCCAATTTTAATCCCATAAATGTGTCTCGCCTCCGGGCTGGGAGGGCAAGGTCTTTTGTGCTCATGTTCATGCTGGTCAGCAATATAAAATAGATACTGGGCTAGGAAGACCTTAGGTCTGGTCTAGCAGAGCTCATTCTTTGATCAACTGGAAACCTTGGCCAAAATCCTCTTGCACAGTTATGCAAATAACATGATGTTTGGAGTCAAATTGATCCAAGTTACAAAATAATCATAGACGTTATAGGTTGGTCACTCATCATACAACTTGGTATGCAACAGATAATGTCTTTTTAATTATGTAAGCCACCTTGGGTCCTTTTAAGTAGAAAGGTGGGGTAAAACAATTTCATACACACGGACACAGATGTATTTGGATCAGGCCATTTACCTCCAAAGGTTTTACTGTTTGTGTTATGTCAGCATAATTAGGCCAGAGAATTTGAACCACTGATATATTTGATAAACGTTTACTACAATAATCTCAGTGATTTGGCACTTTGTGTTTTAGAAATTGCAAGGTGTTTGAAAATGGAGGTGATAGATTTTTCCTTTTTTTTAAAAAAATCAGTTTATATCTTGCTGAAAGCGTTTTGACTTGAGACTTAAGAATTCCTTTAGACTTTCTGCTCAGTATACATCAACCAAAAAGCCCCAAGGGGACACTTTGATCAAACAATGTTTATCCAAGAGGGAACCTATCCATGTGGTACAAATGAAGTAGAAGACCAAACTCACTACTTAATTATCTGCCCCTTGCATAAGGACTTGATTATTTATAACTTACTTAGAGTTTTTATTCAGGACAGAATCTATCAGTAAGTTCCACTGCTTCTGAATTGCTTGTTTCTTTTTGTTAGCAATCATAGTTTTATATTGGTTTTTAACTACAGTACATAATACTCCTGGGGGAGAGCTGCCCAATTCTCCTTCCTATACTGAATATAGAGTTCGATGAGTTGGATTTTTTCGGAAAGACAAATATACCGGTATGCCCTCCACTGATCTCTTGACATTCCTGCTGTCAGGAGCAAACCAAACAATTACACAGTCTGTGGCCAAGTTTTTATTTGCGGCTCTGAGAATCCGCAAAAGTTATCACTAGATAGCCATATGATAGGGACTAATCTTATCTGAAATATTTTAACATTTTATGTATTTTATGTATTTTACGTATTTTATATACTGTATTTTATAAGCCTATTTTTAATTACAAGGGTCAATGACCGTATAATAAAAATTGAATTTGAATTTGATTATTTATATATCTTTTATTTTTCTTATTATTATTATTATTAGTATTTTGTTGTAATGTTTCATTACTGTTTGTTTGATGTTGTAAACTGCCTGGAGTTCCTCTGGAACACAGGCGGTATAAACAAACAAACAAACAAACCTTATTCAGTGAGCTAGTCCATGGACCCAATAGAGCTGATATTTATCTGATAAACTTTCTTTTGGGGGGACAGAGTGCCATGTATGTTAGAAAAAGTAGACTGTTTTGCATTTATAGCATCACTTTTAAGAAGGAAATTGTGTATTGATAAGCATCTATGGGTTCAACTCAATTGCGTTTTATCTTTTTTTTAAAATTAGTCCCAGCTGGGGATGGGCATGAAACAGAAAACTTTTGTTTTGTTTTGTTCCATTTCGTCCCCCCATATTTTGTTTTGTATCATAAGTAACAAAATATTTCCCAAAACCAAATTTTACTTATGAAATAAAACAAAACCAAATGAATCCACCATGGCACCAGCACTCTAGCTGGTGACGTGGAGGATTCAAAAGCCTCCTTGCAGCTGCCTCCCAGCTGATTTTGACAGCTCAACCCCAACTGGGAGGCAGGTGGGTAGGAAGAAAGCAGCCAGGCAAAAGTAGATTCCCTGCCTGACTGCTGTTTCTCCTCTGCCACACCCTCCTCCCAGGGGTGTGTTTTGGACAGGGAGTGTTGTGGGCAGTGGGGCCAGCCCCCACTGCCCACACACCTCCCTGTCCAGAAAACCTCCCTGGGAGGAGGGGGGAGCATGGGGGAAGGAAGGAGGCAGTGGTAAATTCAAACAGAGTTTCACTTTACTGCTGCTTCCTTCCTTCTTCCTTGCAATCCCTGCCTACCAGCTGGGGATTTTTGACAGATCGTGATTTGGAGATGGGAATGCCCACCCTCACCACCACCTGACAAAAAGCCCCAGCTGGTATGCAGGGGATGAGTGAAAGGCAGAAGGGAGCAGTTCCCCCCCTTGTTGCTCTATTCTGCCTTTGCCCCTCCTCCTGCCTCCCAGCTGGGTTTTTTTGACAGGTTGGGGTATGGGGGAGAGAGGTGTCCCCCTCTCCAAACCCCAACCTGACAAAATCCCCAGTTGGGAGGCTGGATCACTTGAAAGCAATTTTGGGGTCTCCAAGGGCCTTTTCTGCAAACCGGAAGTGAACTGGAAGTCAGAAAAGCTTTGTTTAAGAAAAGAAGGTATTGAGGTAAAATACAAGTGACCACTTTAGAGACACAAACTCTGATAATTCAGTGCAGTACAGAACTAGGACAAAAGGCAGACAGGTGTAGGCCATGACGGGACAATAAATGAAGGATGGTTCAAGTCATCTTTTGTGGGTCAATTGACCAACAATGGTCATGTGGAAGGAAGGAGCAGCAGCAGTGACTTCAACAACAGCAAAAGAAGAAGAATTCTTCCCTTCCACCACCACCTGAGCCAACAACTTAGCCATTTATCCCAAGGAGCCTTAGCCCTGTCAGACAAAGATGACATGCAAGAGGTCCCAGATTCATGTACATATGGGAGCTTCTCTATGTATCAGTTGTTTAGTTCAGTTCATTACATAGAACTCTTGTGAATCCATCTTTTGTATCAACCAGCACACTTCCCCATGTCTCCACCACGGTCTGCTGATATGGCTGTCTGGGGAAGTCCTGGCCCACTTATCCACTCTCAAGGGAAAAACCCTTTCCCTTGTTTCCTTGTTTATCATGGCCCTTGCCCAGACCCTGCTGTATTTTTTTTATCAGAGCCTCCACACCAACAAGGGGGGGGGGGTTCTGTAGGAGGCAGTGGTATGCTGCCCTATATCATCTCTGCCCTGGGACCTGTGATGTCACGCAGAAGAGGCTGTTGGGTGAGGTAGACAATCTCAGCAGGCAGGATTCTGTAAAGACTGTACACAGCTTCTTCTTTGGATATTTATTCTGGGCCATATAGTTTCTGTCAGATTGCCCCTATACCATAATTGCTATTCCCAAAGTAACTATTTCATTGCTTTGACAAATATAATTGTAAAGGGGAAGCCTTCAAGAACTTCTGAAGCCGTTGAATATTTCTGAACTTTAAGTGATTTTAGATAGTCCTAGGAAAACAGAATGGCCTGGAGAATAACATTTTTTTTTAAAAAAAGGATGCCACCATTTTTATTACACTGCTAATCACTGGGGCTGCCATTCTATCTCTCAGGCATGCCAACACCAGAAAGGTTGAAGTTGCTACTTGTCCACAAACGGGCAACTTGGAATGGCCCATATTCTGTGAAACTTTGTTTTGTTAATCCTCAGTCCCCTTTGGTAGGACTAGCTTTCGGTGGAATCTCCCTGATTCAGAAAGGTGTTTTCTGGGGGAGAACTCTGAGCAGCAGTACAGAAATTGTAAAGTTTTGTAGGTCGGATCTGTTCCTTTCAGAAGCAGGTTTAAATGGAAGCTCACTGTCCTTCATGACCTGGGGTTTCCTTAGGGTTTCCTCAACTGCTTGGGAGAGTTGAATCCAAGATGTGCTGTTTATTATTATTATTTTTCCAGGACCTTTAGGGGGAAAACATCACCCTCTAACCTTATGTTGTCCAAGAAAGACAGATCCTGTTCCCCCAGCATGGATGTCTGTGTTTCTATGAGCCTTTTTTGTTTATTTTTTTAAAGCAGAGTTTCCCAAGAGAGGGAAGGGGAATGAGAGAGAGACTTTTGGCTTCAAGCAAATTTGGAGCTGACGTTAGACATCTAAAAGTAAAGAAATTAAAAACATTGTTCATACGCCATTCAAAAACTTGGGCAAATTGATGTAGCCTTTTTGCAATGCACCTTCTTGCCCAATTAAAATCAACTACAGCACAATTCTGCTAGTCACTCCACTTGCTACATAGTGTATCATGAGTGGTATGGAAGAGCTGGAATAAAACATACACCTTGACCATGTCAACATCTGCAGATTTGCACGGTGGTCTTATGTAAAGTTACATAAGCTTTACTAGTCCAGTCTAATTGATCTATATTTGGTGGAAAGAAGTCTTGGTGAACATATTAAT
Source organism: Phrynocephalus guinanensis (assembly GCA_037367245.1). NCBI lineage: Eukaryota > Metazoa > Chordata > Lepidosauria > Squamata > Agamidae > Phrynocephalus > Phrynocephalus guinanensis. The sequence goes on from CM074733.1 coordinate 144,176,027, forward strand.
AGTTAATCAGAACTTTTTTTTATCTTCAGGGAATCAAAGGGAGACACTCATATTTTATGTTTACTCTGGGTGGAAGTTAAGGTTCACAAAATGTACAGCAAGGATGCTAATGTTTTGGTTAAAGGAGCTGATCTCAGATGTCAGATATGTGTCTTTTTGATATACAGTGATCCCTCGCCTATTGCGGGGGTTAGGGACCTGACCCGACCCGCAATAAATGAAAATCCGTGATATGAGGATGTAGGTCCGGTCAGGCCTGAGGCAGCTAGCTGGGGCTTTTGTATTTACCCCCAGCCTGGCACTGCACCAAACGGGCATGCAAGGACCTTCCTGGGCCTTTGGGGGCCTCCAGAAGGCTCAGGAAGGCCCCTGCAGGCCTGTTTCGGGCAGCACCAGTAAGTAAGGGAGGCCTGAAACAGGCCTTTCCCCCCTTACCCCAGGGGGCCTTTTTCATGTACTGCAGTCCCGGGATATAGCAGGACTGCAGTATATGAACCGCGAATGAGCGGGGGACTACTGTACAGTATATGGCTTCAACCATAGCTGCCCGCATTAGATTGAACGTCTCCCCCTCTTTGGGGGACAAATGTGGGTGTGTATGTGGGTGTGGGTGCACACGTGCACGTGTGTGTACAATGTATATTTTATGACATGTGTTTTATATATTTTATTGCATATTATATATAAAAATCATCCAGAATAATCTAAAATTTGTTAAAATGTACAGTTTGTAAAATTGTGATACAAATATAAGTTGCACATTTTAAATGCATTTTTGACTATTCTCTTTGCTTTTAATTAGCTGTTTTTATTTGGCAAGTAGAAATTCCTTGCCACTTGAGTTGGGTTGCTGCTCAGTTACGGCCCAGCCTCCCAAGTTTTACCTGCTGCAGCTGGAGTGATGTGATGAACTGCCATAGCAGGGATCTGGAGTTGTGGTTTGAAAAAAGATTTTTCGCAATTTGTCTTAGTTGCCAAGTTAGCTGGAACCTTAAGTGGAGTGGAAGGAATTGGGAGGGAAGGGGAGGGTTTTTTTGGGGGGTGCTGTCTGTGGAGTGCCGTGGAGTGTTTACATTCTCTGATACTGCTGCTTTTGCAGGTGCAACATTACGAGCAGATTCTGAGGCTAACTAAGCCCTGTTCTTCCGGTAACAAGCCCTCTCCACCTCTTGCTTCCAAGTCCTCTGCTGAGATTTCCTACTTGAAATGTAAGAGCATAGCTGGAGAGGCAGAGGGTGCATTCCAAACCAATAAACATACATTTCTACGTAACAAAACTGCATGATTTTTATTTTTTTAGAAATACTTTTTTATAACAATGCTTTGTTTCCTGGCTTCAATACTATCTCTGGAAACTGCAGGCTGAAACTGGGCAGCTGAAGAACTAGGATGTGCCTGACTTGAGCCTGAACTGAGGCTTAAAAGCTTTTCCAGTGAAGTATGCACAGTCATACCATCTCTCAATCACCTCAAAAGTCTGTGTGCCATACATTCAGGGCTATTCTGATTTCAGTGCTTTGTGTTTTCAGGGTAGCTTTTCAAGGGATTGCTCACATTCAGAGCTTCTGAAGAAAGATCTCACAAGGCCAGAAGGAGCTTGGATGCCTATCCCAATGTGTCAATTTCCAGCAAGGAGGCGGGGGCAGTGATTATCTTTCAAAATAAAGGGTTTGGATCAGGAACACTAGTGCTTTTTTGGTGTATATTGTAAAGAAACGGCCATGTGGGCCCTGCTGAAATCAGCTGGCAATGGCATCTAACTGAAGGGAAAATGTGAGAATAAGAACCTTTTAGGGCGCTATCACAAGGAACTTCCTGCACCCAGATTTTTCATTGCTTGCCCTATTAGATGACTGGCAGTTCAAGAACAATTCCCAAAAAGTTACATTGGAGACATAGGTTTTATTTTTATTTTTATTTTTATGAAAAAAAGTTTTGATTTGTGACATTAGCATAGTGATATATAGAATTCTATGTGCCATTGCTACCAAATAAAGAAGAGTACCTGTGTTTGCCTCATGAAGAAAACATTGTATAACTTTAAAATAACATATCCAGAGCCATATGTGAACCTGCACTTCCAAAATTCAAGGTGCTGACCTTGACCTACAAAGCACTATATGACATGGGTCCTAGCTACCTGAAAGATCAGATCTCACAGTATGAACCAACTCGGGTGTTAAGGTTGTCAGGAGAGGCCCTACTCTCCATCCCACCACCTGTTGTGTATTGATCTGTATTCCTATTATCTGTAATTGCTTGTTGAAGTAACTGCCCTCCTGTTCCAAAGGGAACAGGCCTATTGGTTATTTCTAGTTGCTGCATTTGGATTCTCAATCCTATTGGTTCCCGCCAAAAGGCAGCTTTGTGATTGCTTGTAATTGTTCCCTCCAAAATGTATCTTTTCCCAGCCTGGCCTCATTCCTATAAATGTAGCTCCCTCGCCCCAGTCCCCAGCCTTGTTCTCTCCCTGAATAAAGAGTTGTTACCATAGAAGCTGCCTCCAGCCTACTATGTCAGAGGGCTGAAATCACTTGCTGAAATCACTAAACCCCATGCTTTTGCACTGGCGAAGAGGATAGGATCCGGAATGCTGAGAAGCAGAGGATCATCACGCTGGCTCAGAGTCCGGATCGCAGGGAAGAACAAGACTCACCTGCTGCCTTAGAAGATGACCCTGCCCGCCGGGAGAATCGAAAGTCCACGGGAATTGGAGCCCTTCCAGCCACCAGAGCCCCACACTTGGGAGGACTATGTTGAACGCTTCGAGTTCTTCGTGGTGGCTCAAGAAATCATGGATGACAGCAAAAAAAGGGCCACGTTCCTGAGTTGCTGTGGGCGTGAGACCTTCTTGTTGGGCAAGGCACTGCTCGCCCCAGCAAAGCTGAGTGAGACATCACTCAAAGACATTTTTGCCCGGCTGACAAGCCACTTGGCAGCTGCCAAAACCAAGATGGCCTGGCGGATGGAGTTCCAGAAAAGGCAGCAGCAAGCCGGAGAATCTGTGGCTGCATTCCTGGCAGGACTCTGGGAGCTTGCTCAGCACTGTGGCTTCCCAAATCTTGAAGACACTCTCTTGGATCAATTTGTTGGGGGGTGGGGCTCAGCAGCAAAAAAGCCCGAAGGCGCATTGTGGCAAAGGAAGATGTCACCCTTGCCTCCGCCTTGAAAGAGGCCACCGCCACAGAGAATTATGAGCAGGAAGAGCTCAATGCCAGTTCCAAGGCCACGAAGCTGCAGGTAGAGGCTGCCCATGCCATGGATGAACCAGAGGCTAGTCCAAGCCAGAGCCCAGTCCAGGGTGTCGAGTTGGTGTGTCAGGCTGATGCACGGCCCAAAGATCGCCGAGGCGGTTGCCCAGGCTATGGCGGAAACCATGAGCAGAAAAGCTGCCATTTTCATGATGCTACGTGCAGGGCATGCGGAAAGACAGGACTCATCACCAGGGTCTGCAGGTCGGTGGCAGCTGGAACAACGGGATCTCCTAGATCAACGCGTCGCAGATCATCCACCACGACTCATCTCCTGGACAACTGCAATTATCTCACAGAGATCAACGGAGAGACCGTGCAGTTCCCGGCGCAAAGCAAAACATCAGTCAGAGTGAAGATTGAAGGTCAACTGTGCGACATGGAGGTGGATTCCGGATTGGGATTCACCATTGTTTCAGACCAGACTGCAAGGGGGCTCTTCCCTGGGGGTAAGTTCCCCTCTCTGGAACCATTCCCAGCAACCTTGCAATCATACACGGCAGGCCGCATCCACATTCTAGGAAGGTGTGCTGTGAGGGTACAATTCCGGGAGAAACAGGCCGTGCTTAAATTGGTGATTGCAAAGGGGAGTCGGCCCAGTCTCCTGGGTACTGACTGGTTTCCTGCCTTGGGACTGAGTATATCAGGGCTCCACTCAGTCCAAACGTCCCCAGAGTTGGGCAAGGCATTAGGCCAGGAATTTGCCGAACTCTTCAGTGGTAAACTGGGTTGTTATACAGGGCCTCCAATTGACTTTGAGCTGGACCCCAAGGTGGCCCCAATCCGACTCAAGCCAAGGCGAGTGCCATTTGCACTGCAACCCAATATTGAGGCGGAACTGGACAAATTGGTCAAACAGGGAGTTCTTTCACCTGTGGACTCTTCTAAGTGGGAGACTCCTATCGTCACACCCCTTAAGGCAAATGGGGAAGTGAGAATTTGTGCAGACTACAAATGTACTATCAACAAGGCACTCAGGGGAAATTCATACCCCATTTCAGTCGTCTCACAGCTGTTGGCAAAATAGCTGGGGTAAATTTTTTTGCCAAACTTGACCTGGCACAAGCTTACCAGCAGCTGCCAGTGACTCCGCAATCTGTGGAAGCACAGACTATCGTAACACACAAAGGGGCTTTCAGAGTAAACAGATTACAGTTTGGAGTTTGTGTGGCCCCAGGGAATTTTCAAGGTCTAATGGAGCGCCTGTTAAGGGGTCTGCCAGGGGTCTTGCCATTTTATGATGATGTTCTGATTGCTGGGAAAGACCCCCAGGAACTAGTTGGGCGTATCCGTGCTGTGTTAATCAAATTTAAAGAGGTGGGGCTGCAGATTAAAAAGGAAAAATGCAGTTTTGGGGTGCCATCTGTGGATTTCTTGGGGTTTAAAATTGATGCAACAGGCATCCACCCCACTGACTCTAAAATTAAAGCCATTACTGAGGCTCCACGCCCACAGAACAAGACGGAGTTACAGTCATTCCTGGGACTTATTAACTTTTATCATTCATTCCTACTTCAGAAAGCTTCAATAGCGGAACCGTTGCATAGGCTATTGGAAAAAAAGTGTGTGTGGTGTTGGGCTCAGGCACAGCAGAAGGCTTTTGACACCTTACGGGGCATGCTGACTAGCAGGAGCATCCTTGCTCATTATGACAAGTCGAAACCTCTTGTCCTGGCATGTGATGCCTCTCGGTATGGGCTGGGAGCTCTGCTGAGCCATAGGGAAGTGGATGGGTTGGAAAAGCCCATCTCATTCTATTCTCGTACATTGTCGCCAACGGAGCGCAACTATGCACAAATTGACAAAGAAGCGCTGGCAATAGTGGCAGGGATTAAAAAGTTCCATGACTATTTATACAGTTGCCACTTCTTCCTTGAAACCGACCACAAGCCATTGTTAGGATTGTTCAACCCGAACAAGCAGACGCCGCGGATTCTCTCCCCCAGGATGTTACGATGGTCTATATTCCTGAATGGGTTCCAGTACACCCTGACCCATGTTCCAGGGAAAAGGTTGTGCCATGCTGATGCGCTAAGTCATTTGCCCCTTCCTGGTGTGAGCGATGCGGATCCTGCCCCGGCGGAATGAGTGATGATGCTGGAAACACTCCCGGGGGGGGGGGCTGTAACGGCCACTGAAATAGCTGAGAGAACGAGGAAAGATACCGCTCTCTCCCGTTTGCTCACTTGGGTGGGGAGGGGATGGCCAGGTGGCCCGCATGAAGAAAAAGTTAGACCATATGCAACAAGGCAACATGAGCTATCCCTGCATAAGGGCTGTTTCCTGTGGGGAGACAGGGTGATCATTCCAGTGCCACTGAGAAACAGGGTTCTGGATACGCTTCACATGGGGCATCCGGGAATGGTCAGGATGACGTCGCTAGCCCGGTGCTATGTGTGGTGGCCTGGGATGGACCAAGATGTTGAACAATGGGTACGGACGTGCAAGGCATGTCAGGAAGTGTGCCCAGAAGTGGCCAGAGCACCAGTCCACTGGTGGGAGCAGACCCGGACTCCCTGGAGCCGGCTGCACTTAGATTTTGCTGGGCCATTCCAAGGAAAGGTTTTTTTGGTTATCGTTGATGCGTATTCTAAATGGTTAGAGGTAGCTATGGTTCCCAGCATGTCGTCAGCTGCTGTCATCACTGTTGAGACAGCTGTTTGCAACCCACGGGTTGCCCGAGACCATTGTGTCAGACAATGGAGCAGCCTTTGTATCCCAAGAATTCAGGGCATTCTTGGCTGATAATTTCATAAGAGGGGTCACATCAGCTCCCTTTCACCCCTCCTCCAATGGGCAGGCTGAGCGCATGGTGCAGACAGCCAAAGGATCTATTGCACGCTTGATGGAGGGTGACTGGTCAACGCGCATTGCCCGAATGTTGTTTTTGCAGCATGCGACGCCGTGTACTACTACGGGCAAGTCGCCAGCAGCGCTGCTCCTAGGTAGAAGGCTGGTAACTGTGCTGGATTATGTCCACCCAGACAAAATGCCAAACCGCAATGCTAGAGCACCCCCACTGGCAGAGAGTGACTCGACAAGGTATTTTGCTCCTGAAGATTTGGTCTGGGTGAGGAATTATGCCAGAGGTCCCCTGTGGGTGCCAGGAGTGATCACCAGAGCATCTGGACCAGTCTCTTATTACGTGACCATTGAAGATTGCAGGGTCTGGCATAGGCACGTGGACCAACTGCGGTGCAGAGCGCTCAGTAGAGTGGGTACAGGAGTGGGGGAATTGCAGTCTGAGAGTGACACTACCCCCATGAATGAGTCACAACTGCAAGACCAGAGCACAGATGCCCCAGGAATGCAGGTACCAGTGGCTTCCGCAAATGAATCTGCTCCTGCAAGTCCTCTTGGTGCCGAGGAACAGATCAGGGACACTGAGTCGTCTAATACACCCTCCATGTCAGACGAAGCTATTACAGTAGACTCTCCACCACAGATACTGCCTGCTCAAGCCCCTGAAACACCAGTAGTCAGGAGATAAATTAGAAGTCTCGGGGCCCCACAATATCTTAAGGATTACATGTGCTGTGCCCACCAGGGGGGAGGGGTGTTGTGTATTGATCTGTATTCCTATTATTTGTAATTGCTTGTTGAAGTAACTGCCCTCCTGTTCCAAAGGGAACAGGCCTATTGGTTATTTCTAGTTTCTGCATTTGGATCCTCAATCCTATTGGTTCCCGCCAAAAGGCAGCTTTGTGATTGCTTGTAATTGTTCCCTCCAAAATGTATCTTTTCCCAGCCTTTCTTCGTTCTTATAAATGTAGCTCCCTCGCCCCAGTCCCCAGCCTTGTTCTCTCCCTGAATAAAGAGTTGTTACCGGGCTTCCGGTTTAATGGCCGACTGCATAAGACGCTAGGGGAATCCCTCCGTGGGTCCCCAGAGCACACAGGGGGTTTAAAGAGTTTCGGGAAGACTCCCCGAACTCCAATAACCTCAGGGGGGTGCCCTGAGGGGTTGGGTATCGGCTGCGCTCTTTGCGGCTCTCCTCTCGCCCCGATCCGGAGGGGTCGGGGAGAAGGATTTGAGCCGCGAGCGCTCTTGCGACCGCTACCCCTGTGTTGCGAAGTCTCGATGTCTTAGCAGGAAGCCATTAACCTCCAAGGACTCTATTTGTTTCTATCGGAGGAAGAAGATCAGTGGAGGCTGTTAAACGGCTAACTTGAAGAAAGGATTATACCCGAAGAAACGAGAACTGACCTGATTATATCGGAATCTGTTTGGAGTGTGGTGGAAGCAAAGCCATAACTCTCCTTCGTGATTTAAGCTGAGCCGTGAGGTGAGGGTTGAGAGATACCCCTTCATTTACGAAGTGAGTTTGAACTATTATTATCTACATTGAAGTGGTGAGAAATACGGGACTTGGGGAGTCTTGACCGGAATCTGCAATTCAGAACTGGTGTTTGTAGTCACCCCCCCTTTTTTTGTGAATAGGACTGAGTGAGTAAAGAGGAATGCGGGGGGGGGGCTTTTCCCCCCGAATACATTTCAAAGGACAGTGGTGCTTGGAATTACTTCCCCCTGAGGAGCTTATATTACTTGATTTTTACATTTCCAAAGACCTTGGAGAACTGACTTTTGGAGCAACCTCCCCCCCTTCTTTTCTCCTTTTCTGAAAGGATTAAATATCTAAGAAGAATCTGGGAGATAGACAAGGAAGAAAATCTGTTTGGTTTTATATCCCAAAAGACCTCATTAGAGCTGGCGTTTCGAGTTACCCCCCTCTTTTCTGGGGGGAGGGTGTTATCTTCATCAATTTGGATCTCTCAGTGCTCTGTTTCACACTTTTGGGGGTGTTTTTGTGAGTAAATTTGGAGATACTGCCATTTGATTTTTGAACTAGTAAGAACTTTACCTTCAGAGAACTTTATCTTCAGAGGCTTCCGTGAATAGGGATCTTTACTTTCTTCATTTTCTTCTATCTGTGTGGAATTAGGCTCTTGGAAGATAGCTGAAGGCACTTTTTCTTTTTCTTTTTTTTTAATTCTTTCCCCTAATTTTTAATTATTAAGGGCTTTTTGGATCTCTCCTTGGGGCAATGTGTAGCCTGCACTCTGTAATTAAAATTGTAAACCGCCCAGAGACTACTTGTAGTAGTATGGGGCGGTATATAAGCAGAACACTTTGCTTTGCTTTTGCTTTGGGTATCTGGCTGCTGCGGAATTGAAATCAAGTCATTATCTGTTGTTTTTTTGAAGCTGGAAGGTCGTCGTGCTGTAGCCAAAACAACATCATGTTGCAGCTGTGAAAGTGACTAGAAAGTTTATCTCCTAGGTTGGAGTGCCATCTGGTGGATTATAAAAATTAATGCGTTTGACACTGCCTAAGAAATTCATTTTTTATGTTGGAGCGCCATCTAGTGGATTTTGAAAATTATTGCATGTAAAATTTAATTTGAACGCTGTTTGGGGTGGGAAAATGCTTGTTTATGTAGAAAAACTCACAAAATTTGATAAATAGTTATTAATTTGATATGTGGGTAATTTAAAGCCAGAAAGGACAAAAGGAAGTCAGATTAAGTAAATTGAATATTATTGATGGTAAATAGGTGATTATTAACTATTGGAGTATTAATTGGTTAAATTTGACTGGTTGAAGTTTATTATTATTTACTGATTGAATCAATTTGAATTAATGTTAATTTGTGATTAAATTTATGAAAATTGTGCTCCATTGGAATAGAAGCTAATTAATTAAGATGGCAGAGAAAAAAAAGATGACACCTCTAACACAGAGGAGGGACTCCAGAGAGGAGGGCAAAGAATGGGAAGGATTAATGATACACATAAGGAGAGAATTTGAAAAAAGTGAAGAAAGTATGGACAGGAAATTATCAGAACTAAAGGAAGATATGCAGAAACAAATTAAAGAGGCAGTTGGAGAACTATCAGCTCAAGTGAAGGATTTAACGGTGAAAACAAAGAGCATGGAAAACAAAGTGAAGAAAGTGCAGACAGAGGTTAAACAATGTAGAGAAGAAACAGAGAGGAATAAAGCAGGTGTGACAGAATTAAAGATGACACAAACGAAATTGGCTGAGGATCTGGCTTTTCTTGAAATGAGGCAACGGCAACAGAATCTTCGTTTTCGCTTGATACCATGGGAGGAAGGAGAAGATATTAAGGCCAAAGTAATAACTGAACTTGCGAAGTGGCTTGGGTGGCAAGAAGAAGAAGTAGCTGGTGCAATCTCCCAAGTGTTTAGGATAACAGTTAGAGCAAAGAAACTGAGAGCGAAGAAGACACCAGGGGATGTTATTGTGTCAATGACATCTATGGACGTGAGAGATAGAATTCTGAAACATAGCTATGACAACAGATTTGTGATTGAAGGACAACAGATCCTGATATATAAGGAGATCCCTCTTTATTTTTTGAGAAGAAGAGGAAGTTATAAACCTCTGGCAGAAACATTGAGAAGAAACGGTCTGAGATTCCGTTGGGAGTTTCCGGAAGGTCTATCCTTTATCTACAAAACGAAGAGGTTTAAAATAACATCTGAGTCGGAGATAGGTAAATTTATGAGAAAATATGGAGAAGAACTTGGGTACAGGAAACCATTGAAGGAGGGGGATAGACTGCCTGAGGAGAAGGTGGACCAAGGTTCAAGAATAGGTGAGGGTGAAGAAGAGGAAGAGGGAGAAGAAGAGGAGTTAGATCTCTCGGATGAAGAGGAAGGCAAAGCTGACTTAGCTATGGCCAATATCTGAATAGAGATTGATAAAAACATATTTAATCTGAAATTTGCAATGGTGCTGAGAGTATTAACATGGAATGTTAATGGTCTGAATGAAAAGACCAAGAGAAACAGGATCACACATTTATTGAAGAAAGAAAACTTAGACCTTATTTGTCTACAGGAAACACATGTTGCAATGAAACACATGAAGATTCTAAAAAACAAAATTCTGGGACAAGAATTTGTATCATCTGATAAATTGAAGAAAAGAGGAGTTGTGATATATGCAAAACACAAACTAGAACCTAAGTTGATAATGAAAGATGAAGAGGGAAGATTTTTGATGGTGCAAATTACTTGGCAATCTGAAAAAATTTTCATCGTAGGAATTTATGCGCCAAATGAAAGGAAATCAGAATTTTATAGAGATTTAGAACAAAGACTGCTAGATTATATGGACGAAAAACTCTTCTTGATGGGAGATTGTAATGGAGTAATGATGCCGGATTTGGATAGATCCCAGAAAAAGAAAGGCTCAGAAGGGAAATTACCAAAATCTTTTTTTTTGACTTAGTCGAAAATTTTGGATGGACGGACATTTGGAGATTGAGACACCCAATGGAGAAACAGTTTACCTTTTTTTCTGAACCAAACCGGAGTTGGGGAAGAATCGATTACATATTTGTTCCTAACGATACTTCACATAGAGTGACGAAAGTGGAAATTCTACCTAAAACGATCTCAGATCATAATGCAATTGTGATGGAAGTCAAAACAAAACTGCAAGGATTATACCGCTGGAGATTGAATGAAAGCTTATTGGATGAGACAGAGACTTTGCAAATAGCGAAAAAAACTTTTAGAGACTATTTGGAAAATAATTGGAGAAGAGAAACACCAATAAACTTTGTATGGGATGCGAGTAAAGCTGTCATGCGAGGTCTCTTTATTCAAAGAAATTCATATCAGAAGAAACAGAAAGAAAAAAAGAAATATGAGATCCTAAAAGAAATGGTGGAGACAGAGGGAAAATTGGTGGAAAAACCAAAGGAACAGAAATGGATTCAAAAATTAAAGATGCTCCAAACCCAGCTGTCAATGGTTATCAAGCAAGAAATTGAATGGAAGGTTAAGATGATGAGACAAAGAAACTTTGAATCGGCAAATAAAGTAGGGAAACTGCTGGCCTGGCAACTTAAATGGAAGCAAAAACAAAAGGTGGTGAACAAATTAGTAATAGATAAGAAATTAGTGGGGGTGAAGAAGAGGAAGAGGGAGAAGAAGAGGAGTTAGATCTCTCGGATGAAGAGGAAGGCAAAGCTGACTTAGCTATGGCCAATATCTGAATAGAGATTGATAAAAACATATTTAATCTGAAATTTGCAATGGTGCTGAGAGTATTAACATGGAATGTTAATGGTCTGAATGAAAAGACCAAGAGAAACAGGATCACACATTTATTGAAGAAAGAAAACTTAGACCTTATTTGTCTACAGGAAACACATGTTGCAATGAAACACATGAAGATTCTAAAAAACAAAATTCTGGGACAAGAATTTGTATCATCTGATAAATTGAAGAAAAGAGGAGTTGTGATATATGCAAAACACAAACTAGAACCTAAGTTGATAATGAAAGATGAAGAGGGAAGATTTTTGATGGTGCAAATTACTTGGCAATCTGAAAAAATTTTTCATCGTAGGAATTTATGCGCCAAATGAAAGGAAATCAGAATTTTATAGAGATTTAGAACAAAGACTGCTAGATTATATGGACGAAAAACTCTTCTTGATGGGAGATTGTAATGGAGTAATGATGCCGGATTTGGATAGATCCCAGAAAAAGAAAGGCTCAGAAGGGAAATTACCAAAATCTTTTTTTGACTTAGTCGAAAATTTTGGATGGACGGACATTTGGAGATTGAGACACCCAATGGAGAAACAGTTTACCTTTTTTTCTGAACCAAACCGGAGTTGGGGAAGAATCGATTACATATTTGTTCCTAACGATACTTCACATAGAGTGACGAAAGTGGAAATTCTACCTAAAACGATCTCAGATCATAATGCAATTGTGATGGAAGTCAAAACAAAACTGCAAGGATTATACCGCTGGAGATTGAATGAAAGCTTATTGGATGAGACAGAGACTTTGCAAATAGCGAAAAAAAACTTTTAGAGACTATTTGGAAAATAATTGGAGAAGAGAAACACCAATAAAACTTTGTATGGGATGCGAGTAAAGCTGTCATGCGAGGTCTCTTTATTCAAAGAAATTCATATCAGAAGAAACAGAAAGAAAAAAAGAAATATGAGATCCTAAAAGAAATGGTGGAGACAGAGGGAAAATTGGTGGAAAAACCAAAGGAACAGAAATGGATTCAAAAATTAAAGATGCTCCAAACCCAGCTGTCAATGGTTATCAAGCAAGAAATTGAATGGAAGGTTAAGATGATGAGACAAAGAAACTTTGAATCGGCAAATAAAGTAGGGAAACTGCTGGCCTGGCAACTTAAATGGAAGCAAAAACAAAAGGTGGTGAACAAATTAGTAATAGATAAGAAATTAGTGGATGACCCAAGAGAAATTGTAAAGGTGTTTCGGAATTTCTATAGTGATTTATATATGAAGAAAAAAGAGGATCCGGAACAGATTGATAGATATTTAAGAGAAAATGGATTGGGGAAAATTTCAACAAGCCAACTGTCGATATTGAGTGAGAAAATTACCCCACATGAAGTACAAAGTGCAATAGAGAGGGCGAAATTAGGAAAATCACCGGGTCCAGATGGCCTGACTGCAAAATATTATAAAAAACTGTCAGAAGAAATGTTACCAATAATGGTCGAGGTGATGAATGAAGTGTTAGAAAAAGGAGTTATACCTAATACCTGGAAGGAGGCGTATATAACATTGATCCCAAAGGAGAACTCGGATGCGACGGATGTCAAAAACTATAGGCCTATTTCCCTTTTGAATGGAGATTATAAATTATTTGCCGATGTTTTAGCCAATAGATTAAAAAGGGTGCTAAATGAATTACTACATAAAGATCAAGCGGGGTTTCTTCCTGGCAGACAGATGAAAGATAACATAAGAAATATAATTGATATAATAGAATATCTAGAAGTCAGGAAGGAGAAACAAGCTGCTCTGATATTTATTGATGCTGAAAAAGCTTTTGATAATGTTTCCTGGCAATTTATGAAGAAGAATTTGGAATATATGGGAGTGGGAACAAAGTTTTGGAATGGTGTTAATGCAATATATAATGAACAGAAAGCAAGTTTATTGGTTAATAATGTGATAACAGAAAGTTTCCCGATTGGTGCCCATTGTCTCCATTGTTGTTTATTACTGTATTGGAAGTATTGTTAGTTAAACTGAGAAATATGAGGACATTTAAAGGTATAAGTGTGGGGGATAAGGAATATAAACTAAAAGCATTTGCTGATGACTTGGTTTTGACATTAGAGAATCCTAAAGAAAGTATTATTGAGGTGATGAAGGCAATCGAAGAATTTGGTAATTTAGCTGGCTTCAAACTGAATAAGAATAAGACAAAGGTCTTATTGAAAAATGTAACTAAGAAAGATAGGGAAGAATTTGAAAAATTGTCTGCTCTCTCAGTCGTGAAAAAAGTTAAATATTTGGGAATTAATCTATCTCTTACGAACTTGAATCTCTTTGAGGATAATTACATTAGGGTTTGGAATTTGATTAAGAGAGATCTGGAAACATGGAATAGACTGAATCTGTCATTGATGGGAAGAATTTCGGTGATAAAGATGAACGTGCTACCAAGGTTGTTATTTTTATTTCAAATGATCCCAATAATTAAAGGGACAGGCCACTTTAAGGAATGGCAGAAGATATTGTCTAAATTCGTCTGGCAAGGCAAGAGACCGAGAATAAGATTCAAATTATTAACAGATGCTAAGGAAAGGGGAGGTTTTGCCATGCCAGACCTGAGATTATATTATGAAGTGGCCTGCCTCGGTTGGATAAAAGAATGGATAACTTTAGTTGATGGAGATCTTTTGGATTTAGAAGGTCATGACAATAGATTTGGTTGGCACGCTTATCTTTGGTATGACAAAGTGAAAGTACATAAAAGTTTTATGAATCATGTAATTAGAAAGTCATTACTTCAAGTCTGGGAACGATTGAAACCTTTATTAGAGAGACACACCCCGAGGTGGTTATCTCCGATTGAAGCATTGGCGATCAAGAGGAAAGATGCAGAAGGAGTGGGGATCACATATGGGGATGTGTTATTTTTCTCAGAAAAAGGCCCAAGACTGAAATCTTATGAACTGTTAAAAGAGAGGTTAACAGGTTGGTTTCAATACTATCAATTACATGACACTTTTCAGAAAGACAGAAGGATGTCTGGGTTTGGAGAGAAGGAATCTAAGTTTCAAACCATAATTATGGGCCCAAAAAAGAAATTGTTGACTAGATTATATAATTTTTTGTTGGAGTTGAATTTAAAAGATGAACAAGTCAAAGAATGTATGATAAAATGGGCTATGGATTTGGGTCATAATATTGAGTTAGATGTGTGGGAAAGATTGTGGAAAAAGAATATGAAGTTTACCGCATGTACTTTGATAAAAGAAAACTTGTTGAAAATGATGTATAGATGGTATATTACCCCAACGAAATTAGCAAAGATGTACAGGATGAAAGATGATTATTGTTGGAAATGTAAAAAGAAACAAGGTGACTTTTATCATATGTGGTGGACTTGTGAGAAAGTGAAGGAATATTGGGCATGGATATATGATGAACTCAAAAAGATGTTAAAGTGTACATTCCCAAAACGACCTGAACTTTTTCTGTTAGGGTTGGTGGATAATGAAATTAAAGGAGCAGACAGGACGTTATTTTTATATGCAACAGCAGCGGCATGAATGCTCCTGGCTCAGAACTGCAAGACAACGTATATACCGTCTTTGGATGAATGGAGGGCGAAATTACTGGACTTTGCAGAGATGGCCAGACTGACTTGCAGACTGAGGGATCAAGACAACCAGAGGTTCCAAAATGACTGGCAAAAATTTAAGAACTACATGGAGATCAACTGTAATGAATTAAAGACTCTTTCCGGATTAGGATAGAACTCGAAGGACTATTACCTACTTTTAGAACCTTTTCTATAAGTATATAGAATGGGTTCGTTGGAAAGGAAGGCTGGGAGATGAGCAACGTTAAAACCGCGCGAAGAACAGAGGGAAGCCGAACTTTAGTGATAGATTGACTTTATATGGTTAATGTTTTGAATATGTTCTTTTTTCTTTTGTATTTTAAATTCTCTAATAAAAAGGTTATTAAAAAAAATGAATAAAGAGTTGTTACCATAGAAGCTGCTCCAGCCTACTATGTCACAGGGCTGAAATCACTTGCTGAAATTACTAAACCCCACGCTTTTGCACCACCCTCACAGGTTCGTTTTGTGGGAACCCATGAAAGGGCCTTCTCGATTGCTGCGCCCAGACTCCGGAACTCCCTCCCACTAGAGGCCAAGACTGCCTCATCTCTGTTGACCTTCCGGTAACAGGCAAAGACCTTTCTCTTCAGGCAAGCTTTCCCTGAATGATGGACTGCCATGTGTATTTTATATGAATCTATGGGTTCACATAGACTTTGTGTTTATCACTACTTATAACCGTGTTGCTTTAATGTAATGTTGTATATTTATGCTGTAAGATGTCCTTCAATTCCTTTTTCTCAAATACTTGAACTGTGTATTATCCCTCATTACTGTAAGCTGCCTTGGGTCCTTTTCCAAGGAGAAAGGTGGGGTAAAATACTCTAAAATAAATAAATAAATAAATAAATAAATAAATAAATAAATAAATAAATAAACAAATAAAATGTGTATTATGATGTAGCAGTCATTGTAGTTCTGAAATGGAGGTGACTCTCACCCTGCACGTCCTCTCATGCAGTGGTTTCATTGCGGTGGTATACTGAGACATTGGTTAAAAGCAAGAGCAACGTAAACGTAAAATAGTATTACATTAAAGTGGGGTTTTTTTTTAGTTAGTAAGGGTAAGTTTCTGGTCATCACACTCTCTTCATGCTACCTTGGTTTTTTAGTACATTGTAGGGCGAGAGAGAGTAGCTGTATATCCCATTTTTCCAGGAACAGGGGATTCTTTAGAAAATCCTTTGCTTTTGCTTTTAATACAGAATTTTGTTGTCATTCTGTTTTCCATCTGTAATATCATGGGAAAACATCTGTAACTATGAAAGAACTGCTAAATTGTAAAGTATCCCTTTTTATTTTTTAGAAATTTTAGTACGTTGTTGGGAGAGAGAGAGTGGTTGCATATGCTTTTTTGATTAAGTGGGTTTTTTTTAAATCCTGTGTCATTGCATTTAAATCAGCTGTTTGCCGTCCTTCTGTTTCCCGTCTGTAACATTATGGGAAAAAGCCTGTGCTTGTGAAATAAGTACTCATGAGTTGTTGATCCTCCCTTTATTTTTTTTATGAAAAGCCTTAAGTATCAACAAAATTATTGTTGAATTAAAAAGATGAAAGGAGTTTGAAATGAAAAAAGGCAAGTCTATAAGTGTGCAACAGTGTCTTTATTTTACTGAGATTTTAACTGCACAGTTTTAAACAGACTATATTTGATGAATATCAGAGATACGCGTCACATTCCCTCAATGAGTTCCCACCTAAGTAACATTATCCCAAATCAACACACATAGAATTGGACAGCACTATAAAAACCATGTAGTAGAGCTGCCTAGATGCCCTAAGCACATCCAATCTCGCCTGATTTCAGAAGCTAAGCAGGGTCGGTCCTGGTTAGTACTTGGATGGGAGACCACCAGGGAATACCAAGTGCTGTAGGCGCCTGGAGTAGGAACTGGCAAGCTGCTCCAGTATTCCTGCCAAGAAAACTCCATGGACATGGGGTCACGAAGGGTCGGTCACAACTGTAACTACGCAACACACGCACACATAACATGTAGTACATGTCACCATTCCCCCAACCTCCCCTGTACGTGTGGTAGAAGTAAAGTATGTGGTATTAGTAAAGAAGTTTGTAAAGAAACTAAACTGTTATATGGTTAAAATGTAATTTACAAGGACATTACAAACAAACTCCCCTTGACCTATTTCTGTAGAAATGCCTCCATCATCATATACCACTTGATCTTCATGGCCAAATTTGTCCTTGCGTAATGAATTGCTTTCCCGCTCTTAGAACATGTGGTTCGTATGCTCACAAATATTGTTTAGTATTACTGCAGCAGCAATGATGGAGTTAATGTTTTGAATTTGCACATCTATCTGAACAGACAGCTGAATGAACCTTGCTTTTAAGTGGCCAAAGGCACGCTCCACCACGTTTCTGCAGCAGCTTAAAACTTTAATGAAATTATGCTCACTATCTGTTTTGGGACATGAATATGGCTTCAGGAGCCAATTTGTAAGAGGGCATGCACCATTGCTTAGTATCACAGGAGGAATAGACACACCGCCATAACTCATTAAGGGATTTCCAGTTACAAATGTACCAACTTGCATTTCCTTGTACAATATAGATGACTGAAATACATGCACAATGTGGGAAACTCCAGAATGTCTGGCCCGTATAGAGAAAAATACACCATCTGCATCACATGCTCCCTGCAGAATCACAGAGTAGAACAATTTACAGTTGTAGTCCTGGGCTGCCTGCATCTTTGGACAAGTTATAGGGATATGACATTCATCCCCAGTTCCAAAACAGTGCAGAAATCTGAGTAGCTGAAATCTGGCTGTCATCTGCAGTGTAATTACATAAAGGAAAGAGAAAGAATTGAAGCAGCAGTATGTTTTTTTACATAAATCATTAACAATTACAGGTGTTACAGCAAATGAAACCAATATAATAATGGCCTTACACTACAGACTAGAGATGGGCACAAAACAGAAAAATGGCACTTCAGTTTTTCGTTTGTTGTTGGGAGGTCTGTTTCGGTTCGTTTCGGTTTGTCGGGATTTTTTGAAAAATTTCGTTACCGTTTTTCGTTTTTTCGTTTGTCATTTCTACCCACTTTTTGAGCGATTTTGAAAGCATTTCCGTGCGCAGGCATCCTCCAACGCCCCAGACCAGAGGGAAAACACTAAAAAAATGGATGCTGGCAGAGACACAGTATAGACTAGGTATGCAGGGAGGCTGCAAAGGCAGCAGCGGGCGTTGCCTAGGGTGCAAGGCAGCCGCAGAGTGACTGCACTGCGGGGCAGGGGAGGGTACTCACCAAGAGGTACGCACGCACACACACCGGGAGGCTGCAGGACTGAAGCTAGAGTCGCAGAGACAGCAATCCCACCCTAATTCCCACCGGAGACTGCAAGGAGGATGGGGGCTGCCAGAGCTTTTTATGCCCTCTGTGGCTGCCAGACCTGCCCACCCAGTCTGCAACCTGGGCATGCTATTGGTTGAACATGATCCCATCACATGGCTTGCCTCCATTTTGTGGCTGGTGGTGACATCCATTTTAAAGGGAAAAGAAAAATACATCGCGATGGGAGAAGACAAAAACAAATGTTTTAAGGACCCAACCCCCCTGGTATGTATTATCAGACAATATAAATAATTATCGCTGTGTTTTTACGGATGTCCAGGGCATTTTTTAACATTTAAAACAGCTCATTTCATTGCGCGTCGCCATTAACGGAAACGAAACGTAAAGACCACAATTTTCATGGTTCTGTTCGTTTCGTTGCATTTTCATCAGAATTTTCGTTTGTCGTTTCGTTACGTAACAGAAATGACAAATGGTAATGGAAACGAAAAAATGTTCGTTCCGTGCTCATCTCTACTACAGACAGTGCAATAACATAAAGGAAAGGAAACAATTAAAGCAGCAGTACAGATTTTAACATACATTGGTACCTCTACTTATGAGTTCAATCCATTCTGAATGCATGCTCTTAAGTCAAGCAACCCTTAAGTAGAGCAGCTGTATCTAAATAAATAAATAAATAAATAAATAAATAAATTGTAAGTAGAGCAGACCACATCTAAAATTTTTAAGGCAGCAGTTAAAATACCTACTTTTGTTGCTTTTAAGTCGAATTGCTCTTAAGTCAAGCTGCTCGTACGTAAAGGTACCACTGTATATAATTAATGATTAAACTTATGACAGCAAATAATGCCAATGTAATTATGGTGTTGTGCTAAAGATAGACAGGGGTAAGGAAAAAAGCAATTGTTGGACATAGTTAAAATACAATGAAGGGAAATTTACTTTATTGAAGTATGTAAGTTTTATTTCCTTGCATAGGAGAATGTGTTCCATGGCCAGGCGAAATTCAATGACCACTGTCGCAATGGTAGATTTTTCCCTTTGAAAAAATGTGTGTAAGTGAATGATAATAGGTCTTGCTTGCCAAATAATATACCCCAATAGCAACACATTCTTCAACAGGGATTGTGCTCCGCATTACTTTATCTTTTTTTTTAAAAAAAGGTAAGGTCTTAACTCAACTGCAATACCAAACATTGCCTGCCTAGACATGCGGAAATTTTCCAACCATAGATGTTCATCTCACAGGCTCAGAACTACATCATGAAACCATTCGGACTGGCCAGGATAAGTCCGGCAAGAGCGAGGAACCGGCGATGCTTCCTGCCAAGCAGCAGCAGTCAATATTGGGATGGTTGTCATGGATTCCTGGAATCTGACCCAATGAAGAACTAGCTACTGCTGAGTACTAACAATGTCAACTATCTTGTTTGCTGCTTCACTAATAGCAAGGGTCTGCACAAGGGGAATTATTGAAAAGGTTTCCCTCGAAATGGATTTACTGCGAACAGGAAACATTGCTTGCCTTGCCGCTGCTAACAAAAGGAAGGAGATGAAACGATCTCTTTTGGAAGTCAGGAGTTCTGCAAAGCCATTAAAACAGAAGTGATAAAGTTAAGGGGGGGATGCTCCCCCATGGCATGTCAGTGTCAGTTTGCAGTGGTTAAAGATTTAAAGTGACGAAATGGTATACTTGTGGGCCACCTAGTCCTGATGCATCCCGACCACTGAAAACTGCTCCTATTAGATACCACTGTACTCATGAAATGTAGATGAAGCACACTATTGTGCATTACAGTGTGACACAAGAAACACAAAGTATCAGCATGCCGAAGCAGCCTGATTTTTTTAAAAAAAATAATAAGAACGCTGAAAACCAAGTGGGAAATGTACTGTTAGATATAGATTAAGGTGGTGGGGACAGATAAGATTAGGTTGCTGATACCACCTTCATGAG
Organism: Phrynocephalus guinanensis; assembly: GCA_037367245.1. NCBI lineage: Eukaryota > Metazoa > Chordata > Lepidosauria > Squamata > Agamidae > Phrynocephalus > Phrynocephalus guinanensis. The sequence goes on from CM074733.1 coordinate 144,196,234, forward strand.
AATGCAGGAACTACATTTTGAGTCATGTGACCACTGCAGAATGAAACACGACTTTTATTAATACCCGCATCTTTTGGTCATGGGATAGTGCTGTTAAAGAGGGAGGGAGAAGGCAGTGGCTTTTCTGTGAACTAGTGGGAATTCTGATGTTGAGTCCTTGCTTTAAATTTACACTCCCTCAGCTGTAGTCCGGGAGCCTGTTTGTTTCCCACTTTCCTTCCTAAGTATATGCATGGGGCTAGGCGGAATTCAGAGATTAGAAAATACTGGTCTTCTGATTACAGAAACCCTGGGAGTTACTTTTCAGATAAAAGAATATATATTAGTCCAAAGAGTCAAAGTTTTTATTTTATTTTGTTTTATTTCAAATATTTTACCCTGCCTTTCTTCTTTAAAAGACCCAAGGTGGCTTACATCAATAAAGTATAATGTTTAAAAGTTAAAAGACAGTTAGTACAAAGATATTAAAAAAGAATCAAACAAGTACAATGTTTAAAAAATGATAAGCCAAGTCAATACAAAACATAGATTCAAAGCAACAAGACCCAAATCCCTCTCAGTCTATCACTAAAAGAAAGATTGTATGAAGAGAAAGCTCTTTAACTGCTTGTGGAAGGACAGCACAGAGAGGGAGTTCCAGAGTCTGGGAACAACAATAGAGAAGGTCCTCTCCTGTGTCTCCACCAAACACACCTCTGAAAGTAGTGGTGCTGAGACGAAGGTTTATCCTGATGGTCATAACACCCTAGCAGGCTCATAACGGGAGACACAGTTTTTGAGACACATTGAACCCAAGCTGTTGAGAGATTTATAGTGATAGTATCCATACACATTAGTTCAAATTAGCATATGCTAATTGAATACAAAAATGTCCTCCTTTGGTGTGAAGAGTGTTCTCTTTTTTTGATGCTCCCCATCCTGTATGTCCGCCTACTTTGGCAATGGAACTATGGTTACACTAGTACAACCAGCAAGACCAAATGCATCTGTGGAGGTGGTGGGAGAGGGAGAAAGGCCTTCTCTGTGATCTTAACTTCCAGGTAAGTTGATAAAGGGAAATGTGGTCCTTGGTCCCAAGCAGTTTAGGGCTTTAGGGGTTGAAACCAGCACTTTGAATTGTGCCTGGATGTAAACCAAATCAGAGGGCCAAGTCATTAATGGGAGTTGGTTTCAAACAGGATTCACATCATTGAATGTTCAGTTAGGCAGGTGGTATTTGGGTTTTTTTCTAGTCATGGTCATTAGGATAAATGTTAATTGCCAAAGTAACAAGGATATGTTGGCCAATTAAGGCTACATTTGTGGTTTTTAAAAATTGTATTAATATATATAAAACCAGAACATCAAGACAAAAACAAAATAAAATTTACACAAGACAAAACAATAATCTTAACAAAACAGAACAATCTTCCTAAGAAACTTGTGCCACCTGCCCCCCCCCTCAGGACTCAATCCCATCCTTATGATATCCTTATTTCTCTCCAGAAATACATTAACTCTTCTCTCAGTGTATTCCTTTTCCTTTTTTGAAATACCTGTACATGTACTAACAATTTATCCCATACTAAATTAGAATCATTGCCTGTTTTCAATCCCTTCCTAATTTTAATTTTGCAAGTTAATTTATCATTGATAAACTCCCTATAACATTCCTCCAATGTTATTTGATTGTTATATTCCCAGTTTTTGGTTAAAATTATCTTTGCCACTGTTACCATTAGTATTACTAACTCCACTCCCTCTTTCTTCAATTGCTTATTTACAGCCAATTCAACAGTACTGCCTGGAGTAACATTTGAATCCTTTCCCCTAATATTTATCGAATTTTGTTAAAGCTCAGTGTCCATTCCATCTTTCTTATTTCACACAACCACCACATATGCAAATATGTCCCTTTTTCTTTTTTACATCTCCAGCATTTGTGGAGATATTTCTTAATTTCTTTATATATTCTATTTAACTTTACTGGCATTATATACTATCTCCAGCATACCTTATAACAATTCTCTTTTACTCTTACTGATATTGTTTTTCATTGTTCTTTTAGTCCACATTTTATTCCATTCTTCTTTATTTCTTTATTAATATCTTCTTGCCATACCTCTTTTGACTTATTCTCTTTGTATTCCTCTTATATTAATAGTTTTATATCTTGCTTACTGTTCCTTTTCTAGTTTATGCTCCAATTTGCTTCTCTTTTCTATAATGTCTTCAAACTTGGTCAATTTTCTACATTCTCCTACTCTGGTTTTCCATTCTTTAGTCCATTTTTTTCAGCTGTATAATATTTAAGCAGGAAAAAAGTCTTAAACTAGATTCTGAAGGCAGTGGGTCTGTATTGCTCCCACATTACATAGGAAGCAGGGGTGTTTAATTTGGAAGGCCAAATTTGGATACCAAGCAGCTACCTGTTAACTCTGCAGTTCCTCTCATGAACTTATTTTCCCCCTAGCCCAATCTACTTGCAGTTCTAGACTTTTAGTTTCAGGTGAATAAGACCAGGTTTGGAGCAATCAAACTGACTCGCCACATCCCTATTGGTCCAGTGCAATTTACCACAAGAAGCAATAATATTTTAGCTATTAATTATTTTTGTGGAAAGCGGTCCAGTTCAAGCAAGGTTGAATTTTCTCTGTTCCCACCCACCCCCCAACACACCCTTGCCAGAAATGGTACGGTGTCAAGGAGACACAGTAGATTTAACACCATCCATTTGCAGAGTTTGTTCATTTGTTCAGCCCTCAGTTGCTTCGCTTGACTAGTTAGTGCTATCATTTAGATAATGTGTCTCTCTGGGCCTTCATATTTATATCCTGCAAATATTTACAATATCAGCAACTAGCTTCCTCTTCCCTTTTACTGACTCTTTGCTTAGACAGCTCAGTGTACGGTATTTATCTCTTTTAATCTTTCTCCATGCCGCAGGTTGGCTCCTTCAGCCCCTTAATCATATTGGCTACTTGGAAATAAACCCTCTCTCATTTGTCTACTGAATGAATCACTTGATGATTGCTATAAACTGAAGGGAGGGGCAGAAAACTTGGAGGGTGTTCAACACCCAACCCCTTCACACTACATCTTGAGTGACTACTTATATAGGTTACCATGGTGAAACATTGTAGAGACTTTCCTTGACATCAAGACAGAGTGAAAGAGGGTTCAAAGCTGCTCAGAGTTAAGGGCCTGGTCCCATTGCCGTGATCAACCAGGAGGGTTTTCTTGGGCTGTAGTCACCTCCACCACAACCTTGGCCTCCACTCCTAAGAGGCAGCACCAGGCTTTGCTGCCTGGATCATCTGGGCCAGCACAGCAGCTGCTCAGAGGCAACGACCTAGCTTTGCTGCCAGGGATCTCTTGGCTGGCTCATGACGGCAGCTAGAGAGGTGGGTTGTGGAATCAGAAATGTGACCCTACATTGGTGATGCTGTGATCCTGATACTGAGCACCCACTTAACTCCAGCCTGCTGTACTAACTTAAACCTCTGGTCTTCAAAGATAACCACACATGCATTGCACTGGAGTATTCTAACCATGATGTGACATGGGCATAAGTAACTGTTGCCTGATTGGACTAACTTGGGAATAATTATAGCTGACACATGACACGAGGCTGTAAAAACACAAGAGAGTGATCACCACAAAACTACACAGGATCCTGCATCTTTAATTGTTATGTAAAACCCAGACATTTTGGTTGGCACAGTCCCTTGTCCTGCCAACATTTGTCTCCAAAAGAGTTACAAAAATGATAAGGGACCCTTGTTTTCTTTTGTTTCATGGGCCAAGTATAGGAACACACGAAGCCTAGTTATTTTTCCCCCACCAATGACTGTTATGTGCATTTGTTTTAACTTAATAGTGTTTGAAACTCTTCAAATACATTGTATTTTTCAAACATTCGGAAAATGCATAAGGTTAATTTGAAGACTCTTTTTCAATGGATGAACGATGCAGTGCACAGCCGATTTTTTTTAATGTGACTAAAGAGGAGACTTTTTCCTTTTCAAAACTCCATTCAAGTGAAGCTACATTTTGGTTTAAAATTCAGCCCAAACAAGGTGAACTAGGAGATGTGAAAAAGACAGATTCAACAAAAGCCCTGATAGAGTGGAATCTTTGAGCAGTATTGTTTTAAAATAGTAGATCATCTTAGTGAGCAACAATTACTTGCGTTCCAGACAGCAAGACCAGGGTAGCACATTCATGATTCACCTGTTTGCTCAAGTGAAGAGCCTACCTTTTCTGTTTACAAGGATATCCTGTTCTTTCATGTCCTGATGGCTGTTTACACACAGACGATATTCTTGGCTGCTGTGCTGAAGCAATGATCCTCCAATCCACGCAAGAGTATGAAGCTATCATAGGGCAGAATACAAAGCAAGGGGGAGCAGAGATACCAAGCTCAAGTCTTTGACGTAACAGTGACTGATGAAGCTCTTAATTTGCAGGTTTTTAATATGCAATTATCACACAGATTAAAGGTGGACCAGTGTCATGTATTCACTATGCTTCCCTTCCTCCATAGAGTTTAATTTGATTTGCACAGCACATAATGGGTTATATAAGAGAGACTTAACTGGGAATTATCCAGCAAAGAGGAGTATGTCTTACTCTCATACCGTGCCCTTCTGACTAAAGTTCTCAAGGTTGTTCATGGGAGGACTGATATCCTGCACAATGAAGCCGAGTTTTGGGTGGTGGAGTGTTTCCAGCAGGCTAGCTGGGCATCCCTATGGTTCATGGGCCATGGAAAGGCTCACTGCACAAGGGCCTCATCCTTCTCTATGGGAGGTCTTACAAATATAAAACATAAAATAGATAATATGGAACATGTCAAGCATTAAAAACCATTACAACAAAAGGGGAGATGATGTAAGCAGACACAAAACCTACCCTAATAAACAATTGGATGGGCTAAAAATAAATACTCAGCCAGGGTCTTTGTCAGCGGTGTCCAAACTTCGGCCCTCCAGATGTTTTGGACCACAACACCCAGAGTTCCAAGCCTGTATTGCCAATGACAAAGGACTGTGGGAGTTGTGGTCCAAAACATCTGGAGGGCTGAAGTTTGGACACCACTGGTCTATGTGAAAGGCCTCCTTGTACAGCATGTTTTTTAACTGCTTCCTAAGTGTAAACAGGGAGGGGGGAAGCTGGAGCTTCTCTGGGAGCTGGTTTCATAGAATAGGAGCCACTGCAAAGAAGGCCCTACCTCTTGTAGAGACCTTGAGGGCCCCCCTTGGGGTGGTCACCCGGAGGAGCCCTGACTGGGAAGATCTGGTGGGTTGGACAGATGACATTAAGGAGAGCTATTCCAAGACATAATATGGACCCAAATGGTGGAAGGCTTTAAATGTAAGTGGCAACTCCTTGAACCTGATCTGAGACACATTGGGCAGCCAGTGAAAGTGTGCCAAAACTGGGGTGATGTTGAATTTACCATCAATCTCGCCACCACATTCTGGACCTGTTGAAGTCTCTGGATCAGGCCTCTGCTGTAAAGGTGGTAACAGAGAGATAGACCTGGGTGTCATCAGTATGCTAATTAAACCTTACTCCAGATCTCCTAATGACCTCCTCCAAATGATTCACATAGTTGTTGAACAGCACTGGGGATACTATCAATCCCTGAGGGTGGGTGCTTCTTTTTTATTTGTTTCTTGATTTTAGAGCACTGACCCGGCCACCCCTGGGGCCGGTCGGCACTCCTTTTTATTTTTATTTTTATTTTTTATTTTTTTCAAGTGCCGACCACACAGCCCCTGGGCCCGGGTCGGCGCTGGTTTTATTTTTTTCATTTTTCCCTTGATTATAGGGTGCCAACCCAGCCTAAACGAATAGCGAATAATGAAACTAACTAAAAGTTTGTTTTGTGCCCATCTCTATTGCTGAGAGATCTAGGATTACCAACAGGGAGCATCTGCCCCTGTCAGCCTCTCTTAAATGTTCACCCTGCAGTGTGACCAGTGCCATCTCAGTGCCTCAACGTGCCCTAAATCCAGATTGGAATGGGTCTACGCCAGGCCTGCCCAAAGTCTGGCCTGGGGGCCAAATCTGGCCCGCCAGACCACTCTGAGTGGCCCGCGGCTGGCTGGCTTGCCCCTTCCTCCCCCTCCTTTGCCCCATGTTTTTTTTAAACAGGCTCCCTCTGCTTCCTTTGATCCCCACTTTCCTCCCTTCCTCCCTTCCTTGTTCCCCACCTTCCTTCCTTCCTCTCTTGGTTTCCACCTTTCTCCTTCCCTCCCTTGGTCCCTGCCTTCCTTCCTGCAGGTGGGGTTGCAAGGGGTCAGTGGGTGGGGCTTATGGGTAAGTGGGTGGGGCTTGCAGTGGGTTGGCAGGGTCAGGGAGCAACCGGCTCCTGACACATTCTCAGCCACCAAATCTGGCCCTCCTTACAAAAACTTTGGGCACCCCTGGCCTAGGCACTCCTGCTCCCCCAGGTATGTCTATAGCTGATTTGCTTCCACCCTCCAGATAACCTTGCACAGGAATGGTATATTAGCAATTGGATGAATGTTATTTTGGTTGTTCATGACTAACTGGGGGCATTTCATGATTGGTCAGACAATGGTTTCTTTCAGACGGGAGACAAAAAAAATGCCTCCCTCAACCCTATTCACAACCCAATTGATGATAGGCCCCTTTGGGGCTGTAATCAGCCATGCTGGGGAAGGATCAAGCAAAGAGGTGGTGGGTTTACCACAGGGTCAACCTGAACCAAATGGGTAAAGAGAGATGTGGCTGTAGTGGTCACCCTTGGAACAGCTGAACTGCTGGAGGACTCAAGACTGGCATGGATGGCCTCAATTTCTGTTTTTAAGAAGGCTGCAAATTGATTACTTGCAAACTCAAAAACAAGGCATTGGGTGCCCAGAAGTGGTTGCAAGCCACCCAGAACAGCTATTGTGACCCCCTGCACACTGCTCCTCCAGCCTACAATGATGGTGCATAGTATGTTCTGGGAGGCACATCTGACAAAGAACAACCCCATCCAGATCACCAATCCAGGTGTCCATGACACAAGCCAGGTCTGCATTCTCTTCCTCAGCGAGGTCATGAATCAGAGGCAAAAAGGGATCAAACCATGGCCTTAGAAAGATAACAACCCCACCCCTTAGAAAGAAGCAGAACAAATTCTCAGGTGGAGTTGTTGTTGCTCTTTTGACCAATACATAGGACCATAGGTTCAGGTTAGCTGTCTTGTCATACTTTGCTGCCTAGCAAAGGGGGTAGTTCCTACTAGCGGGTCCTTAGTGTCTCAGTTGATAGCAAACACCAGAATATGCTGTTTTTGTCTCTCTGGCCTGAGGGACATTTTTGAAAACCAGACTTTGGACAAGTCCCTATAACATGCAAGGAGGCAGGGAGGACGCTGTAGCAATGTAGCCAGGGGCAGGTTGGCTGGACAGGTGACTGGAGGGATGGACAGAAGCAGGGAGGGCAGGCAAATTGTAAAACTGCAAGCTGACATCTCCATCCGATATGGGGAGGGGCTAGCTGGCAGGGATGTGTAACAGGCTGAGCCGGTGCAGAGAATATGTCGTGGAGTAAAAATACTGCATTTTAAAGGTTCATGTCAAATGTTGGAGAGCTGGTGTTTTAGCAGTACTGGCTAGAGCAATTAAGACATGCACTAGTAAAACAGTGTAATCTTAAAACACACACACAAAGATTTGAATCCAATTAAGGTCTGTATTGCTATACATAGTTGTCTGGAATTACCTCACATAGACTTGTGCTATAAAATGATTGTGCTAATGTTCCACTGAAAGGAATGAGATGAGTAGACATGGGCACGACTTGGCGAAATTCTCGTTTCCATTTCCGTTTCTCGTTTCCGTTACGTAATGGAACGAAGAACGACAATTACTCTGCCAGAACTCGAACTCGAACCGACTAAAGAAAAATTGGGTCTGATTTGTCGTTGTCGTTAGAGATGGGCACGAGTTGAAAAAAAAATTTTTCGAGTTGTCGTTAGTCGGGCCGGTTCCGTTTCGGGTCGTCTCCGTTTTTCGCGAAAATTCGCAAAAATTAGTCGGTTTGTTTTTTGTTTTTTCGTTTTCGTTAGTACTGGTTTTTTTGGGGGGGCGGGCTCCTGCAGGCACCATTGTGGGGTGGGTGCCTCCTCTGGCCCGCTATAAGGGAAAGTGGGCTCCTGGAGGCACCCGTTGGTGCCTCCTATCCTCACCCACTAGGAAAGGGGAAGCAGGCTCCAAGAGACCCCTCAACATGGGGGTCTCCCCTCGTCACCTGCTGCTGCTGCAAAATGCTATGCAATAGCCATATGGATATTGCATAACAGAATGTGCAGACAGTGACTGTGAAGACTAGTGGATGGCACTGAACCCAGAGCCATAGTGAGATGTCTAACTAAGGCTCTCGCACCACCATGTCTCACACAGAAGGGAATTGTACTTGCGTGTAGTGCAATGCAAGTACATCTGGCTTAGGATTAAGGTGGGTTAGGGTTAGGGCTAGGGTTAGGCTAGTGACGCGTAAGGTTACGGTGGGCTAGTGGGCTGCACCTCTGGGTGCCTCTCTGACCCACTAAGAAGACAGTCTGTGACGTATGGGTACGGAGTCAAGGGTTAGGGTTAGGGTTAGGGGGCTAGGGCAGGTTTTAGGGGGCTTTTTGGCACATCCCAGAAGTCTCCATGGCCAAGTGGCCATGCGATTGGTGGGATGGCTCCAAAAATTTGCATGGTCATCCACTCCCACATGGCTGGCCACTCGGCCAGCCCATCATTGCGCAGGTGTAAAAAAATAAAATCAAATCAAATCAATGGAGGACAGAGGAGGAGAGGAGAGACATTTTGTTGCAAGAAAAAACCCACTGCTACTGTGAAAAATCTGGCAGTTTATAAATTTTCGCGTGTTTCTGTTGTGCTTGTGTGTTTTTGGACCACGATTTCAAAAACAATATTGCGTTCGCCGCCCCATTTTGGATCCCCCACCCGCACCGCATGGCATGGCGACTCGAGTCCGGCTGCCCAGGACGGGGGGGAGGCGGGACCCCCCCTCCAGAAACCACCCCTCCGGTAGGTGCCCTGCGCCCTTAGTCAAGCAGGCATTTTTCCGCCTGCTTTTTTGGCCCGGGAATGGGTGGGGGGAGAGTTTAAAAGTTTTTTCCTGTGCCGTCCGTGCCGCTTGCTTGCGCTTTAATTGCGGTGGCCGGCGGCCAGCGAGACTGGGCTTTTTGCTGGCTGGCTGCGAGCCTGCGGCGAGTCCCACAGAGCAGCCCACTAGGACGGGGAATTGGGGGGGAGGCCGGGGACCTCCAGAAACAACCCCTCTGGTAGGTGCCCTGAGGCACGGCAGGCATTTTTCCGCCTGCTTTTCAGCCGGGAACCGGGTTTTTTTAACTTTTAAAAACTTTTTTCTGTGCCGCGTGGCATCGCGCGATCGTGCGATGCAAGGAACGAGCATGACAAATCAGACCAAAATTGTTCGTTCGTCAGTTCGAGCTCGAAGTCTGGCGGAGTAATTCCCGTTACCGTTTCCGTAGAGTAACGGAAACGAGTAACGGAAACGGAAACGGGAATACCGCTAAGTCATGCCCATCTCTAGTTGTCGTTCCTGGCATCGCAGCGATCGCGTGATGCCAAGCGGCACAGGAAGAAAGTTTAAAAAAAAAAAAAAACCCGATTCCCAGCCAAAAAAGCAGGCGAAAATATGCCTGCCTGAGGGCACCTACCAGAGGGGTGGTTTCTGGGGGGGGTCCCCGGCCTCCCCCCTCCTCTCCTGGGCTGCGCAAAGTGCATCCTCGTCGAGTCAACTCGCCACGCCAACTCGCCAAGCGGTGCGGCACAGAAAAAAAGTCTTTTTTTAAAAAAAAAAAACCCGATTCCCGGCCAAAAAAAGCAGGCGCAAATATCCCTGCCTGAGTGAGGGCACCTACCAGAGTGGTGGTTTCTGGGGGGGTTCCCCGGTCTCCCCCCTCCTCTCCTGGGCTGCGCAAAGTGCGCATCCTCGTCAAGTCGCCAAGTGGCGCTGCACAGAAAAAAAGTTTTAAAAATTAAAAAAACCCGATTCCCGGCCAAAAAAGCAGGCGAAAATATGCCTGTCTGAGTGAGGGCACCTACCAGAGGGGTGGTTTCTGGGGGGGGGTCCCCGGCCTCCCCCCCTCTCCTGTCGTCCTGGGCTGCTCTGGTGGGGGGCATCCTCGTCATCTCGCCGAGTCGCTCGCCATGCCATGCGGTGCGGGCGGGTGATCCAAAATGGGGCGACCACAATATTTATTTTGAAATCGCGTGGTCCAAAAACACACCAAAGCACCACAGAAACATGCGAAAATAGCTATTTTAAAACTGCCTGAATTTTTTCAGTAGCAGCAGTGGGTTTTTCTTGCAACAAAACGTCTCCATTGATTTTATTTTATTTTATTTTATTTTTATTTTTTTACACCTGCGCAATGATGGGCTGGCCATGGGAGTGGACCATGCAAATTTTTGGAGCCATTCCACCAATTGCATGGCCACTTGGCCAGGTTTTGACCAAGACTTCTGGGATGTGCCAGTCGGGCATAAAAAGCCACTAACCCTAGCCCGAACCCTAGCCCGAACCCGAACCCTAACCCATACGCCAGTACACTGTCCTTCTTAGTGGGTCAGAGAGGCACCCAGAGGTGCACCCCAGTAACTCACCCTAACCTTACCCATAACCCTAAGCCTAGCCCTTGCGCTAACCCCTAACCAGTAAGCCAGATGTGTACTCGCATTGCACTACAGCAAGTACACTTCCCTTCTTAGTGAGTCACAGGGCGCCCGTAGGGGTCCTCTCTCACTTCGTTCCCCAGCCCAAGTGCACCGCAGGCAGTGAGTCACAGAGGCACCCGAAAGAGAGGTGCCTCTGCCTGCTACTGCAGTGCAACTGCAACTTAATGGTATGCATATCCAATTGGCTATGCATGCCATTTTGTAGCGGGCCAGAGGAGGCACCCACCCCAGAGAGGTGCCCTCCAGGAGCCCGCTTTCCCTTCATGGCGGGCCAGAGGAGGCACCCACCCCAGAGAGGTGCCTCCAGGAGCCCCCCCAAAACCAGTACTAACGACAGACGAAAAACCAACAAACAAAACGACAAATTTTTGGAAAATTTCACGAAAAACGGAAACGAGCCGAAACAGGCCGGCTCCGACACACGACAACTCAAAACGTAATTTTTCCTGGTCGTGCCCATCTCTAGAGATGAGACGTGTGCATGAACAGCTTTTCACACTAAATTCAATGGAAATTGAACATCTTTTTAGAATGAGGAACTGGGCTGAACTCCATCATCTTCTAAACTTTAGGGCCCAAATAAGAGCTTTTGCATTGCACTCTATTTGATGAAGCTTCTGTAAAGGGACCTAATTTTTTTCAGGCTGGCTTTTCGTTTACCATCCATTCTGATTAATAATGACCCCCCCTTCATTTTCTTCTGAGGGGGACACCAGCCAGTCAAGTAACATACAGGGTAACCACAATGTTATACAACAAATCAGATTCAGTGGGATGATGTTGTCAATGATGGCAAATAAACTCCACTGTGAGGAGAGAGTGGGGAAAGTAATTCATTTTTCCCTTCCTCACCTCAATTCCACCATTCATCTGAGTGGGGGCACAAAAGATACCATTAATGGTTGTTTTAAATGTGTTTTATAAGATCTTTTAATTGAATTGTAACTGTATTAACTGTATTTTAATTGGAATTTATTTAATGCTCTATAGTATTTGTATTTTATGATTTTTTGTAAACCGCCCTGGGGAGGTACAAAAATATAAATAAATAAATAAATAAATAAATAAATAAATAAATAAATAAATTTCCTGCATAAATCATTCAAGTGATCTCAGCTTGGTGTTCTTCTCAGTGGATGTGGGCAATTGTTTTTTTGACTTCTCAAAAAGAGGTCTCCCAAATCACCAGAAAAGGATATTGGTTTCTGATTTGACTGAAAAACCTTGGAACTATGGCCATAGCAATTTAAAAGCACTGAAGAATCCTGAGATGCCTAGATGGTAACTTCCAATAATGGATGGCATTTTGCTTTGAGAGCGATTCCATCCTCTGAACATTATCTGGATGGTCTCATCATGCTATACCTGGATTTGGATCTACCAGTAGGCACAATGTTTTCAGGATAAACACAATGGTACTTGTTAGAAGTGGCTCTATAATATTCCTTTTCATCTGTTGTTTGCTGTTTGCTAAGGGAGCTAAAATTGGAAGAGGCTAAGTGGATTTTGATACAAAGGGGAGGATTTTCTCTTATTGGAGTAAATTATATTCTTGAGAGAAATGTAAAACCAAAGAGACCAAAATGACTTTTTCTCATTTTCTTTAGTTGTAGTGTGAAGGAATTTATGTAAACCAAAGGTCATACACACAGTGCAATCCTGAGTAGAAGGACTGAGAAATTACATGGGGTTCCTGGGGTGGAACTGCTTAAAACAGTGCATGGTTTCCACCCTTCTCAAACTCAAAAAGCAGAGTGACACTTGAACAAATGGATTCAGGATTTTGCAAACCCCCAGATAAAAACATCCTGATGCTCCCACCCAAATTAATCTTCCCTCTTTCACACTTTTTAGAGAAACATTTCCAGTTTTCAAAATACAGTAACATGTGTTCTTCTACCCTATGAGCACGCCCCCCCGAGGGTAGACAGAGCAATACCACAATGGAACCAATTACCTTGAGAGGTGGCAACGAGTGCTCCAACACTGGAGGCATTCCAGAGAAATTTGAACAACCCCCTGGCAGATAGTCTTTGATTTGCAATATTGAATGGAGCAGGGGCTTGGACTTGATGGACTTATAGGACCCTTACAACTAGAGATGGGCACGACTTAGCGGTATTCCCGTTTCCGTTTCCGTTACTCGTTTCCGTTACTCTACGGAAACAGTAACGGGAATTACTCTGCCAGACTTCGAGCTCAAACCGACGAACGAACAATTTTGGTCTGATTTGTCGTGCTCGTTCCTTGCATCGCGCGATCGCGCGATGCCACGCGGCACAGAAAAAAAGTTTTTAAAAGTTAAAAAAACCCGGTTCCCGGCCAAAAAGCAGGCGGAAAAATGCCTGCTGTGCCTCAGGGCACCTATCAGAGGGGTTGTTTCTGGAGGTCCCCGGCCTTCCCCCCATCCCCCGTCCTGGGCTGCTCTGTGGGACTCGCCGCAGGCTCGCAGCCAGCAAAAAGCCCAGTCTCGCCGCCGGCCGCCGCAATTAAAGCGCAAGCAAGCGGCACGGACGGCACAGGAAAAAACTTTTAAACTCTCCCCCCACCCATTCCCGGGCCAAAAAAGCAGGCGGAAAAATGCCTGCTTGACTAAGGGCGCAGGGCACCTACCGGAGGGGTGGTTTCTGGAGGGGGGGTCCCGCCTCCCCCCCGTCCTGGGCAGCCGGACTCGCCATGCCATGCGGTGCGGGCGGGGGATCCAAAATGGGGCGGCGAACGCAATATTGTTTTTGAAATCGTGGTCCAAAAACACACAAGCACAACAGAAACACGCGAAAATTTATAAACTGCCAGATTTTTCACAGTAGCAGTGGGTTTTTTCTTGCAACAAAATGTCTCTCCTCTCCTCCTCTGTCCTCCATTGATTTGATTTGATTTTATTTTTTTACACCTGCGCAATGATGGGCTGGCCGAGTGGCCAGCCATGTGGGAGTGGATGACCATGCAAATTTTTGGAGCCATCCCACCAATCGCATGGCCACTTGGCCATGGAGACTTCTGGGATGTGCCAAAAAGCCCCCTAAAACCTGCCCTAGCCTCCTAACCCTAACCCTAATCCTTGACTCCTTACCCATACGTCACAGACTGTCTTCTTAGTGGGTCAGAGAGGCACCCAGAGGTGCAACCCACTAGCCCACCGTAACCTTACCCGTCACTAGCCTAACCCTAGCCCTTGCACTAACCCACCTTAACCCTAAGCCAGATCTACTTGCATTGCACTACACACAAGTACGCTTCCCTTCTTTGTGAGACATGGCGGTGCGAGAGCCTTAGGCATCACCCTATGCCTCTGGCGGGTTCACTGGTCTCACTGTCTGCAACTGGTATGCATATCCATATGGCTATTGCATACCATTTTGCAGCAGCAGGTGAGGAGGGGAGACCCCCATGTTGAGGGGTCTCTTGGAGCCTGCTTCCCCTTCCTAGTGGGTGAGGATAGGAGGCACCCACGGGTGCCTCCAGGAGCCTGCTTTCCCTTTATAGCGGGCCAGAGGAGGCACCCACCCCACAGAGGTGCCTCCAGGAGCCCGCTACCCCCCCAAAAAACCAGTACTAACGAAAACAAAAAAACGAAAAAACGAACCGACTAATTTTTGTGAATTTTTGCGAAAAACGGAAACGACCCGAAACGGAACCGGCCCGACTAACGACAACTCGAATTTTTTTTTTCAAGTCGTGCCCATCTCTACTTACAACATTACAATTCTATGATCCTATGATGGAATGTACAGAGCATAGACATGTCAGCTGCTGTGGAAAACAAATGCTGTACATTGTAGGCCTTGGGATGGATCCAGCAACACAGTTCTTCTTAAGCTGTGTTTGGAGAGAGTAAAAATCTCTTACTGTGGCCTATCATGATTACTGGGGAGGATGCTCACTCCAAAATGGCAAGGTGACTCATGCCCTCTGAGACTACAAGCTGCCCACATCCAGTCTATATCTTTGCCATTCATGCTGCTGGAAGTCAAGTGAAGGTGTATAAAGTTCGTTTGTCTGGGCAAGTAAACATTTTTGTGAATGAAAATTCTAGAGGAAAACTAGAGGAACCCTGCTAGTTTTAAGAAGCGAAGCAGGTTTCAAATGCACCTCCAATATGAGGGTGCCGGCTTCCCAAGGTATTTGAAAACATAGAGCTGTTCTGCCACTGACGCTTGCCGCGAAGAGTAAAAAAATAAAATAAAATATTTTTTTAAAAAAAATTCATTTCAAACAAAACAAAAAGAAATGAAAAAAAAAACAAAATGAAAAACGAAACATCATTTTTACATTTCGTGCCCATCTCTTCTCCGAAGGCCGGTCAAAACACTGCCACCTTCCATCTCCTGGATCCCTTCAAGGGCCTCCTATTTCATAGGCATTCAGGAAAAGCGTTCCAGAGCATGAGGGCAGCAACACTGGAAGATTTTTGTCCCACTGGTGCATTTGAGCCAAATAATTATCATAGTGAGCACCTTTGAAAGGGCAGCTGCATACAGCCTCACAACAGGTAGGGTTTTAAAGTTTATACTGTAGTACTGACAGAGTACAATTCTATCAGTTTTGGAAGATGACTTTTAACTAGTCATTCATTATGTAACATTATAACCCCCATCTCTCAATACCATTAACAATCCAATTCCACGTTAGCAATTTGTTCTGTTGCTTGCTAGTTTAGAAATAATAAATAAATACATATAGAGGATGCAGCATCTGTCTGCCTGACTATCTGTTTATCATCTTCATAGGCAGGATTACTGAGTAGACCCAGAAAAACTATTATGAAAAGCAGGAAAATATCAAAACCCATTTCTAATATGTGGTGGGCTGGTGGCTATTACGTGCTATAATAGCATAGTATAACCACCTTCTGTAGTCACCTGGGAGGTCTGGGTTTATTTGCTGTATTGCATTAAGATGTCCCCACCATTTTTAGGAACCACTGACCTAGATATCAGCATATGGCACTTGCATTGTAAAGCATGGAATGTAAACATATTTAAATAGGCTGTGGGGAGATCGGATCTTTTGGGGGGCCTTTCTTTTAGAAAAGGAAGCCAAAGTGAGATTGTGGGGGGGGGGGAATCACTGTCACATTAATGGTCAGCATGAGGTAGGAGAATTTATACAAGATTTATTTATACAACTTATATGCCACCCACTATCCAAAGGTCTCTGAATGTTGGTCGTGGGGTCCCAACAACAATCTTTAATGCTTCATTCAGAATTATTTGCTTATTTATTTACAGAATTTTTTAACCACCCCACTACCAAGTGGTCGCTGAATAGAGCGCCAGCAGAAAAAGCCAACATGGCAGGGAGTTGAGGCGTCTCCTTCTGAAAACCTCCCTCTGCTTTATCTCGGAAGCAACTTAGTCCTCCTCATCTTGTGCAGGCAGAGTAACAGAGGCCAAATGTATGACATTTTATCTCTTCCTCACTGTTGTTACCAGAGAAGAATTATGAGAGGTGGACAGCCAGAGGAGTGTGAAGGATCCCCTCCCTAATGTTTCACTGTGATCCACTCCAAGGGCATGGTAACAAATGGAAAATCTGGGGCAAGAGGAAACCATCTGAGTCTCATCTCTGTATCTGAAGCAGTGCCCCTTAGGCCATTTGTACTTTCCATAGTTTTTTTCCTGTTTGTAGGAAAAACATGAACTACAGTGGCAAGAGAAGGTAAGGGAAAAGAATAGTTATCTAAATCTAAGGAGACATTTCCCTTCTCTGGGAGTTGAGTCAAAGCAACTGGGCTTCTTTTCTCTTGGGATCGAAATGTTTCATTACTCATCCAGGGAGCTTCTTCAGTCTGAGGAAGGTTGGTAGGAGACCTTCAATTTATAGTTTACCTTGGTTTTACTCCAAGCTATTGGTCTGAATAGGCTTGTTGGGACAGTGGCCTGGTGTGTGTGAAAATCATACCCATGCAGCCCTTCCCAAAACACATTAAGTATCCGTTAACAGCACCCTTCCTGGTGGAGGCGTGAAGTGCTTCTATTTTGTCTGGGTTATAATCTCACCTGGATTTATTTATTTATTTTTATATTTCTATACTGCGCTGATTTTTCCAAAGGGAAGTCTGGGCAGTTTACAGAGGAGTCAGCAGTTAAAATCAACGCAGCAGCAGCAGCAGCAGCAACAACAACAATCACTATGAGTCTCCACAGACATTCCCCTTCTCATTCATTTCACCTTTGCAGGCTGTCATTTGTGAAAAATGGGTAGACCCCACCACAATGCGGCTAACAGCACTCATGTGAGGCTTCCTCCAAGTTATGCTGTGCCAATATGGTTGTGGGCTTAGGAGGAGCCAGCTCCCATATCACAACTCTGCTAGTTAGAGTTGCTTGAAGTCGATGAATTACAGTGCTGCCTCTTGGCCTATCAAACCTTAATAGACCACGAACTCTTCCCTGTTACAATTTCTACTTCACAATGGAGGATTGGTGGTAGTGGTGGGGGAAGCCCTGTCTACCCATTCCTGGAGAAGAAGGGGTGCCCTCCCTTCAGACAAGTGGTGCTTGAAGTATTGAGTTCATAGTCAGAGACACTTTCCTGCACCAAGAAGACACCTGAGACTAAAAAAAAAAGCTTCACTGGGCATGTCTCTGTTCCCTAATTAAGAACAGCCAAAGGAAGTCCAGGACAGGAAACAGGGGATAAAGAAAAAAGTGAAGAATGAAACCAAAACTAAAACCAAGTAGCACTTGTTTTGTCTATGCCTGAGGAAAACAGGAGCAAATGACGGACCCTGCTGGTTTTAGGAGCAGAGGCCAAAAGCCAGATGGGTCGTCCTCTCAACGGGTGGAGCTAAGACTCTGATACTTTTGGCCTTGCATGGTGGGGAAAGAGAGGTGAGCTTTCCTCATAGGTTCCACTCCCCACCGACAGAGAGAGGGTTGAACTTGAGACATTCCACCAGGGGGCACCACTGCCCAAAGTTATTTACACAAAGGATCATCCGGCTGTCAGATACAGGCTAGCGTGCCTGACAAGTACACCACACTGCTATTATTGCTAGTCGATGCTATACTTCTTAATACAAATGTGACAGAAATCTCTGTTCCAGAGGCCTTCTTTCCTGTCAGATGCTGGAAGGAATGTTTTGGTGGAAGCTATTTTTCTGCACCACTCTAAGGTGTAAAGGTGCCCGTCCCTTTTGATGACAAGGAGGTTTAAACTTATTACCCCCACAAAAAGTTCGCTATAAGTGCATTATTATTGGGTGGGGAAAGACCACTATGGAGAAGCTTTTCCTCTCAAGCAGAAAAACAGACTTCAAGGTGAACGTTCTGGTGGCCAAATATTTAAAGGAAAAACCCACATTTCTCCATTCATTCTGCCGGTTGGCTCTGAAGGGTCTTTCTCAGAGATTTCTAATGGCCGTTGGCAAGGCTGACTAGAGTTAGGTTAGACTCCCGTGTCTTCCCTCCCTCTTTTCCTTTACTGCTTGATCCTTTCCCCAATGAATTCCACTCGAGCCCAGCTTTTTCTGCACAGAGAGGTGATTATGTGTCTATAACATTTAGATGAAATATGTGAAATCATTTAGGCTTCAGGGAAGGGATACAAATTCAAATGTGAAAAAATAATGGTTCCAGCTCCTGGTCTGCTCACAGAGCTTCAGAATTAAATTCCCAGCTGGGTAAACTGTATCAGGACCTATCAGGCAAATGTGGCTTGCATACAAGATGGTTCTCATTAATGGAAATAATAAATACTTGGGTTCAGCTGTCCCTCGTATAGCTCTGAGCCTTGTGCTGGCTCACAAAATGGTATGGTTCAGTGATGTTGTCGGATTCACGGGGCTTCTGTTTAGAATAAGGATGGGTAAAGAGTGTCATTCTTCATGAGGAGGTGTTATTGGACTGCGGCATCCATTTGCCCTAGCATATGCCCCCATCGTTTTGGGCTTGTGGGAAGTCAACCGTTCTTTTCTATGCTATCCCTACTCTTCAACTGGTATTGTTGTAACCATGAGCTAAAATTGGAAACTGTTTCCAAATGGGCCTTCCGGGTGTTACTGGGTATCTGAGGGATTCCCGGGAGGTCATCATATGCTAGCAAGAACTTCTAGGGGATGAGCTGATGGGTGTCCCGGAATCAGTGAATTCTAGTGATTTGTTTTCAGAAGGGAAGGTTCTTGGTTATGCATTGACTTCCCATTTAAGCAAGAACCCAGGGAAATGAAGCTAGATCCTTCCCACAGCAGATGTACTGTTTCCACATGGAGAAAGCACTGATGGAGAGGTGAGGCACTAGACCCATTTCTTTTCCAGCCCCTGCACCAGCCAGCATGCCTATTGGCCAAAGGTACTTGGGGCTCTGGGAGTCGTGGTCCAAACCAGTCACATTTTGGCCAAATAACAGCTTTCCTTTCACACAAATTAGGATGAATTTCAGTCCGAGTCCAGCCATTTGACTACTGACTGTACTAGAGCTGTGTGGGAATTGCCTGTTAAAATTCTTCCCGCTATTTATGAGCAAAGAAGTGGAGAGGAGATCATTTCTTTGTGGCTTTTAAACATTTTCCTAAGGGTGTCTTTTTTATTTTTTATTTTGCACTTCTACTAGAAGTTTGTTGGCAGCGTGTCGACTGTTTCCCATCCTCCACAAAATCCTGGACCCGATCTTGCTGTGGGGCATTAAAAGGGGAAGAGACATGGAAATTAGAAAACAAGGTGAAGAATATTTGGAGAGAACTCTGCAAAGGGCTCTCTCTTTCCTCGCTGGGCATGAACAGTGAGTTAGAAAAGCTTCTCAGATGTTTTCTCAAAACAGTAAAAAGCAGGAGCCGAGTGCTTGTTACAAAATACAAATGCAAGGCACCTATAGCCCAGTCTCTCATCTCTATCTTTTCAAAACAGAACGTCTCCTGAGAAAGTTCAGCTGAGCTCTAGTCATTGTGTATGTGCAACAATTCAGACTTCTTCTGATCCAAAGAAGAATTTTGGATGAGTGTCCAGCTCAATTATATATTGGTGTATTAGAAGGGAAGATATTTGTTTTGTAAACTTTGCTTCAAACATCAAAATAAGACACCAAAATAAGAATATGCTTCAGACCCTATTAATATAGCCATGTGTAAACTTCTGACTGGTGTTCAAAGGTCTCTTGGAATCTTATTACTTAATTTAAAAGCCCGGAAAAGCTTCTTTTGGGAAACTGCCTATGCTGGTTGAGGGTTTCCAGGGATCACCATCCAAGAAAATGCCATTTCTGCTTAACTGTTATCTTAGGCCTTATTCGGTCATTTCCTTTCCAATTCATCAAGCCTTTTTAAGTGTATTGATTCCACAGAGGGACATAATGGCTGAAGAAAAGCTTATGTCATCCACTTGAGTGACCTGGCCTCCATTTATTACCCCCACAAAAAATTTTAGAAGGTGACAATGGAGAGGAGAGTTATATACATTCCTTTAAGCTCATGAGAGGAAAGAATATACTGTATATATAATTATTACATGAATGAATGATCAAATAAGTAATATACTGTAAAGATCAATGGTTAACACCAATGCCTTTGCTGGTGGTGCCGGGTACATTGCAGGGACTTGACAAAATATGCTAGAGCTGCAAATTTAATAAGTCCTTTCTCTCCACTTCAATTTTGGACAAAACCTTGATGGGGTATTGATGCAAGTTCAGCAGAAATCTATTGCTGACATTTGGGGACATAATCAGGGATTTATCTGGGACATTATAGTACTGGGGAGTTTTATCTCGGCTTTTGAAACCTTTCTTTAGCACTTGGAAAGAATGCAAAATCTCTTAATTCTTGTTCTTGGTCTAATTTGCTTTCATTTGTTTTCCATCCGGGATAGCTCTCTCTCTCATAAATGGATAGCAAAAACATATGGAGTTTTCACTCGAACGCACTTGAGAGTTGTGGTTCAACCCTGTAAAAATTCTTTGCTACTTTCGAACAGGGTTGTTTTCTTCCTTTGTTTCCCAGAGAACGTGCAATGACCCCATCCCACTTTAAAGATTCCTTAAACTGAGGTGTTTCACTTGAGAAACCAGTGATTGCTTTCTTAAGACAACTTCCAGGAGCGCACGTAGGTATCATGTACTGCAAAATATCCTAGGAGGAGCCTGTGTGTAAGGGTGAATAAATTTTGTCGTTGGTGGGTTCTTATTTAATCTGTATGCATTGTCATGAACATTTCTCTCAACGCACACATTATTTCTTTGTGATTTAGCCTCATTTACACATTTTCCCAAGCCGTTCTTCCTAATTGAATGGTTCTTTCCTGCATAAGGAAAACAAAACAAAAACAAAAACAAAAAGCATCTGTCGTGCTTTCAAGGCTAACATATTTATTTCAGTCTGAGCTTTCAGGAATTAGAACCCACTTCCTCAGAAACATGGGTCACCGTCCCATTAGAAGTCTCAACTGGAGTAGACCCATTGTGTCAACTGCGGAATGAAGTTAAGGCCTGTGTCAAGGGAATGCGTAGGGCAGTAGTGGCCAAACTTCAGCCCACTAGATGCTTTGGACCACAGCTCCCAGAATTCCAAGCCTGTATTGCCAATGACAAAGGATTGTGGGAGTGATGGTCTAAAACTTCTGGAGGGCTGAAGTTTGACCACCACTGACATAGGGTTTACTCTACTTGTAACTGCCAAATAAGTTTCTGGCCATGGAGTAATCCTTAATATATGCTGTTATTCACTTGCTCGTCTTTAAAGTGCTATGTTACTTCTGGGTTTTCTTCCTCTTTTGAATATCCTGGTATAATGTATGTCCTGAACCAGATCAACAAGGCTATCTGTTTGAAATTTGTCTCACTTATATGAATTTTGTGCATCCCCCCCCCGCATCAGAACAAAATTCTGAGAAACACAAACACTGGAACGATAACTCACAAATTCATACAGTACTCCAGGAAGTGTGTATTTGGTAACATTTTAACAAAAAGGAAACTAAACAGAATATTTGTCTGTCTCTATTTAAGTGCCAGTAGCCTTCCAAAGAATAAGGACATGAAAACAACAGTGATTCAGAAGTACTGTATAAACTGGAGATATCTTTTTAATTCAAGTTTTCAATCTTACTTGCAGAAATGGTGGTTTAGAGAAAAGGCGCACAATGCAATAGAACAGGGCTGTCCAATAGACATGGGCACGACCAGAAAAAATGACGTTTCGAGTTTTCGTTTGTCGGAACGGGTCTGTTTCGGGTCGTTTCCGTTTGTTGTGAAATTTTTCAAAAATTTGTCGTTTCGTTTGTCGTTTTTCGTTTCCACCATGATTTAGCGCGATTTGACTTCCCAGAGCATAGGGGTGTCCCGCAATCAGGGCCGGCGCTAGGTGTTTTTGTGCCCTAGGCGGTGGGCGGGGCGGGCGGGGCGGCGAGGGGGAGGTGCAGGCGGGCGGTGGTGGCGGGGGGCCATGGGTGGGCGGCGACAGCGGCAGGGGGGAGGTGCGGGCGGGCGAGTGGGTGGGTGGCGGCGTGGGCGGGCAGGCGAGTGGGCAGTTAGGATATCACTTAGGATAGAGGTTCTGTTCTTGGCCTGCACCCCAAATGTGTGTGTGTGCAAGCAAATTGAAGTTGGGAAAATAGAAAATAAATGGTAGTATATAATATATATTTAAAATAAATCCACACACCCTCCCACTCCCAGTCAAACCTCCCCCTCTATCCAATATCAGAAAAAAATCCTCACAAACTGCCAGAGAAGAAATAAAGAATAAACTGCTATTCCCTTCAGCAGACAAAGCTGCAGGGAGTCGAAGAAATTATTTTCTAAATTCAATTCCCTCCCTGCCTGCCTAACTTAAATCCTAAAGCCTCCAGCCTCCCTCCTCAATCTTGATCGGATCACACCAGCACCAGCAGCCAGCCCTCCTCCCTCAACCACATCCATACACCCGACTGCAATTTCTGGAAGGTGCCTCGGCTTTTTATGCCCTTCGAGACATCCAGAAGTGTCAGTCAAAAACCTGGCAATGCCATTGGTGGAATGGTTCAAAAAATTTGCATGGTCCCATCCCATAACCAGCCCAAATGGGCAGGTCAAAAAAAATAAAAAATAAAATAAAATAAAATAAAATCAATACGACGTTTTATTGCTATAAAAACCCCACTGCTGCTACTCTTAAAATTCAGGCATTTAAAATAAATAAATTTCACATGTTTCTGTGGTGATTTGGTGTGTTTTTGACCACGATTTCAAAAGAAATATTGCGGTCACCATTTTGGATCCCCCCCACCGCATGGCATGGTGAGACGACGAGGATGACCCCCCCCCCAGCCTGGTGCAAGCAGCCCAGGCTGGGGACCCCCCAGAAACCACCCCTTTGGTAGGTGGCAAAGCCTCAGGCAGGCATATTTTCGCCTGCTTTTTTGGCCGGGAGTCAGGTTTTTTTTAAAAAAAAACTTTTAAAAACTTTTTCTGTGCTTCACATCACGCGATCGCCACAATGCCACAAACGGAATGAAAAACCCGACCAAATTTTTCTTTTTTCGGTTCGAGTTCGAGTTCTGACGGCTTAATTATCGTTATCATTTCCGTTACTTAACGGAAACGATAACCGAAAACGGAAACGACAATTTC
This sequence comes from Phrynocephalus guinanensis, assembly GCA_037367245.1. Classification (NCBI taxonomy): domain Eukaryota; kingdom Metazoa; phylum Chordata; class Lepidosauria; order Squamata; family Agamidae; genus Phrynocephalus; species Phrynocephalus guinanensis. Next base: position 144,219,492 of record CM074733.1, read on the forward strand.
ACTGAGTCGTGCCCACGTCTAAACACATGGAATACCACATGACTCAGTACTGGGCCTGGTGCTCTTCAACATTTTTATTAATGACTTGGATAGGGAAGTGTGTGGGTTCTGGTTGAGTGAATGGCAGTATCGTGTTATTTAACTTCAGGACAGACAGACACTTCTAAAACTTTTTTTTTTGGCTTTATTTTTTATTTATTTTTTAATTTTAAAAACATACAAACATAGAATAACATAGAATAACAATAATGAACAATAATGAAAAAAAAATGATAAACAATAATAAACACTACAAAGTGCCCCGCACCCCCCGGAACCGTCCAGTATTCTTGCATCTTCTCTTCCTTCTTCATCTTCTTTTTTTTTCCAGCGAGCTTCTTAAGGTCCTTTTCTCCAGAACTGTGTTGGATTATAAGTCGGTTGTATCCCTTTCCCTTTTAGTAGTACATACTCTATAAATTTCCCCCAAATATCGTAAAAGATATCTTTTTTCATTTCCTCTCGCAAGACTTTTATATTACAAGACAATTTATCATTTAGCGCTATATCCCACACTTCCTTATATCAGTCAGCAATTTTAAAGTCTAATTTCAGTTTCCAATTTTTGGCCAAAATCAATCTTGCATAAGGTTTGCAATTAATTCTTTAGTTTTCACATCATATTCATTAGTAGGTGGTAATGATAGCAATGCAATTTCCGGTACACATTTGATATCAGTTTGTAATATTTCTCTTGTCTCATCAAAAATCTCTTGCCAGAACTTTTGAACTATTTCACATTCCCACCACAGATGAAAATAAGTACCTATCTTTTTTTCACATTTCCAGCAAAACTTGGAATATCTTGGATTCATTCTATTCACTCTGACTGGAGTCATGTACCATATTTTTGTTATTATTTTTTTTATTATTTTTTTTATTATAGTTGTCTTTATTATTGGGTCTGTTTTTGGTGGGTGGGGATATAGCACTGTTTCACGGGTTATTTTATTGTATTATACTGAGTTGTATTTTTTTTTGGACTGTATTATTGTTGCTGTACTGTTTTGTATTGTATTGCTACACATTGTGGGCTTTGGCTCTAGTCCTATTCCATCTTATGGAGCCTGCGGGTTGTCCTATTAGGGTGGTGTTGGGCCGCGGGAAGTACGCTCGGGGCCGGCGGGCCGGTCGGATAAGAAGATCTCGGGACAGGCATCTCCGTCCCGTCCCGCGCTCTGACCCGCCGGCTCACTGCCACATGACAGGGATCCACTCCGTCTGTACCCCCGGCCTGTCCTGTTTGCTGATTAATGCCAGGTCGGTTCATAATAAGATCCCTGTCATCCACGACCTGATCGTGGATGAGCGAGCCGACCTGGCATTTCTCACGGAGACCTGGGTGGCCGAGGGGGGAGGGGCTTCCCTCTCGCTGCTTCGGCCCCAGGGCTACTGTGTGCAGCATCTGGGCAGGCCGGGGGTGGGGGGCGGGGGGTGGGGTGGCCATTGTGTACAGGGACTCTTTTTACGTCAGCAGATCCACGATGCTGGTGAGCCCAGGGTTAGAATGTCTTCACCTTGTAGTGGGACAGAGGGACAGGTTTGGGATTGTGCTTGTGTACCGAGCTCCCCGCGACCCTGCACTCTCCCTTCCAGAGCTCTCCGAGTTCATCTCGGCGGCGCTGATGAGATCCCCCGCCTTTTGGTGTTGGGGGATTTCAATGTGCATGCCGAGGCTGGACTGTCGGGAGCAGCTCTGGAGTTCATGGAGTCCATGGCCTCCATGAACCTGGCCCAATTTGTCATCAGTCCCACTCACAAGGGAGGACATACCCTGGACCTGGTTTTTGCCTCCACATCGACGGGTTTCGATCTGGGGGTCGGGAACCTGCTGGTCCGTCCCGTGTCATGGTCAGATCACCATCTGCTGACTTTCTCCCTGTCAATCGCCACCCCTCCTCGCAGGGGGCAGGGCCCCTCCATCTGGGCCCGCCCCCGGGGGCTTCTGGACCTGGTGCGGTTTGCGGAGGCCCTGGGGGTTTTACCAGACGGTCTGGATGACGATCCGGTCGACTCCCTGGTCAAAAGGTGGTTTGAGGAGGTGGCCGGGGCAGCCGATCGGATCGCCCCCAAGCGCCTGATCCGGTGCCGAGCCCGCTCCTCTCCTTGGTTTATCGAGGAGTTGCGGGCAATGAAGCAGGAACTGAGAAGGCTAGAGAGCAGATGGCGGAATGCTCGGACGGCTATGAATTGGGCTGCTGTTAAGGCGTCGACCAGTCGCTATTCCAGAGCGATAAGGGCAGCTAGGAGATCATTTGTTGCCCTGAGAATTGGTGAGGCCTCGAATAGCCACGCGGAGTTATTCCGGGTGGTTCGAGACCTCACCAATCCTGGTCCGCCGGGGCCTCCTCCTAGTGATTTCACTAGTGAGTCGTTTGCAGCCTATTTTAAAACCAAGATAGAGGCCATCCGTTCAGAGCTGGACGCTGGTTGCCCTGATCCAGTCCCCGGCGTGGCCGATACTGGGCCGCCTCGGTCGCCCTGGTTTGTTGAGTTCGGGTCTGTTACACCTGAGGATGCCTCCAGGGCCCTGGGACACTGCAGGCCTGCGGCTTCTCCGTTTGACCCTTGCCCGTCCTGGCTCATTAAGATCACAGGGGGGAGCATGCCAAAATGGGCTTCGCTTATTGCCTCAGCCTCCTTCAGGGACGGGATTTTTCCCAGTCTTCTGAAGGAGACGGTAGTGAAGCCCATTATTAAAAGACCTGGCTTGGCTGTGGATGACATGTCCAACTATCATCCCATAGCCAATGTTCCCTTCTTGGGCAAGGTAGTCGAGCGAGTCGCCGCCCTGCGTCTCCAGTCATTCCTGGAGGAGAACCATGTCCTGGATCCTTTCCAGTCTGGGTTCTGGCCGCGTCATGGGACAGAGACGGCCCTGGTCGCTCTGCATGATGATCTGTTGAAGAGGGCCGACAGGGGTTGCTCTACCCTGCTGGTCCTCCTCGACCTGTCAGCTGCTTTTGATACCGTTGACCACGGTATCCTGCTGGGGCGGCTCTCGGAGGTGGGGATCGGGGGCTTGGCCTTTGGCTGGCTCCATTCCTTCCTTGAGGGTCGTACCCAGCGAGTGAGCTTGGGGGGTGAGTTGTCGGCTCCCTGGACACTCTCTTGTGGGGTGCCTCAGGGGTCGTCCCTCTCCCCAATGCTCTTTAACATCTATATGAAGCTGCTGGCTGAGATCATCCGGAGTTTTGGAGTCTGCTGTCATCAGTACGCTGATGATACGCAGCTCTATCTCTCCTTTTCCACCTGTGCAGTGGAGGCCGTCCAGACCCTTGACCGCTGCCTGGCTGCAGTTTTGGACTGGACCAGGACCCACAGACTTCGGCTCAACCCTGGAAAGACCGAGGTTATGTTCTTCGGGGGCGGCCCGGATGGGTACTGTGGCCCTCTTCCCAGTCTGGATGGGTCCGCCCTCCAGCTGGCGCAAAGAGTGAGGAATCTGGGTGTCGTCCTGGATCCGGGTCTGACCCTGGATCTCCAGGTGTCAGCCGTGACCAGGTCGGCCTTTTATCATCTAAGGTTAATCGCCCAGATTCACCCGTACCTTGACAAGAGCTCCCTGAGGACTGTGGTACAGGCATTGGTCATGTCGAGGCTGGATTATTGCAATGCTCTCTACATGGGGCTCCCCTTGAGCCTTGTTTGGAGACTGCAGCGGGTCCAGAATGCGGCGGCCAGGCTGGTGGTTGGTGCGCGTCATTTCGACTGCATCACTCCCATCCTGGCCCGCCTCCACTGGTTGCCAGTTGCCTCCCAAATAAGGTTCAAGGTGTTGGTTTTGGCTTAGATCGGGCCCGACCCACCCGGTCATCATTGGCCCTCTCGCTTCAGACGGTCCACCCGAGAGAGGCCCGTAAAACGAGTACTCGCGGGCGGGCCTTCTCGGTGGTGGTGCCGCCTTTATGGAATAACATACCCAGAGAGCTGAGGCTGGCTCCATCGCTGGCATCCTTTAGGAAAGGTCTGAAGACCCTCCTCTTTAGGGATGCCTTCGAAAATGACTAGAGTTTTCTTCTTCTTCTTCTTCTTCTTCTTCTTCTTCTTCTTCTTCTTCTTCTTCTTCTTGACCCATACGTTGTATGTTTGTCCCTGCCGCTGCCACAGTATTTGCCTTTTTGCCTTTGGTGATTTTATGTGAACCGCCCTGAATTCCCGCTCGGGAAGTAGGAGCGGTATATAAGTGCGGTAAATAAAATAAAATAAAAAATAATAAATAAATAAAACTATAATTTGAAGTAGTTTTCTTTTATTCTAACTGATAATGACCGTAAGATCCTCAAATTCCAAATTCTTTTCCATTCGTCGTTATTTATTTATTTCTCTATGTCTTGTTTCCATACCTCTCTTATTGTATCCTGTTCCCTATTTTCAAGTGAATCTTGAATTATTTTGTATATTTTGCCTACTGCTCCTTTTCCTGTATTTCCTTTCTCTGATTCATATGTTGACAGGAATTGCTCAAACTTTGTATATCCTCTGAGTTGTATATTTCTCCTTGTCCATTCTTTTGTCCAACTTTCTAACTGGGCGTAATTCAACCAGGACAATTCCTGGGCTTGCAATATGCATTTAATTTCCTGTTTTGTTCTCATCTTTTTAATCCTGTCTTTTAATCTTGCCACTTTCCTTAATTTAAATAGTTCTCCAAATTTCTTCATGTTCATGGAGAAATTTGTCTGATCGATCACCGCACCGAGCGGGGAACCTTCCTGTATCAGTTTCCTTCCATACTTTTTCCAAGTGAGTAATAGGGAACTCAGAAGCGGGTTTTTAATTAGATATCTTTTTGGGGGGAGGGTAAACACATATTTATTTATGTCTCCACTTTACTCCTCTGATTCAAGCTCCCATCATATTAGTTTTTCAGGTTTAAATAGTACTTCCCCCAGAGAACTAAGCTGGTTAGCTGTATGATAAATTCTAAGATTAGGTATGCCTATACCTCCCTCTTTTTGAGATCTATACCATAAGCTTTTACTTATTCTTGCTTTTTTCTGCCATTGCAGAATCTATTTATGAGATCTTGATAGGCTTTGATTTCGGCTTCTGTGTATTGAATAGGTAGCATTCTAAAAAGAAAGTTAATTTTAGGAAGTATTTTCATTTTTACCATTGCTATTCTGCCAAACCATGATAAGTTTAATTTGGAGTATTTTTGTAATTTATTTCTAATCTCTTCCTTTATTTTTATGAAATTTCATTATTTAGTCTTACTAATGTCTTTATCTAAAAGTATCCCTAAGTATTTCATGCATTTACAAACTTTCAATCCATAATTGGAAATCTCCTCCGTGTCTCGGTTATCCTGATTAAAGAGCATAATTTCTGATTTCTGCCAATTGACACATAGTCCGGTTGTTTCACCGAATTCCTTTAAATGTGCTTTTATTCTTAATATATTTTCTAACGGATTTTTTATTGTTAACAAAGCGTCATCTGCAAATAAACTAATTTTTATCTTGCCCTCCTTACCCATACCTTTAATTAGTTGATCATCCCGTATTGCGTTAGCTAATAGCTCTATAACTATGCAAAACAGAACTGGTGATAAAGAACATCCCTGTCTCGTTCCTCGGTCTAGGATAATCTGTTCTGTCATCCCATCATTGACTATAATTGATGAGGTACTATGAGAATAGAGTTGGTTTATTACACTTAGAAATTTTTCTCCGAATCCCCATTTCACTAATAGAAGTTTTAACACAGGCCATTGAACACAATCAAAAGCTTTAAATAGATCTAAAGACAGAATGCATGCTTTATCTTGTGTGCCTCCCATCTCGTAAAGAACATTCAAAGTCCTTCTTAAAGTATTTGACATTTGTCTACCTTTAATAAAACCCGTTTGGTCTTCTTTGATATATTTATCTATAAATGTATACATTCTTTTGGCTAAGATTGCTGTAAAAATATTTGCGTCTTGATTTATAAGTGATATGGGTCTATAAGATCCAACATCTGTTGGGCCCTTATTAGGCTTGAGAATTAAGATAGTTAACGTGTTTTTCCAGGAGCTAGGAGCTTGCTCTCCCTCCAATATCTCATTATAAAGCTTCTTTAACTTAGGTATTAACATTGATTTAAATATCTTATAGAATTCTGGTCCCAATCCATCGTCTCCTGGAGTTTTAGCATTCTTTAACTTGTTTATGACATCCTCTATCTCCTCCTGTTTAATAGATTTTTCCATTTCAAGCCTATCTTCCTCCGCTAATCTTAATTTTAGATTTTTGTCAATATATTGTTCCATAACTTCCTTCCTATTACTATTAGCTGTATATAAATTTTGATAGAATTCTTGGATAGCTTTTAATTTTTCTTTCATTTGAGTACAGATATTGCCTCTTGAATCCTTTATCCTTCCTATCATACTTTTTTCTTTTCTTTTCTGTGCTAACTTAGCTAACATCTTCGAGTTTTTATTACTGTATTCGAAGAAGTTTCTTTTCAAGTATAGTAAATTTATTTGGGTTTGTTGTAGATCTATGTCTTCTAATTCCCTTTTCCTGGCCTCAATCTGGATTAGGATTTTTTTGTCTTTGGTTAGAAAAAATTGTGATTCAAGGACTGCTATTGTGGCCTCTAATTTTTTTTATTTTGTTGATCTCGACTTTTTATTATAGCATTTTCTTTTATTATATAGCCTCTGGCCACAGCCTTCAAAGTGTCCCAAATAACCCCTATTTGACCACCACCTTCTTCATTAATATTCCAAGTTTCTAGCCATTCTCTTTGTATTCTTTGTACTGTATCTGGGGATTGGAAAATTCTGAAGTTTATTCTCCACCTTCTAGCTTCCCTGTAATTCTTCTTGTTTTCTATTTCAACAGACATTAGAGCATGGTCAGAAATTTTTATCAATTCAATATTTGTGTTTACAACTTTAGATAATAAGCTTTGTGAGACAAATATAAAATCTATTCTAGAGTAGGCTTTGTGGGCTGGTGAGTAGAAAGTAAATTTTCTTTCGTTGCCCTTCAATTCTCTCCAAACATCCTTTAGTCCTATGTTTGCGATGAATTTTGTTAAGGTTATATGTCTAGCCCTCCAGTCAACATTCCTAATCGATGTTTTGTCTTTTATTTTGTCCATGACCATATTGAAATCTCCCGCCAGAATTACATGTCCCTTCTGTACCTTTTCTATCTGCTCCCATACCTCTTTGTAGAACAAATTTTGGTTAGCATTCAGTGCATAAACGTTTATCAGTGTATATTGTTCTACACCAATTGTGGCCTGAAGAATAATATATCTACCTTCCAAATCTTTCACAGTTTTTTCAACAATACAATCACAATGCTTTGAAATTAAGATTGCTACCCCCCTTGCTTTAGATGAGCCAAAACTTTTCTTGTATATGTTAATATTGGGTAGTTTCAGTTCGTTTAGACCTTTTTCGTTTGGTGTGTTTCTTGAAGAAAGATGATGTCCGGTTTGTTCTTCTTAATTAGTGACTCTATTCTCTTTCTCTTCGTGACAGAACCTAGACCCTTTGCATTCAATGTGGCTAATTTTAACAGCCTACCCATATTTTCTTTCTATTGTCCATCTGGAACGGTCCCATTGTGTATGTATACAAACAAACATCACTTATTAAAAGAATAACAAAGTTAACCCAAACCCTACCACCTACATTTATTTTCTGTTCTCCCATCCTCTTGGCCCTCATACACTTCCTGTATGCACCCTTATAGGTGGGAGGGGGAAAGCACCCGTCCACTTCCTGATGGCTAATAAGGATCCAGGAGCTCTGAATTAGCGTTAACACTGTCTACTCTTGCTTACAATTATGTACGTGAAAGTTGAAAAAAAAAGGAAACAACAAGAAATCAAAACAATGTAGATCTTAACTTTCTCCTATCTACCTCCCTCCCTCCCTCAACCCCAAAGGGGGTTGTTCGCCTTCTTCCAAGGAATAGATTTAGTGCAGAGTTGGGCCCTTCCACACTTTAAGAAAGATTCCATCTGGAACGGTCCCATTGTGTATGTATACAAACAAACATCACTTATTTAAAAAAAATAACGAAGTTAACCCAAACCCTACCACCTACATTTATTTTCTGTTCTCCCAGAACATGGCTAATAAGGATGGCTAATAAGGATGGCTTTAAGAAAGTTCCATCTGGAACGGTCCCATTGTGCATGTATACAAACAAACATCACTTATTAAAAAAAAATAACGAAGTTAACCCAAACCCTACCACCTACATTTATTTTCTGTTCTCCCATCCTCTTGGCCCTCATACACTTCCTGTATGCGCCCTTATAGGTGGGAGGGGGAAAGCACCTGTCCACTTCCCGATGGCTAATAAGGATCCAGGAGCTCTGAATTAGCGTTAACACTGTCTACTCTTGCTTACAATTATGTACGTGAAAGTTGAAAAAAAAGGAAACAACAAGAAATCAAAACAATGTAGATCTTAACTTCCTCCTATCTACCTCCCTCCCTCCCTCAACCCCAAAGGGGGGTGTTCGCCTTCTTCCAAGGAATAGATTTTGTGCAGAGTTGGGCCCTTCCACACTTTAAGAAAGATCGGGAATCCCCAGTTGTATTTGTAGTTATGGTTTCTCAAAGCACTTGTCACAGGTCTCATAGTTTTCCTCCATTCGAAACTCTCCCTGGAGATATCCTGGTATACTTGCACAACTCTGCCATCTCGCTTCAGCAGGTCAGGTTTTGCCCTGAAAGCAGACATAAGTTGCTCTTTAATGGCATAGGAAGTAAATCTGATCAGAATTGGTCTTGAGATTCCTCCTTTTGCATTGCCTATGTAGTGCACTCTTTCGATATCTGTCTCTAGCAGCCGTTGGGGGAGGATAGAGTTAAACCAAGCAAGGATTTCTTTCTTCATTTCTCTTTTATCTTGGAGTTCAAAGTTAATTAATTTCAGATTAGACCTTCGCGAGTAATCTTCCATATAGATGAGCTTCCTCTGCAGGGTGTCAATTTTTTCTTCATGCGTGGCGATATCACGTTCATTCTTGGAGGCTAGTGTTTGAACCTGTTTGATCTCTCCTGCTAATTTTTTCAGCTCTGCGCCATTATTAGAGACCTCTGTCTGAAGCATCTGTATTTCTTGTAGCAGATCTCTCCTTAAGTCTTTATTCTGGGACGATAAAGACTGAAAACGATCTTTGATGGTGGAAGTCATGTCTTTCAGAGCTGATTTAATAAGGCTGCCAAATTCTGATTTCAAGTCTCTAAGCTCTTTTAGAAAGTCCGGCTGTTGTGCTGGCACCTTGCCAGAATCAGACGCCATTGTATCCGCTTCTAAAACAGCTTCTGCTCTTTCAAGACACGCACGCTGATACGTGGAATCTGAGGGTTTACGGTTCGAGTTCGAGTTCTGACAGCTTAATTATCGTTACCGTTTCTGTTACGTAATGGAAACGGAAAACGGAAAAGAAAACGAAAATTTCACCGAGTCGTGCCCATGTCTACTGTCCAACTTTGAACAGGCTGAGGTCTACTTTTTCTGGCCCAAAGTGCCTGAGGGCCACTACACTAAAACCTCTACTTATGAATTTTATCTTCTGAGCATATGCTCATAAGTAAAAAGTTTTGTTAAGTAGATCAGCGGTTTCCCATAGGAATGCATTGAAAATCAATTAATCCTTTCTGGAGGGAACATATTTCAATGCATTCCTGTGGTAAGGCTGACCATGCACACACTTCCCTTGCACCTGGTGTGGACGGGTGCAAGGGAGGCAAGTGCATGCTTACGCAGATTGCCCCTTCCGCTTGCCCAGGCTGCTGGAAGACTTTTTTTAAAAAGTTGTACTTCCCCCACCACCACCCGGGGCCTGACTTGACTCTACTTCTCTTCCTGTTTCCCCCCTTCTCCCTTCCAGCCCTCTCGCTGCCACTGCTGCTGCTGCCCACACCTCTCACTCACTTCTGCCATGTTCTCTGTGCAGCTGGGAGGGGCCAGGCCAGCAGCGGGGCAATCACATCGCCACAGCACTGCAAGGAGGAGGGAATGACTCAGAAGGGAAGCAGGAGGAGCGGCAGGTCACAGTCTCTGTGAGGCAGCTGTGGGGGTGGGAAGAGGAGGAGGAGGATGGGAGGAAGGAATTCTCTGGGGGGGGAAGAGGGGGACGTCACCATGTAAAGGAGGTGGGCACACCCATGACCCCGCCCCTTGCTGTCCGCTTCCTCTACTCTGCACCAACAACTCAATTGGTCACGAGACAGTGGCACGCCGATCTGTGCCATGGCCCTTAAACTGCCCCGCTCGGCTGAGACAGTGGGTTTGCAGACCCAGAGCTTTGTTGGGTCAGTGGTAGTCCTTGGGTTAGGGGAGGTAGAGGTGGAGAACCTATCCCCTCACATTTTTATTGATGGCTGGCGGGCTACTTTTGAACCCTTCATGGGGGCTACTTTTGAACCCTTCACGGGCTACTGGTAGTCCCCGGTCTACCTGTTGGGCAGGCCTGCAATAGAAAATCATTTATTTGCTTATCATCATGCTTTTGCACATAGTGTACGTATTAAGCATGCTTCTGTTGCAGCTTTACCTATCATAATGCCAGTGAATGATTACTGATTACTGCAGCATTCCACAAACTTCCACATAATGCAGGCATTACTCTGACTTCAAGAGAGAAGGAGACCTAGTAAAGGACAATTTGACTTGTTGTCCTGGTCAGTCATTCTCATTGGGGGCCACTGGCACATATGAAGTGGGCCACAGACTGGAAATATTTCATCACACACCCTCTTATAAGGTTTGTTATGTGACTCATGCAGTCCTGATTTGGCCAACATCTATCTATCTATCTATCTATCTATCTATCTATCTATCTATCTATCTATCTATCTATCTATCTATCTATCTATCTATCTATCTATCTATCTATCTATCTATCTATCTATCTAGAAAGATAGAGAATGGCTGGTCTAGGTGCCTGAACTTCATATCAGCGGAAGAAGCCATACTGTTACATTACACACCCTTGCCATTTTGTGGGAATGGTAATGTTCAGCTGTGCTGGAAACAATACGGGGGGTGGGGTTTGCAAAAAGTCTTTGTGTGGTTCCTCCATTTTATGAGCTTTTTAAAGGTCCATCTGGTTTGTGGACATTGGTGATGCGAAAGCAAACACGTCAGGCTTTGAGCAATAAAATGTGGCTGTTGCCTTCTCGTGGATCAGATCCTTAAAACTGGAGCGAGCGCTAGGTGTTCTGTGGCTTTCTGCCAAGACTCAACAGTGCATTTTGTACAACCCTGTACTTCCTCTTATTTGTTGCCCTGTGCCCAGTTTTGCCGAAATGATGAAAGTCAGCAAAACCTTTTGAACTGTCCTCCATCTGTTTTCAAGTTACACAATGGTTGCTACTTCCTTCTTGACCCTTGGAGCTCTACGTATGCACATTATTCCCTGAATTTTAAGGCTTAGCATCAAATCTTTTATTAAGCAAGACCGTAAGGTGAATTCAATAGTCTTTGAATAGTTAATCTTTCTATGCTCCCATTGTCTTGAAAATGCCATCCTTCCGAATGAGAGCATAAGACCACAAGATAAAGCATGCTGGATCAAAACAAAGGTCCATGTAGTCCAGCACTCCGTTTCCAAGTAGCCAAACAGATGCCTCAGCAATGCCCTCAAACATGTCACGAGGCAACAGCACTTCCCCACTTGCGTTTCCCAGCAACTGGTATGCAAAAAAGACATTGCCACTGAATATGGAGTAAATCTCCATTATGATAGTAACCACAGATAGACTTGTCATTCATTATTTTTTGAAGAGTGTGGCTGCAGAGGCATTTATCCTGCTGTTTGGTCTGCTTTGGGGATGGGCTAGTGTACTCCTTTTGCAGGTGGCTACATGGCACCATGTGTTTGTATCCAAGTGTTCTGAGCCACACCTTTCTGGTACCCAGCCAGGAGCTACTCTTGGTCGCTGTTTTGCTCGCTGGGACAGAAACAGCAGAGCTTGGTCCCTTCCATTTCCTAATATTGTTTAAGTGGTTTAAGAAAAGGTAAAGGTAAAGGTTCCCTCTGCACATGCGTACTAGTCGTGTCTGACTCTATGGGCGGTGCTCATCTCCGTATTCAAGCCAAAGAGCCACTGTTGTGCAAGTCCATGGCCACATGGCCGGCATGGCTGCAAGCTTTTCATGGCAGTATCTACTTGCATTTACATGCTTTTGAACTGCTAGGTTGGCAGGAGCTGAGTTTGTCAATGGAAGCTCCGCTGTGTGGCATCTGGGATTCGAACCACTAAGCTGGCGACATTGTAGCTGACAGTTTTCAGTGTTCTAGCCCGCTGAGCCACCACACCCTGGTTTAAACAGACAGCTGAAACACATAATGATACTGGGAAATTAAAAACTTTTTCTGTGGAGGGCCAGATGGAGGAAGCAAAGTATTTATTTATTTATTTATTTATTTATTTATTTATTTATTTATTTATTTATTTATTCCATTTATTCCATTTTTTATCAGGCCCATCTGGCCAAAAGATCACTCTGGGCAGCTACATATTTCAAAGTCTATTATGGCAGTGCTGATGTGCTATGCCTTTTGGAAAATAAAATAAAATAAAAAATTACAAAGCTTCCTTCCAGGAAGAGGAGACAGGAAGGAGCAAGGGCAGGATTTTTCCTTTTCTTTCTTTCCTTAGATCAGTGGTGGGTTAAATAAGATCACCTGCAGTTTTCACGCCTTGTGGATGTGAGATTGCAACAAATGGTGTACCGGAGATGTATGTGACCTTTAATAAAAGATAATGTGCTGTTAGATCAGCTCCGACTTATGGTGACCCCTTCAAGAGTTTTCCAAGTGGAGAATAGTCAAAAGCGCTTTACTCATGGGAGGCACTGCAGGGAATTGAACTCCCAACCTTTGATTCCGCAACCAGATGCCTAAACCAATGAGCTATAAGTGACCTTATTGAGCCTGCTCAGTCTCGATCCAGTTGAATTCTGTAGCCGAGCTCTAATCTTCCTTTAAAGCCAGACAAGGAGGTACCCACGATATTATCGAATCTCGTAGAGTGAATTCCATTGCTAAGTTATAAGCTATGTGAAGAAGGTGGAATACACTGGGGTAAAAAATCACTTGGAAAACATCTACTGCTTTCTGTCATTTGTTCTGTTTCACACTGTTCTTGATCAAGAACTGTATTCTTCTTTTCTACCTTATCAAAAATTATCAGCTCTTTTTTCCTTTCAGATATATTTTATTTTGAATTGCTGAATGGTTTTGATTTATTTGTGCTTACTTGCCCGTGTTTGATTTATATTATGTTGGTTTTGATTGATTAGTTTGTTTATTTAAGTTGTATAATGTATTTCACTGTATTTTGTTTATGTTTGTAAACCGCTCAAGAGTAGCTTTCTGCTAGAAGCTCATGGTATATAAATGGTCCAAAATGCAGCAGCCAGATCGCTGACTGGGGTGGGGTAAGAGATCACATTACACCTCTATTAAAGCAGCTCCGCTGGCTGCCAATCAGCTATCGGGCACAATTCAAGGTGCTGACCTTGACCTACAAAGCACTGTACAACCTGGGTCCTAGCTACCTCAAAGATCGAATCTCACAGTATGAACCTACTCGGGTGATGAGATCATCAAGAGAGGCGTTTCTCTCCATCCCACAACCCTCACAGGTACGTCTCGTGGGAACACATGAAAAGGCCTTCTTGGCTGCTGCGTCCAGACTCTGGAACATCCTCCCGCTAAAGGCCAGGACTGCCTCATCTCTGTTGTCTTTTCGGAAACAGGCAAAGAACTTTCTCTTCAGGCAAGCTTTCCCTGAATGATGGACTACCTATTATGTGTCTTTTATATGAATTTACCATACATGGCAGTGGAAGATAGGAAGGCCTGGCAAGCTCTGGTCCATAGTGTCACGAAGAGTCGGACACGACTGAACGACTGAACAACAACCATACATGATTACATAGAATTTGTGTTTATAGACTTTGTGATTGCATTGACACTGTTTTCAATGTTAGTTTCCCTCACTCATAACTTTACATGGAATTTTACTCTCCTTTTAACTGCTAATGTTCTCTAGTAGCAGTTAAAGTTCCAGTACTTGAATATGTCTTAATTGTACTGGACTGTATATTATCCCTCATTAATGTAAGCTGCCTTGGGTCCTTTTGAAGGAGAAAGGTGGGGTAAAAATACCCTAAAATAAATAAATAAACTGGAGAAAACAGAAACAGCGGTTTATGGAATATTGAAAAAAAGTTTTACAAGCCAGACTCATCAACCTGGTTTGTTCCAGTTACCGGTACATTTCAAATCATTTTCACTCCAGCAGGATTCACTTCCCGGTAAACACATGCTCTTAACATGGCAACTTGATTCTTTATATATATTTTTCCCACATAAGTTATCAACATGTCCGAAGTATTAGCATTTTTTCCTTTTAAACATCTTTTTGCAATTTGAATGCCAAATCTGACCTTTTTAAAAAAAAATAATTCAGAACAATGCAGCTTAATTCTGAAAATGTTGTCAAAGCTTTGGCCAATGTTTGTTTCCATTCTAGCCTGGTTGTTTCTAAGTGCCACAACACTGAGTGTGCCTTTTGTGTTTTAGTGACACACAAAAATATATAAAAGGAGGTATTTTTTCATTTTCACATTCTTAGCTTGATTCTCAATAAATTTTTATTGGATTTTTAAGGGGGGGACAAAGGGAAGGAGTAAAGGTAAGAGGAAAAAGAAAAAAAGGGGGGGGGAATACAGTTTTTAAAAACTTACATTGAGTATAAGCTTGATTCTCAAAAGACAATCTCCAAAACATGAATGATTCATGTTTACAAATGAAGGGTACAGAGGAGGTTAATATTTCCTTCATATTCTTTCTCTCTTGTCCTTTCATTTCACCCTTGGTATTTCATCTTTCTTCAACCTTCTTTCATGCCTGCTAATTTCTTCATCTGATAGTGCAGTGAGGGCTACTGCAAGCGTATGATGGTGTCAACAGTGAGCGCCATCAGCAGCCAGTCAGAACAGCCAGGACCTCCACAGCAATTTTGCATCTGTAGGAGTGACCAGATAGGATGAAATCTAATGAGGAGTGGTCTGTCTGTGTTTTTTTCGTTCCTTGTCTGTGTGGCAGCTTCTGTTGCCCTACATCTTGGACTGTGCTGCCTGCCTGCCTGCCTCTGTGCTTCCATCTTGGACCCTCCCCCCCCTTTTTTTGGCCTTTTACCACTTCTTGACTCCCCCCCCCCCAATTTTAATTTAATGTTTTAATATATTTTTCTGATGCCGTTAGGCAGTGTGTCAGTGCCATCATGCCTTCATGGGATGGGATTTATTTTGGATCCCATCTCCAATTTCTTTGGGTTTTCCCATCCACTTTTTGGGCCCTATTCTTTCCTGGAATTCTTTTGTTGGCCTTCCTGGCCTGTCTGATAGACTCCAAAAGGAGAAAAGAAGGCATCTACTGATGTGCTGGCAAGCATTATCCCCATATTTGAGGGTTTTTTTTTTTTGTTCAAGGGAGGGGCTTTGATTGTTTCATTTTGTTTCTTTTGTTTGTTTCTTTTGCTGTTCTTTGCTTACTTGCCCTCCCCCTTTTCATTTGTGGGGAGAGGAAGCTCTCTCTCTGTGTGTGTTACAGTATTTTGCCCACCCCCACTCCCACCCCCACCCCATGTAAACATGCGTTTTTCCCCTCTGTCTGACTAGTATTTTATAATACAGTGGTACCTTGCATAAAGGAATTAATTCGTTCCAAATGAAATTCTGTTAAGCAAATTTTCCTTTATACAAATTTCCCATAGGAATGCATTGAAAACGGAGTAATCCCTAATTGTGACCATTTTTATGTTATATGGATTCACCCCATTCTATTAAGCAAATTTCCCCTCTCTCTGGAATTTTTTATGTTGTACAGATTTTATGTTACAAAAACCCTTTGTTATACGAGGGTCCACTGTATTGTTATTCAGAAGGGTGCAGATACAAAGTCAGTCCCAGGAGTAGATGTTTTGAAAGCAATGGTCAGACTGGTGTTCTAAAATAACTGATTGTTGCCTAACTAGATACAGTATTTCAGCAAAACTTCAGTGAGCTCTTAATTTCATTTATATAATAAATAAAATAAATAAGTTTTCATTTATTTATATTCCTTTTTATAAGATGTAGGGTCTTTCAGACAGGTATTAAGCACAATACCTTTTTAATTTATATACTTTATATCACATCTTTCCCTCCATCTTGTTTCCCAAGGTGGTTTACTTAGCCATGCTCTTGGACAATATGGTGAGCAGTCATATATTTCTACTTAATGTATAGAATAATGCCCAATTATTAATTTTATTTTTTTTATTTAAACCTTTCCCCTCTGTCTTTCTAAAGCTAAAAACAATACATATTCAAATATTTAAAAGGAACTAACATACACCACTCTGAGAAATGGTAAACAAAATAAATAAATAAAGTTTCAAAATACTACAGCATAACAATCCATTTCAAAATCTCCCTCAGGTAGCCATTCATTGAGGGAAAGCTTGCCCATTTGCAGAAGGAGAGCAAAGATGGGGGCCTTCTGTGGGATGGAGTTCCAAAGTTTGACAGCAGTAGCAAAGGAGGCCCTGTGAAAGTGGTGGGACCAAGAGAAAGGCCTTTCCTCATGATCTTCACATCTTCGCAGGCTCATAATGGGAAGTACGGTCTTTGAAACAGCTTGAACTCAAGCGATGAAGGGCTTTATAATGATAGGCTTAATATAAATTAGGTCAAATGAGCACATGTAAATATAATACAACATGTCCTCCTTTTGTGCGAAGAGTGTCCTCTTTTTTGGTGTTCTCATTCTTCATGCCCTCCTTTTTTTTGTCAGTACAACTATGATCAGAGTAGCACAACCAACAAGATAAGGCACTGCATATTTGCTGGCCTTCCCTTTGCTGCAGAAGAACATACAACTCATAGGAGGCTTCTTTGGGGTTAATCTCTGATCAGAGGTCAAGGGCTATTTGAAGCCCAGGCAATGAGCTTCTCCCAAGAGGCGCAGAGGTGAACTGAACTCCTAACCTTTGGCACAGAAACCCAATTCACTTAGCCATTCAGCCAGCCTATTTTTAATTACTTGTGCGCAGTATAGTTTGAATATCTGTGAAGCACGTGGGTCTGTGTGGGATTATCAGTTAGTAAATCTGTTTTTGTTTGTGTGTTGTTGCTTACTTCCCTGGAGTATGTTGGTAACCACGCATTTACGCAGAGCTTTCTGATTTTGTCGAAACTGAACAAACACAAGAATTAAGTCTGCTGATTTTCCATGCACCTTCCTCCTCATGTACACATTTACATACTTCTTTTTACAGTGTGTAAACAGTTTTCCTTATTACACTGCTTTTTTTTTAAAAAAGTCACACTTTCCTCCTTATAAACATTTTTTCTGTGCACTTGTAAAAATATGTGCTTTTCATACATACTTTTTTTTTGGATTCAGAAATGCCTGAAAACTGAGTTTTGGGTTATGAGCCCATTCTGGTTCATCTATGCATTGACTAGACCACAGAGGTGCAAATTGGATAGAATATGTTTTAGTCTGTGCAAGAATTCCAGGCAAAAATCAACAAAACAAAACAAAATAAAACAAAAGACAAAAAACATGTGGTACCTTAAAGACTATTATGTTTTAATGTAATCTTTCGTGGACACATACACTTCTTTGGACATACTGCTGCTGTATGTCCAAAGAAGTG
Source organism: Phrynocephalus guinanensis (assembly GCA_037367245.1). Classification (NCBI taxonomy): domain Eukaryota; kingdom Metazoa; phylum Chordata; class Lepidosauria; order Squamata; family Agamidae; genus Phrynocephalus; species Phrynocephalus guinanensis. Next base: position 144,237,220 of record CM074733.1, read on the forward strand.
GACATGTCCACAAAAAGATTACATTAAAATATAATAGTTACTCTTTAAGGTGCCACATGATTTTGTATTATTATTATTATTATTATTATTATTATTATTATTATTATTATTATTATTATTATTATTATTATTATTATTATTATTATTATCATCATCATCACACAGCAGACTATGATGGATTTTGTATTACCAATCACTAGTCGAACGCTTCCGAAGCATTTAGGACTATGTGATGTATCGGCGAATTATGCAAGCAGATCCCAGTAAGGTGGCTTTCTGCAGCTGACTGATGGTGACTTTGTCAACTCCAATTTCTTCTAAATACTTGCTTAGCTCTTTAGGCACCGCACCCAGCGTGCTGATTACCACTGGGACCACCTGTACCAGTTTATGCCAGAGTCTCTGAAGTTCAATTTTCAGATCCTGATATCGGGTAATTTTTTCAAGTTGTTTCTCAGTGACTCTACTATCACCTGGATGATCCACACTTTTTTCTTCTCCACAATCACAATGTCCGGGGTATTATGCTCCAAAACCCTGTCCATCTGTATTCGGAAGTCCCAAAGTAATTTTGCATGCTCATTTTCAGTCACTTTTTCAGGCTTATGATCCAACCAGTTCTTTGCTATGGGCAGATGATAGTTCTGAGTCTGACACAAATTCCATTGGACCATTTCAGCCACTACATTATGACGCTGTTTGTAATCAGTCTGAGCAATTTTCTTGCATCAGCTCAATATATGGTCAATAGTTTCATCTGCCTCTTTGCAGAGTCTACACGTGGGGGACTCAGCTTATTTTTCTATTCTAGCCTTAACTGCATTATTATTATTATTATTATTATTATTATTATTATTATTATTATTATTATTATTATTATTATTATTATTATTATTATTATTATTATTATTATTATTATTATTGCCTGGATAGAACAAATATCTCTTCCACTCCTCCCAATGACTGACTTTCTATTCTGAAGGGCCAGGATAAAACTTGCCATCTTTTCCACATGTTCCCTTGCAGCAACATGTGACATAACATGCCTGACTTTTTTTTTTTTGCACAATACAAAGCCTTGGGTGCAGCTTGCCTTGCAGTCAGAAGTCTTGCATCCATTTGCTGATGGATTAGCACAGCAGTGCGTGGTCATGCTGTAAGATGATAATGACAGTTGTGTTTATCTCAACATACATGGAAAATAATCTGCAATTCTTGGAAATACTGTGTGCCTGTTGAAGTTGCCCTTTTTTTAGGGACTGCTGGTGCAGCTTGGTTCTTCCAGCAGTTTACCACATCTGTTTCAACTATACCCCCTCATCCAGGGACGGACAGACAGACAGACAGACAGACACACACACACACACACACACACATGGACACAGTTGGCTTTCTTCACAAGGGAGCAGATTTCAGACATCATCCGGTTTGCCATTTCCTTTGTGTTCAAAGCAACTGAAGATATAGACAAAGTGTCAGTTAATTAGGAAACCTAGTGGTTAGTTTATATAACTAGGCTATGGTCGATTTCTTAAGTAAGTTAGGTTTTAACCGTAGCAATATGTGGCCTTTTCTTTAAGCAATACACAGGCCTGTGAAATCACATGGAGTCTGTTTGGAATGTGGTAAAATATGAGCTTCTATGTCTCCCTACTCCCCCACCCCCTGCAATCTCTTCTTGTTCTCAGCCCATTTCCCTATTTTGCCCACTCCCTTCCCCATTTGCCTTCCCTTCCTCTCCCTTAGTGAGCCAACTCCACAACTTGCATACATGTGCACCAAAGTACTTTTCCCTGAGGCAGGGGCAGCCTAGACAAGGGGCTGGGTCCAATGCAGATTTCAGTGTTTGCAACGATATACCCAGTAGTGAAATGTAGGCATACAAGAAAAGTGAGAGGAGGAAACAAAACAGTGGAATTGTGAGAAAAACAAGAAATATTTGCACTCATGTGTCTGCAGGGAGTGGAGAGACAATATGTTTTCCATTCATTTCTACTCGTATTGGGTCTTTTTACTGCAGAAGGTATATCGCATAAGGCCATGCTGACAAAGAATCAACTTTCTTTGAATACAATACTTTCCTTATGAGATATGTTATTTCCACTTAAAGAAATCCAGCCTTACCTAGTGTGGGCCAAGTTCAACCTCATGCCAAAACAAGCATCTCATCAGCGGCTTATCTATGTTACCCTGGACCCAAATGTTTTTCCATATTTTTGATGGAGACTTTGGGTTTTCCTGTGCTCTATGGAAGCCAGTGTCTCAATATGCTGGGAGTGTTTCCTCTGGCAGTCCTTTTTCACAGGAATGAAGGAAACAGAGCAGAAAATAGGAGCAATGGTAGTTTGCTGCTGCTGCTGCTGCTGCTGCAGAGTTTTGAATTTCTGGGTCAAATTATTTTTTTACTATGCTGTGGAAATACAGAAATCCACGAAGAGAAGAGTGACAACTTTCCCCAAAAGTCCAGCCATTTCTCATTAGCTAGCACTTACAGTCTCAATAACTCACTCTGAGACATTTGTAGTACAAAGAGTAAAGAGACATTCATTTACTTAGCGGTTGCGAAGAGATTGGCAGCAAAGAAAACAACTCACTCCAGCCCAGGAAAGAGACAGGGAAAGAAAATAGAGCAGAGACATGAAGCAATCTGCTCTGGATAGATTGGATAGATTGGTAGTCAACCCAGTTTACAAAGTCCCCTCCCAGCCACACTTACTTTAGACTGCATAAAGATTAAAAGGTAAACGTTTTCCCCCGCATATCTGTGCTAGCCATGTCTGACTCTAGGGGCAGCACTTATCTCCGTTTTTAAGCCAAAGAGCCAGTGTTGTGCAAGTCCGTGGCCATGTGGCTGGCATGGCTGAATGCATTTCTGTGCATGAAACACTGTTTGCCTTCCCACTTTTTTACTGTAGAATCTATTTATCTACTTGTATTTACATGCCTTTGAACTGCTCTATTGGCAGGAGTGGCTCCTCGACAGGGAATCAAACTCTGCTCTCCCGCGTGACAGGCGGATATACTTATCACTATAGACAGCATGCAAGGTTGTAAAAACTCTTACAATTGTAAGAGTAAGAACGTTTATAGCTCTCTTCCCTGAGTGTCCTTCTGATGTCATGGCTGGGGATAGTGAGCAGTCTGATGGGAGTTGTAGCCGCAGACATGTGTGAAGCACCAGGTTGCAAAAGGTTGTGAAGAGCGGCTCCATACTAACTGTGAACCCATATTTGTTTCTTTGCTTATTTTAGGGCCTGACCCTGTAGAACCGAAATGATGTTGTCTGAACATAAGAGGGAAGTATCAATAGTAGAGATGGGCACAAAACAGAAAAATGGCGTTTTGGTTTTTCGTTTGTCGTTGAGAGGTCTGTTTCGGTTCGTTTCCGTTTGTCGGGAATTTTTTGAAAAAATTTGTTACCGTTTTTCATTTTTTCGTTTGTCGTTTCTACCCGCCTTTTGCGCGATTTTTAAAGCATTTCCGTGTGCAGGCATCCCCCAACACCCCAGACCAGAGGGAAAACATTAAAAAAATGGATGCTGGCAGATACACAGTATAGACTAGGTATGCAGAGAGGCTGCAAAGGCAACGGCGGGCGTTGCCCAGGGTGCAAGGCAGCCGCGGAGTGACTGCACTGCGGGGGAGGGGAGGGTACTCACTGAGAGGTACGCAGCACGCGCACACACAGGGAGGCTGCAGGACTGAAGCCAGAGTCACAGAGACAGCAATCCCACCCTAACTCACAGAGTGCAAGAATGCACAGAATGTCAGGGGGCAGGGCCTGAGCTTTTTATGCCCAAAGAGACTGTGGCTGGCAGACCCTAAACAAGAGCTCAGTCTGCAACCTGGGCATACTCTATTGTCTAATTCAGAGTTAGTGTTGAACATGATCCCATCACATGGCTTGCCTCCATTTTGTGGCTGGTGGCGACATCAATTTTAAAGGGAAAAGAAAAATACATCGCGATGGGAGAAGACAAAAACAAACGTTTTAAGGACCCAACCCCCCTGGTAGGTATTATCAGACAATATAAATTAATTATCGCCAGCTTTTTATTGGATGTCCAGGGATTTTTTAACATTTAAAACATTCATTTTTGCGTTTCGCCATTAACGGAATTGAAAGTAACGGCCACAATTTTCGTGGTTCTGTTCATCACGTTTCATTTTCATCACTTTTCGTTTTGTCGTTTTGTTCCACAATCAAAACAAAAACCAACAGTACTTGAAAAAAAATGTTGAGTTCTCATTGAATTATCTTAATCAATAGGCTTTGTCCCAACAATTGTAGTGTGACCCCAAAACATTTTTGTGCCACTTGTGGTAAAGTCTGGTGATCACATGCCCCAAACAATCATGATCCAAGCCTGCTCAGTGTTCACAGAGTTCACAGAATAGAACTTCAACTTTTTTGGGGGGGGGGGAAGGGAAGGAAAGAAGGATTCCCTGACAGACAGAAGGGTTGCTTTAAGGAAAACCACTCCCAGCAAAGGGATTCCTTCTGGTGTGACCAGATCCACACCTTTCTCACAATCTGCTCATACCATTGGGTGCAGAATGGACAAGAGGATCCTAATTTTGTACATTGTTAGGGGGAGCGCCAGTATACACATTCCTTTTGCTAGGGATGGTTTATACTATTGTAAGGGGAGGCAAATGCATCCACGCTCCCCCACCTCTAAGATCCCACAAAGTTTTCTACTTGTTATACTCCACATTTAGAGATGGGCACGTACTTGGAAAAAAGCTCATGGTTCTTTTGTCGTTTGGACGTTTTAGGGTGACCCCATGTTTTTGGACCAGTTGTGGTACGTCTTTCGTTTCCGTGTCGTTTTTTGCAAAAAACAGCTTCATTTTGTTTTGTGTAGGTAACGAAACGAAAAAACGAAAAGGATTCCCTGACAGAAAAATTGCTGTTTCGTTAGCATTCTTTTTAGTTCAATGCATCTGCTGCAACGAAAATGAAAAACACGGCAAATTTGGTCATTTCGTTTTCATTTTGTTTTTTTTAAAAAAATTCGTTTCATTTTCGTTGCATAACGAAAAGAAAAATGAAAACGAAAATGAAAAATTGCTCGTTTCGTGCCCATCTCTACTCACAATTCATCACCACATCGTCGTTCTGTCACATGTATGGCATTTTGTAATTGCTGCTAAAGAATCTGGTTCCAATGTCATCACGTGGGTCCAGTCCATGAGGTGATGCACCATATTTTTGCTAAGTTCTGGTACGACATAAGGGAGGTTTCTTTTTGATCATGCTCTGGATTGCTGATCAGATGTAAAGGCTATTTGAAGCCCAAGGAATGAATCCATGGCATCTCATTAGGCTTGCACCATGGGAAGGTTTTACATAGAATGGAGCCCAGGTTTTCAGCTGTTGTAGTGGGACTTCTTTTAGAACAGAGATATAGAAACTTGAACTGTTTTCTGCATGTTTGGTGGGAAAAGGCCCCAATTACTCATATCTGGCTCCATGCTGTTATTTTAACTGCTTTTTCCTTGTCTAGCTATAAAATGGCCTCCAAAATGCTTCCCCAATTGGACTTAAGTTCCCAGATCCAAAAAAATTATCCCTCTTCCTGCAGTCTAGAACTTTCTGGACTGAGAAAAGATGCTACCGAGGATTCAGGTCCACGCAGAACATGATGACGTATGACAGAGAGGTCTGCAGAAGGATATAGCTATGCCCCATTAACATTGTTTGATTTACAATGGGGAGGGATTCTTTTTTAGACTGAAGGTGGGGTTGGACCCAGACACACAGGGCAGGGACTTCAAGCTTTGCGGTGGAGCCCCACCCTAGGGGGCTTCTCTGGAAGCAACTTCTCTTGACAAAAAAAGCCCTCCTGCAATTAGAACTTTCAAAACATCCAATGCCACCAAGGGAGCCTCACTGCTGTAGAGAAAGGAGAAAAGAAAAATAATTGTGACCCAGGAGGATCAAACTACATAATACTGTACTTTACATTTCACGTGCTTTTTAGAACACTGCTGCCTTAAATGGTAAAATACACCTATTCATTAAAGCATATGATTCTCCTCACCATTTACCATGTCGGTCTTTGTGATAGGTCACAGAAAGGTAAATATGGGTTTAATTTGTAACTCTGCTTGCTTAGCGCTGCATTTCCAAAGAAATGCTGTTGTTAAACAGAAAGTGGGCAGATGCATTTCCTTGGCTTCTGACTGGGCTGCATTACTGGGAGCCATTTCGTGCCCTCGGGCCCAAGGTTCCTCATACGTCGTATGTCACTCAGGCATCCAATCTATTTGTTGATTTATTTATTTTTTATTTTTTATTATTATATATATTTCATATACAAAACAAACATTTGTCAACATCTGTATGCTTCAAGTAGAAACAAACAGTGAGATCTTTTACATATTAACTCATTTTTTATCTGTTCTTTACCCAAACATAAAATAAATCCCACACTTGTGCAAATTTGCTTTCTTCCTTTTGCTTTAGACTATACGTCAATTTATCCATTTCTGCACATTCTAAAATTTTGCTTATTATCTCCTCACTTGTTGGTGTGCTTTCTGATTTCCAATTTTTGGGCCCAGACCAACCTGGCTGCTGTAAGAATATGTATCATTAAATATCTTTTTTTTATTTGTTGACTTATAGAGCTGCTGTTTGCATAGGGAAGAATAATTTCTAAGCCAGGCAATAGGAAAGGTGGAGTGAACAGTGTTCAGATGGTTATTCCTTGATTTTGGTGGCTCCTGGATGGCTTCGTGCTCACAAAAACTGTTGGCAGGTATTGGGGACAGAAGGGCCCAGTGAGCCAAAAAGAGCTGACCACAGCAATGGCTGTGAGAAAAGTTGCCCTACTAAGAATAGCTGGTGCTTGAGTCAATGGGATTGGCAGAACCCTGTTCCAGAGGTTGTTGGGGGCAGGTAGAAGAAGCTGGGTTGGGATGGGGGAGGAAGATACTGGCAAACCTGTCCATGCAGGGTCATGCCGGCTGGCAGATTCTGGGAGGTGTAGCCCAACAAACAATACCATGTGTTGTTGTCATGTGGATTTTATTTTATTCCTGCCAAGAGACTAGGCTAGGAATTTCAATTCATTCTTGCAAACGACAGTTCTGAGACTTATTTGGGCAAAGGGGCTTGTGTGGTAAGGAAGAGTGGGGCATTAACAGAGAGTGTTCAGTGAACTTCACTGCAATTTAAATTTTCAGTGCTGTTGGAGGAGGGGATGGAACTGGCACAGGAAAAGTAGTCCTTCTGCTGGCATGTGCCTTCGAACCATGTATCACCACTTAGCATAGCCTTGTTCCTGTTACAGTTCTTGACCCAGCAAAGAATTATGTTTTCTTCCATCGCCATGTGTTTTTATTTAAATATCAAAGAAGTATTGCAGACAAGCATGCAAATCCAGTTATTTAATGTTTTTCAACTTCGGAACATAACCAGACAATCTCGTAAAACTCCAACATGTTGCGCACATCAGCCATGAGAAGCGATGGATTACTGCATGAAGAGTGGTGTGTAATTAATGACAGGGGAAGAGTAAAAAATAGTTGATTCTGGGTATTGTTCTAAAATTATGTGCTGCTTATAAACTAGGATGAAGGTTAACAAAACCACTAAAATAAGCAGCAACACTGAATCTGATTCGGAAACATCTAAAGCTCTGACCTTAGTCATATTATGGCGAGTGTCCTGTTGAATTATGTAATGTTAGATAGGGAACTGAACAAGAATGTCCTTTGCTGCAGCAAGCTCTCCCTGCATTCAGCCTTGGACTGATTGTGGGACTGGTCATACAACCGCTTGCGTGATTGTTTGCACAACAGAGAAGCTGCTGTAGCAGGGGACCATTAGCATAATTTCCCTTGTGGCCATAATTCCATTGATTCAAATGTAACCCAGTCGCCAATTAGTGTGCTTAGGAAAGGGACAAGTCGTTTCTTTTGTTGCATCCCATGTTATAGAATACAACACAGCAATGTCTGTGTTATGACATTATATGTCTGGTTTCATTAATTGTTCATTAGTTCATTAATTGTTAAGCTTTTGAATAACAAAGGGCCTGATGGCTGTGTCAACCTTATTCATGCTTTCTATACTTTGAATCCTTTCAAAAACTCATCCATTTCACATCCATTATCAAAAAACCTGCCCCATACTAGTGTCATATTGTATCTTCAGCTGTCTTTATAAATCAGGAATGGCAACAGTTTCTACATTTTAAAAACATGCATTGGGTGGACCCTTGTATAACTACATTTTGTAAAAACAAAAATATTCATAGCGGAAATTTGCTTAACAGAATGCCTATGGGGCAAATCCGTACAACTTGTATAACAAATGGGCAGTTTTTTTTCTTCGTATTGTCGTTTTTTGGGACCGTTTTGGGTCGTTTCCGTTTTTCAAAATTTTTTAAAAAATTTGTATTTTGTCAACACAAAATATTCTGGATTTGATAGTGGTGGGGTCCCACCGGCGGCGCTAATTTTTTGCTTGGCGGGTGGGGTGGCGGGGGGGGCCATGGGCGGCAGCGGCAGCGGCAGCGGCAAGAGGCGCATGGGCGGCGCCGGGTCCCGCAATGGGGGCAAATCCGTACAAGACATAAAAAGCAATTGCAATTTTTATGCAAACAAAGTGGGCATGCACCCACAGCAATGCATATGAAGGGACCTATGCCACCAAGCAAATTTGTTTAAATAAATCCACACCTCCCCTCCCTCAAAATTTGCTATAACAAATAATTTAACAAACTGCAGGAGAATAAAAAAGAATAAACTGTGAACAGAATTTATTATTATTTCCTAAAAATTCAATTGAATCAATTCCTCCCTTGCCTAACTGAAATCAAAGGCTCCGCGAAATACCAAACTAGTCTACCAAGTAACCTCGGCTTTTTTACAGAAGTGTCAGTCAAAACCTGCACGATTGGTAGAATGGGTCCAAAAATTTGCATGGTCCCATCCCATGGCCAGCCCATCATTGTACAGGTTAAAAAAAATAAAAATAAAATAAAATAAAATAAAATAAAATCAGTGTGACATAAAAAACGCTAATTTTCGCATGTTTCTGTGGTGCTTTGGTGGTTTTTTGGACCACGATTTCAAAAAAAAATATTGCGGACGCCATGGACCCCCCCGCACCGCATGGCAAATGGAGACGCCGAGGATGCCCCGCAGCCCAGGACAGGAGGGGGGGAAGGCTCCCTCATATTTTCGCCTGCTTTTCTGGCCTTGATTTTTTTTCTGTGCCGCTTGGCATTGCGATCGGTGCGCGATGCCAGGAACGACAATGAACAATCAGACCCAATTTTTCTTTTTTTCGGTTCGAAGTTCTGACAGCTTAATTGTCGTTATCGTTTCCGTTGCGTAACGGAAACGATATCCGAAAACGGAAACGACAATTTCGCCAAGTCGTGCCCATGTCTAATTACTTCATTTTCAATGCATTCCTATGGAAATTTGTATAAAGGAAAATTTGCTTAACAAAATTTCATTTGGAACGAATTAATTCCTTTATACAAGGTACCACTGTACCAAGTAACACAAGCACTATGGTTCCCATCGCTGTGGGTACGTCATGTTATGTGTCTGTTTCTGACTTGATTTTGACTTGTTTCTTACAGGCAATAATGGACTAAACTCTCCAGCAAGTGAGGTATGTTCCCACATATATCATTTTGAAATCTAGCATTAACCCTTGCTCTGAGCTTTCATGGTTCAGTTGCATTCCCACTTGCACTGATATTTAGAATCAGACTAAACTTGATTAGATGGCACAGTTATCATCAGATGTGAAACTGACTTAGGAAGGAAAGGGCATTCAATTATTCTCCAATGATCTGGAAGTTGAGTCATGGCAAATGGACTTCTTTTCTTGAGAGAGCGAAATGTTTCGCTGCTCATCCAAACAGCTTTGTCAGTCTGAGGAAAGCTATTTGTGAGTTCTCCATTTTATAGTTCACTTTGATCTCATGGCACCCTGGTCAACTCTCCAGGAAAGACCAGAGCTACTGTAGGAACAATGCTTCCAAGAACCATCTCGGAGAGATGGACCAGAAGGATACCATGGTTGATGGTATTGAAAGCTCCTGAGAGGTTCAGCAGAAGTAACAGGAACACACTCCCCATCTCCAGTTCCTGGTGTAGGTTACAAAGATGACCAAAGCAATCTTGGTCCCACAACCTGGCCTGAAGTCAGAATGAAATGGATTTCGATAATCTGAATCATCCAGGAACTCTTGGAGGTGAGAAGCCACTCCATGCATCATTACCCTGTTCAGGCTGGTAATGATTTATGCCCATATAAGATGACCTAAGTGCATCCAATCTTCCCTGATTTCGGAAGCTAAGCAGGGTCGGCCCTGGTTAGTACTTGGATGGGCGACCACCAGGAAATACGAGGTGCTGTAGGAAGCCTGGAGTAGGATCTAGCAAACCACTCCAGTATTCCTGCCAAGAAAACTCCATGGACATGGAGTCACGAAGAGTCAGTCACGACTGTAATGACACAACACACACACAAGAGATAAAAGCAGAAGGAACTGCAGCTTACTGGCAATATATTGGCTGTATGTTGGCTGTGTGCCTGTGTGCCTGATTGTATGTGCATGGTCTTTCAATAGCAAGCTGCAATTAGGCCCACTAACCTCTGTGTTTCCTCTTTTGTGCTTGTAAATAACCACAAAGGATTATGGCTGGGGAAGGAATACAGTTTCCTCACAGTTTCTGTGCTACTGTTGAAACTGACACTGTCCCCTTGCACACCAGATGGGTGCTGCATGTAGAGCTGGTCCAGCAAAGAAAATTTGAATGTTGTGCTCACTGGAGAGAAGGGGTGGATTGGGGGGGGGGTCTGTCATGTATTCCCAACCAATGGTGTGCTGAGTTTGCAGAGTAGCAAATACCTCTTTTGGGAAGCACAAGAGAGTGACTTTCATTTCACTTGAGCATAACTGCAGGTTCCCGATCAAACACAGGGCAATTTCGGTGTTAAAGGAACACAGGGCAATTTCGGTGTTAAAAGAGCAGATCTATTCCACTCAATATTACTTTTGCTCTTTTCTCATGCTGGAACTCCTAGATGTGAATGTTAGCTAGAAGCAGGCACCCTGTAGCCCTTCATTAATTTTCTAAAAATCTGAAACTGTCTTGTTCGTAGGAAGAAAGTGCTTTTAAGTTCTCTGCTCCTCAGTTACGAGAGTGAAAAATGAATGCTGGAAATGATGATTTATATAGTTGCTTGGTGGATGATGGACCGTGACTTAAGATAACTGTCAGAATTGGGTGCTACACATTTATTTATTTATTTATTTATTTATTTATTTATTTACTTACTTACTTACTTACTTACTTACTTACTTTGTTTGTTTGTTTGTTTAAGTTATTTATTTTTATTTTATTTTTATACCTCACCATCTGGCCAACAGTCACACTGAATTCCTCAGCTGTGGAGGATGTTGTTAAATAGCAGATGTAGGAAGTGATAGTCAAACATTGCTTCTTTCCACTATAAGAACTGGCAGATACTGTGACAATGAATTGTGAGACAACTTATTTTAAAAAAACTAAAGAACAGTCATATTGAAACACATACAGTATTTTTGATAAGTTGTCTACAGCAGCCAAATCTAGCAACCCAATTTTCTATTTACTGTATATATGCACACTATATGCACGCTCGTTACCTTGACTGCCTTTTCTTTGCATCACTGTAACATTTCTTCCAGCTTACCATTTGCAGATAGAATTGAGTTTGCCCACCTGGTGCACAACAGAGACAGGAAATCTTTGTTTCTGTGTGGCAACCCAAATATGTGTGATTCTGGAAACTGCCTTGAGATAACAAAGCATTTTCCATCTCATATACTGAAGAATTTATTTCTTTAAAATATTTTAACCCCACCTTTCCCCTTAAAAGTACCCAAGGTGGCTTTACATTATTAGGGGGCAATGAAGACTATGGTCCACATGGCAGTTCATTAAAAAAAGCATTGGTAAGCAAGTAGGAGAGCAGGTTAGGTCTCTCACTCCCGCTCTCTGATGTTTTCACTTGTGTGGAGGCCCTGTCCACCATCTTGCATGGAGGCCATGTCCACCATCTTGAGCTGTTTGCAACTGGAGATTTGTCACTTCCCTGAAGAGTAGGAGTAGGAATTTTTGGAGTGTTCCACATCATCACTGCCTGGGAGCAGTAGTGTTAGCCTCACCCAACCAATGAGAAGGTCATACCAATAAGAAGGTCAATTTGTGCAATATGGTACATTTTATAACTTGGTGCATCTGTTAGGTTGGGAGGGATGCAGAGATAGATAGATAGATAGATAGATAGATAGATAGATAGATAGATAGATAGATAGATAGATAGATAGATAGAGAGAGAGAGAGAGAGAGAGAGAGAGAGAGAGAGAGAGAGCTGGTCACTTTGTTACATCTACCATCCTGATGAAGGGTAGTTTGTTTCAGGGCTAGCCCCAGTGCCACCTGAGGCAGGCCTTCACATATTTAAAAATGTTTTTGCTCCCTGTTTGTGCTGGTAGCATAGCCACTGTCACAATTTTGGGAGTAGGGGAATCTCATTCTTTGGTGATTCAAGAGGATGCTTGTATACTCCAATCAACGCTGGAGGCCTTGTACCTTATTCTGTGGTTTCCAGGGATGCTTTTGTCAGGCACTGAAAAGTGGATCTCCCAGATGCCTCAACAGTGATTTCTAGAATTGGTGCTTTGGAATACTGGGCATGCCTATCATCCAAAAAAGTTACTTTTTTCAAGCTTTGCCTAGTACGTGGAATTTTCTCTTATCTAAGATTCAGTTGGTCCTCATCACTTGGATTTTTGGAAATCAGATTCTACAATTCCTTTAATCTCCTGTGATGTATTTTAGAATGACCCATCTGTCAGATGCCTTTCTTTTTGTAATTCACTTGATTTATGGGCTTGTGCTGTATGATTCCCCCCCCCCCCCAAGAAAAGACCTTTGAGTGGATTGAGGGCTCACACTCAACCTTCATGCACCCGGGGATGGTGCATAAAGAGGCCTAAATGCACTATCAGGTAATTCAGCTTTTTTTGCCAGGAATCTGCCAGGCATCATCCTACATTGCTGCTAGACATGGGCATGAAACAGAAAAATGGTGCTTCAGTTTTTCGTTTGTTGTCGAGAGGTCTGTTTCTGTTCGTTTCCGTTTGTCGGGAATTTTTTGAAAAAATTTGTTAACGTTTTTCGTTTTTTCGTTTGTCGTTTCTACCCGCTTTTTGCACGATTTTTAAAGCATTTCCATGCGCAGGCATCCCCCAATGCCCCAGACCAGAGGGAATACACTAAAAAAAATGGATGCTGGCAGAGACAAAGTATAGACTAGGTATGTAGGGAGGCCTCAAAGGCAGCGACGGGTGTTGCCCAGGGTGCAAGGCAGCCGCAGAGTGACTGCACTGCGGGGCAGGGGAGGGTACTCACCAAGAGGTACGCAGCATGCATGCACACAGGGAGGCTGCAGGACTGAAGCTAGAGTCGCAGAGACAGCAATCCCACCCTAACTCCCACCAGAGACTGCAAGGAGGATGGGGGCGGCCAGAGCTTTTTATGCCCTCTGTGGCTGCCAGACCTGCCCGCCCAGTCTGCAACCTGGGCATGCTATTGGTTGAACATGATCCTACATCACATGGCTTGCCTCCATTTTGTGGCTGGTGGCGACATCCATTTTAAAGGGAAAAGAAAAATACATCGTGATGGGAGAAGACAAAAACAAATGTTTTAAGGACCCCAACCCCCCTGGTAGGTATTATCAGACACTATAAATAATTATCGCTGTGTTTTTACGGATTTCCAGGGCTTTTTTTAACATTTAAAACAGCTCATTTCATTGTGCGTCACCATTAACGGAAACAAAACGAAACGACCACAATTTTCATGGTTCTGTTCATTTCGTTTTATTTTCATCACAATTTTCGTTTGTCGTTTCATTACATAACAGAAACGACAAACGGTAACGGAAACAAAAAAAAGTTCGTTCCGTGCCCATCTCTAATTGCTGCCAATCCTCCCAAAGTGACTTTCATGGTGGTCTACATGAATCTACTTGGAGAAAGAAATGGGGGCAGTTTAGGAGCCTGCCAAGCTACTTTCCTCTTCCCTTGTCATATGCCATCCTATAAATATGGCATGTGAAGTGCTAACTGGTCAAGGTTTTAAAAAATGATGCCTAGAGCGTTTGTTGATTTTAAACAGTGACTTATAGCCTGCTATGGACATTGCCCGGGGAAGGGTTGTGATTTCATGGGCAGGAGTTGGCAATGTTTTATAATTAAAGGCTTTGTATGTCTGTCCCATGTCTCTTCCAATTCCTGTGTATTCCCTCTGATCTCCTGGAAGCCTTGGGATCTGTGGGAAGGAAGGAGGAAATATTTAGGCAAAAATCAAAGCTAAATAAAACAAAATGAAACAAAAGACACAAAACATGTCGCAAAGTTAGTCTTTAAGGTGCCACATGTTTTGTGTCTTTTGTTTTGTTCTGTTTTGTCTTTTGCCTGAAATTCTTGAAAAGACTAACACGGCTACCCTCTCTGAAACTTCTACTAGGAAATATTTAATGAGTGAAAATCTCCCCCAGCCAGTAGTGTCATTTGGTGGTGTCCGTTTTCAGTCACCAAAGGCTTCTTCTTTCTGTATAAGCATGCTACCCATGGAAAGCCTGGGTCCAGAGGTTTACCCTGGTCCAGAGCTTTACCCACAAGTAGAGATGGGCACGACTGGTCTTTTTCTTTTTTGCAGCCATTTCAGCAGGGAATTTTTTGTGGAATTAAACGATGTTAGGTCAAATTCAACAACCTTCAATGCAATATGTCACAAAATTTTTCGTTTTCGTTTTCGTTAAATGAAACGAGTGAGTATGGGTCGTGCCCATCTCTGTGTCACTCTTCTAACCAATCAGGAGCTGACGCAGGTGCTGGACTTCCTCCCCAAAACCTGAGAAGCCAGAGTTTTCCCCCCACCTCTAGTCCACCTGATGGGAATGTAAGTGCACTTGTCACCATGCTTCAACAGCCATGTTTGGCCTGACCTTCACCCACTCTCAGCTCTCTGTATCTTTTATCTGGCTACTGGGTGGGGCTTTTGCTTGGAGATTTAATGTTTACTGTTCTTCTGCTACTACTTCTGTTGTCACAACTTTGCAGTCTTCAAGACTGTAGAAGGAAGAGCCTGTGTGTCTGTCTTTCCTCCCTTGAATGAAGGAGGAAATTGGGGTAGTGGGGCTTATCTCAGAAGGAGATGAGTCTGCTTATAGGGATGAGGTGGAGCGGTTGATTGAGTGGTGCAGAGAGAATAACTTGCTTCTGAACACATTAAAAACTAAGGCGGTCATTATAGATTACAGGAAGAAGAAAACAGATCTTCAACCACCATTCATCAGTGGGGACTGTGTAGAAAGGGTGACAGACTTCCGTTTGTTGGGAGTCCATATTGAGGAGAATTTAACCTGGAGTGTAAACACCTCTGAGCTGCTGAAAAAGGCCCAACAGAGACTGTACTTTCTGAGAGTGCTCAGAAAGAATAACATCACTCAGAGACTATTGGTGTCTTTTTATCATTGTGTAGTAGAAAGTGTATTGACGTACTGCATATGTGTGTGGTATGCCAGCTGCACAGTGGTTCAGAGGAAATCGCTCCAGAGGGTTATCAATATGGCACAGAAGATCATCGGATGCCCACTCCTCACATTGGAGGAAATACACAGCTCCCGCTGTCTTAAGAAAGCTCAGAATATTGTAGGAGATATTTCTCATCCTGGACACTCTCTGTTTGTACCATTACCATCAGGCAGAAGGTATAGATCTATTAGAACAAGGACAGAAAGATTCAGAAACAGTTTTTACCCAATAGCAGTAACCATGCTAAATTCTGTTAAAAATTACGTTGGCGGGTAATATTAGTGTTGAATGTGTTACATATATATTGTATGGGGGGATTGTGTATGGCTGTTGTTGGTTTTAAATTGTAGTTTTTATGGATTGGGTATGAATGTTGTCAGATGGAAGAGTGTAGGTGTGTGTGTGTATTTTTGGTTTTTATGTCAATTTTAAATGAGTGTAAGTGATGTTCGGCGTGTGAATGTTGGAGTATGTGTATGGATGGTTTGTTTTTAAACGGTAGATTTTACGTCTTGGGTTTTTATGCTGGGGTGTGTGAATGACTGACTGGATGGCACTTTTAATCTTGTTGTATTTATACAATGACAATAAATTCCATTCCATTCCATTCTATGAAGGCTTCCAGATGTCCACCTAGCTTGGGAGCTGTGGTACCTGCTCTACTCATGAATGAATGGGACCAGGCAGTGGGTCTATCGCCACATCCTGCTGTACTTTGGTTCATTTCAGCAAATTCATTTCAGCCGGCTCATCACTCGGCATGTGGATCAGCGAGTGCCTGGATGTGTTGCACTGGGCTGGGCCAGAGCTATGCAGCAATATTTGATACTGTTTGTGGCCAGTTTTGCTCCTATACGATGCCTGCCTGGTATGTTCTTGTCATCCCTTTGCATTGCTTCCTGCTTGGGCCACAACTTATTTTGGTTTGTATAGCAGTAGAGAAATTGGGAAAGGGGGCAGGGCTGTAATGTCCCACAACAGCCCACCAGCTGCAAATCCATGTCTCATTCGGTGAGAATAGCTACATGCCTGGGATTTTCCCGTTTTATTCCACAGGAGTGATTCAGGAATGTCAGAAGCCCTTGAAAAATAGTCTAATCATGTAGGAGTGATAAACACAGGTGAGACAGGGATATTAGTTTTTACCTCTTGGCTGATGAATGCCCACAGTTCGCCCTGATTGTGTGGGAAGAGCTGCCCTTGCATGTGTTTTTGTAAGCATGTATAACGGCACAACACACACACACACACACACACACATGTTTAATGGGCTGAAATGAAAGCACTAAGGTTGGAGATGATGATTTCCGGTAAAATGCCTGCATTAATGGCGTAGAAGTTATAAACAGCAAAGCAGTCTTCCAGTCATCGTCTCTTCTTCACTTTAATTGCTCCTCAGCTTGGAGCTGATACATACTTTATATGTATGACATATGTTATTTCAATAATCTATGCACCAGCAGCTCTTGAAAGCTAGAGTAAGGTAATGCCAAGTCTGCCCTCATTCAGATTTTGCCTCAGGTAAGTGGCTGTCATGGTTTCCTGCTCCACTGACGTGACTGATGTGTTATTTGACTTTTACATTGCTTTCTCTCATGTCTCTCAATGTCTCTATATTGCACTAATTGAGGTGGGTCAAGGACCGGGGCAATAGCTTGCTTAAAGACATCTAGCAACCTGGTAACTAAATAGTAATTTGCACCAACTTCATTCTCACAGCTTATATCAGTGTTGGAGAACCTATGGCACAGGTGCCAAAGGTGGGACTTGGAGCCCTTTCTGTGGTCACCTGACATCACCCCTTCACAGCCATCTGCATTCATGTTAAATTGTTGTATTGGCACTTTGCGAAAAATTAATGAGTTTTGAATCACAGTTTGGGCACTTGGTCTCTAAAAGGTTTGCCATCACTGGCCTATATCCTTAATTGCAAGAGTGATAGACAGTTCTAGATCTTTTCCCTCATTGTTCAAGAGAGAACAATGTGTGTGTGTGTGTGTGTGTGTGTGTGTGTGTGTGTGTGTGTGTGTGTGAGAGAGAGAGAGAGAGAGAGAGAGAGAGAGAGAGAGAGAGAGAGAGAGAGAGAAGATGATCTGGAGTGTTGCCAAGGAGACACAGATCATTTTTAGACTTCCATTATTATTTTTGTTTTTACCATATTAGTGAGTAAAAGACATGAAAGTTGAGTCATGGCAACTGGACTTATTTTCTTGTGAGATTAAAATGTTTCACAGCTCATCCAACCAGCTTCAATGTTTCAGTCTCAGAAGAAAAGAAGTCCAGTTGCCATCACTCATCTTTTGGATAACCTCACCTGGATGACTGAGAATCTTCAGACATCGTGGGTAAAGAATTGCCAGTCTCAGGCATAGTTTTTCCACAGTATATTGGGTAACACGGTTGCTCTCATTCCCCTCCCCACCCAAAAGGTATTCTATGAATTTCATGGACTGGAGCCAAGCCAGGTCAACTTGGGCATTCGACATCATCCGTGTACATGGGCCTATGCTGCATATATGAGTGTCATTTGTCCTCTCTGTAGAAGATCACTGATCAGGCACAACTTCAAAGAGTCGGTGTAATGAGAAAGAGAGACTGTTTGTCTCTGTGTGAATTCCAAGTATCTATAAATAATTACTTCATGCTTACTGGCATGAAGGAGATAGTCAGGACAAAGTCCCCAGAAAAGACTTTTCCTGTGATACTTTTTTAAAACCGCTCTTATGTAATGATTAAATAATGCAATTAATAATAATTGCGGCAGACGAGAGGCTCACTGGTAGCATTCCGACAGAATTTGATTAACTCTTGGCCTCTGTAAGGGTGGGATGTCATTCCACAGATAGCAGATGATGAAAAGCAAACGCTGAAAGCAATAAAATCAATAACTGCTTACAGATGGTGGCTGTTTGGAAACAAAGGCAAAGAGGCGGAAGAGGAGATAATGCCGTCTTTGAAGTGGTATATCCAGTTCACCTGTCATGTTACACTCATGGATGGGTGTAGTCTGTACATCCGTGCACATGATGTGAGCCAGCATAAAGTGGAATCTGGCATGGAATTTTGAGTCTTGAAGGGCAGCTTCAGGCATTACAATTTTCTACCCAGAGATGAAATGCCACAAAGGAAATTGTCAAGTATGAAGCAGTCTTCAGAGTCCTCAGCTGCTGCTGTTTTACAAAGACAAGTGTCTAGCTTTCTCGGATGTGAGGAAAAAGTTGGAAGTTAAACAAGGGCACTGACCAATTGAGAGAGGAGAATAAACAACAAATCTAGACACTGTTGGGTTTGCGGGTCAGGAAGACAGGTAGGGTTGGCTCAAACTTGAGAATGAATGAAGTTTTGCTTTATTCCAGATTCAGCTTTTAGGACATTAACTGTCAATAATAATAATAATAATAATAATAATAATAATAATAATAATAATAATAATAATAATAATAATAATAATAATAATAATAATAATAATAATAAAATACATTGTGATTGTGGAGAAGAAAAAAGTGTGGATCATTGATGTTGCTATACCAGGTGATAGTAGAGTCACTGAGAAACAACATGAAAAAAAATCACCCGATATCAGGATCTGAAAATTGAACTTCAGAGACTCTGGCATAAACTGGTACAGGTGGTCCCACTGGTAATTGGCAAGCTGGGTGTGGTGCCTAAAGAGCTAAGCAAGTATTTAGAAGAAATTGGAGTTGACAAAGTCACCATCAGTCAGCTGCAGAAAGCCACCTTACTGGGATCTGCTTGCATAATTCGCCGATACATCACATAGTCCTAAACGCGTGGGAAGCATTTGACTAGTGATTTGTATTAGAGATGGGCACGACTTAGCGGTATTCCCGTTTCCGTTTCCGTTACTCGGTTCCGTTACTCTACGGAAACGGTAACGGGAATTACTCCGCCAGACTTCGAGCTCGAACCGACGAACGAACAATTTTGGTCTGATTTTTCGTGCTCGTTCCTTGCATTGCGCGATCGCGCGATGCCACGCGGCACAGAAAAAAAGTTTTTAAAAGTTAAAAAAACCCGGTTCCCGGCCAAAAAGCAGGCAGAAAAATGCCTGCCGTGCCTCAGGGCACCTACCAGAGGGGTTGTTTCTGGAGGTCCCCGGCCTCCCCCCCATCCCCCGTCCTGGGCTGCTCTGGTGGGACTCGCCGCAGGCTCGCAGCCAGCAAAAAGCCCAGTCTCGCCGCCGGCCGCCGCAATTAAAGCGCAAGCAAGCGGCACGGACGGCACAGGAAAAAACTTTTAAACTCTCCCCCCACCCATTCCCGGGCCAAAAAAGCAGGCGGAAAAATGCCTGCTTGACTAAGGGCGCAGGGCACCTACCGGAGGGGTGGTTTCTGGAGGGGGGGTCCCGCCTCCCCCCCGTCCTGGGCAGCCGGACTCGAGTCGCCATTTCGCCATGCCATGCGGTGCGGGCGGGGGATCCAAAATGGGTCGGCGAACGCAATATTGTTTTTGAAATCGTGGTCCAAAAACACACAAGCACAACAGAAACACGCAAAAATTTATAAACTGCCAGATTTTTCACAGTAGCAGTGGGTTTTTTCTTGCAACAAAATGTCTCTCCTCTCCTCCTCTGTCCTCCATTGATTTTATTTTTTTTATTTTTTTTTACACCTGCGCAATGATGGGCTGGCCGAGTGGCCAGCCATGTGGGAGTGGACGACCATGCAAATTTTTGGAGCCATCCCACCAAACGCATGGCCACTTGGCCATGGAGACTTCTGGGATGTGCCAAAAAGCCCCCTAAAACCTGCCCTAGCCCCCTAACCCTTACCCTAATCCTTGACTCCTTACCCATACATCACAGACTGTCTTCTTAGTGGGTCAGAGAGGCACCCAGAGGTGCAACCCACTAGCCCACCGTAACCTTACCCGTCACTAGCCTAACCCTAGCCATTGCACTAAGCCACCTTAAAGCCAGATCTACTTGCTTGCATTGCACTACACGCAGCAAGTACAATTCCCTTCTGTGTGAGACATGGTGGTGCGAGAGCCTTGTGCAGGGAAGGCATGATGCTATCACTCTCACTGGTCTCACTGTCTGCAACTGGTATGCATATCCATATGGCTATTGCATACCATTTTGCAGCAGCAGCAGGTGAGGAGGGGAGACCCCCATGTAGAGGGGTCTCTTGGAGCCTGCTTCCCCTTCCTAGTGGGTGAGGATAGGAGGCACCCACGGGTGCCTCCAGGAGCCCACTTTCCCTTTATAGCGGGCCAGAGGAGGCACCCACCCCACAGAGGTGCCTCTAGGAGCCCGCTCCCCCCCCCAAAACCAGTACTAACGACAACAAAAAAACAAAAAAACGAACCGACTAATTTTTGCGAATTTTCACGAAAACCGGAAACGAGCCGAAACGGGACCGGCCCGACTAACGACAACTCGAAAAATTTTTTTTTCAAGTCGTGCCCATCTCTAATTTGTATTACAAAATCCAGCATAATTAGCTGTGTGGTTAATAAATAAATAAATAAATAAATAAATAAATAAATAAATAAATAAATAAATAAATAAATAAATAAATAAATAAATAAAAATTAAAAAAGAAAGAAAAAAACCACAATCAAGCAAGTTGCATTTACTGCCACCCATGAGTTCCAGTGTATGGCAAGTTAACAATTATGATTTGGAAGGGTTAGAGGTGTGCTATGTATGTACTGTACCTTATTATTACTATAATGCCAGTGCCCTGCCCCTCAACCTCAAATGGAGCCATGAAGACCTGGAGCACATCACTTTTGCTTTGGTGCACTGTAAATGAAAAAGGGAAAGTCTTTCTCATTTACATGTGGAGGACAAAGCATAAAATTAGTGTGTCTCAATTTGTTGAATTAGGCAAAAGAATGAAATGTACCTAACATTAACAGATTCATTGACTTTCTTTTTGCCCTTTTTCTCTCCCCTTCCCCCCAACAATAATAACAAGAAAAGTCTTCAGTCGCAGGCAGTTAAAGCTCAGAGATAACGCTTGGAAGCCAATGGTAAGTTGCAACTAGAGTAATCCCATTTGAACGTACAAAGGAGTTGTCTCACCAAATCCCCACTGATTCAGTGGGCCTACTCTAAATGCCATTTTAATGTTTTAGCCATTGCTTATAATTGTTCCGGTGAGAATGCCACGGGAGGGCTACATTAGAGAGCCAAGTAGAGTAAGTAAGAAAAGCTACTCTAGGAGGCTAAAAAAGTCCCATCCTACAATAGGAGGGATATGCTGTTTGAAACTTGCTTTGCAAAAAAAAGCTGCACATTTAAGTCAGAAAAAATAAGAGGTGGCAAACCTAACAGAGCATCAAAGACATTTCTGAATACACAGCTTTCCAATATGAACTTAAGAGGTACTCAACATTGTCTGCCAGCATCAGTGAGTGTGTCAATCTGGATTTTGCCAGCATTCAAATTGTTTAAATCACATTTTCCCCATCCTGTTTATAATATACTTTTCATAAGTGCTTATGAAAAATTGAACCAAATTAAAGACCCACTCACCACCAATCATATTACTCTGATCCTATTTCAATGAAATTGACGAATACTTTATTTCTGTGGCCCTTTAACTCATTGGTAATGAGTAGAGATGGGCACGGAACAAACATTTTTTCGTTTCTGTTACTGTTTGTTGTTTCCGTTACATAACGAAAATTGTGATGAAAATGAAACGAAACAAACAGAACCACGAAAACTGTGATCGTTACGTTTCGTTTCCGTTAATGGCGACGCGCAATGAAATGAGCTGTTTTAAATGTTAAAAAACACCCTGGACATCCGTAAAAACGCAGTGATAATTATTTATATTGTCTGATAATATCTACCAGGGGGGTTGGGGTCCTTAAAACGTTTGTTTTTGTCTTCTCCCATCGCGATGTATTTTTCTTTTCCCTTTAAAATGGATGTCGCCACCAGCCACAAAATGGAGGCAAGCCATGTGATGTGGGATCATGTTAACCAATAGCACGCCCAGGTTGCAGACTGGGTGGGCAGGTCTGGCAGCCACAGAGGCATAAAAAGCTCTGGCAGCCCCCATCCTCCTTGCAGTCTCTGGTGGGAGTTAGGGTGGGATTGCTGTGTCTGCGACTCTAGCTTCAGTCCTGCAGCCTCCCTGTGTGCGTGCGTGCTGTGTACCTCTCGGTGAGTACCCTCCCCTGCTCCACAGTGCAGTCACTCTACGGCTGCCTTGCACCCTGGGCAACGCCCGCCACTGCCTTTGCAGCCTCCCTGCATACCTAGTCTATACTGTGTCTCTGCCAGCATCCATTTTTTTAGTGTTTTCCCTCTGGTCTGGGGCGTTGGGGGATGCCTGCGCACGGAAATGCTTTAAAAATTGCGCAAAAAGCGGGTAGAAATGACAAACGAAAAAATGAAAAACGGTAACGAAATTTTTCAAAAAATTCCCGACAAATGGAAACGAACCGAAACAGACCTCTCAACGACAAACGAAAAACCAAAACACCATTTTTTTGTTTCGTGCCCATCTCTAGTAATGAGCCTTTCATCTGGATCCAGCTGATCTACACATCTTCCTCTGATACGTGAGCATGCCAGTGTCTGATGACAGCATTTAGACAGTCTTCTCTCTGCTTAGAGCTTCCAGGTAGTCGCCACAAGCAGGATTTTCTATATGAAGGTGCCCCAGCTGGAGCCACCAGACAACTTGAAACTCTTGCCATTTTTAGATGGCATTTAAAAATTCATTTTTAAGATGGACTGATCCCATATTTGCTATCCTTCCTGTTTGAACAATAAAAAGGAGATCTTAAATAATAAAAAAGATCTTGAATAATAAAAAGAAGACACCACCCAGAGTAGCCATGCAGCAAGATGGAGCGGTATATAAATAAATAAATAAATAAATAAATAAATAAATAAATAAATAAATAAATAAAGATTCAGACAGGCTTTTCCTTAGTAATTGGCAGTCTGGGAGGTTTTTTTTAAATGGAGTGTTGTGCCCTGTTGCTTTGCAACCATATTTGGTGTTGATTTTGTTTAAAAATTTTAGTGGTATTGGTTTGATTCTTTTGAAATATTTGTTAATTCTGTCACCTGGGCGTCTGGGTGGAGCCAAAGGCTTGCTTCTCCCAGAATCCTTCATGGATTTGCTGTCTTCATTCACAGACCGATTCAGTTTGTTGTAGTGGTGCACAATGCACACACAAATTATGCTAACAAGCCACTATGCAAAGTTTATTCCTCCCCCCACAAAAAATAGCTCCTGAAGATATATTTGCCAGGCCACAAATTAAGGAACAAGTGGGCTAAGATTTAGCAAAGCTAAAGTAGGAAGGGAAGGTGACACTTCAATGCACAGTTAATCCATTCTTTGCCTCCAGAGTTTATTTGCTTATTCATATTATTCCCATTAATTTTCCACTGCTGCAAGCAACAAATCTAATCATGAACAGTCTTCTGCAATACATGTGTTAATTCAAAATCATTTTACCCTGCCTTTCTACTTAAAAATGACTCAAGGCAGCTTACAACAATTAAAAGATAATATTCAAAAGCTAAAACAGTGAGTATAAAAATATTTAAAAGAATTAAACAGGCATTATATTAACAATGGTCAATAAAAGCAATAAAACACATTTAAAAAGTACAGAGTACAACAATCCATTCATGAACCCCCCACCTCAGTTTGCCAGATGTTAAGGACAAACCTGCCTGAAGAGAAAGGTCTTTGCCTGCTTCTGGAAGGACAGAAAAGATGGGGCAAGCCTGGCCTCATGTGGGAGGGAGTTTGAGAGTCTGGGAGAAGCAACTGAGAAGGCCCTCTCCCATGGCTCCATGTGCCTGTGAAGGTGGTGGAACTGAGAGGAAGGCTTTGCTTGATCATGTTAATTCCCAGACAGACTCATAGAGGGAGATGTGGTCTTTTAGATAGCTTGGATCCAAGCCATCTAGGGCTTTATAGCCAACACTTTGAATTGTGCTTGGAAAACATATTGGCAGTTAGTGGGGCTGTTGTAATAGGGGAGTCATGTGTTCCCTGTAATCAGACCCCCCATTAGTAATCTGGCTGCAGCATTTTGGACCTGCTGAAGTTTCCAAACTCTTTCCAAAGGAAGCCCCAAGTAGAGCAAATTGTAGTAATGCAGCTGAGATATAAGTAGAACATGTGTCATCATGGCTAGATCAGTGCTCTTACGAAATGGGTGCAGCTGCTGCATTATTTTTAATTGTGTAAAGGCTCCCTAAGACTATCAGGATTAGAGATGGGCAGGAAATGACCATTTTTTCATTACCGTTCTCCGTTATTCGTTCCGTTACGTAACGTATGAATAATGACCGTTGCGATGGGGCAACGGAACAGAACCAAGAAAATTTTCTTCAGTTCTGTTTGTTTCTGTTACTGGCGTCACGCTGCTTGTGCGATGAAAAATGGAGCAGCAGAGGGCGGTGAGAGGGGCCTGGGCCTGGCAGAGCCTCTTTGCCCCCTCCCCACCGGACCCGACGTGAGACTTTGCCAGTCTCACAAGAAGAGGCGGGATCCAAGCCCTTATGAGGTCTGGGCTTCGGGATCTCGGCCTCTTCGTCAGCACTCGACAGGCTTTGGAGGGCAGGACGTTGGAGCTCGGCTGTGCCCAGCACCATCTTGGCCACATGGCGAAGCGACGACGGTGCAGCTGGCTCGGAAGCAGGAGCAGAGGGCGTCGTTGGAGCATGGGGGGAGTGCAGTGGCACCCCCCACCAGTTTCTCGGGTCTAGGCCGGGGGGTTGCAGGGCGGCGATCTGCTGGGGCGGCGGCTCCTGGGGCAGAGTGGTTCCCGGGGAGAAGGACCCCAGTTAGGGCGGCGCTGCGTGGGGCTCCAGGGTAGTGACCCGATGGGGGGTGGTGGACGGAGCAGCGGATCAGTCCTTGGGGAGGGGGCCCAAGGGAGGGTGGTGCTCGATGGTGCTCCGGGGGTGGTGGCATGTTGTGGGTGGTGACCAGAGCAGCGCCCGGCTCCGGGAGGGCTCCCCGTGGCCACAGGATCGCTCTCCTGGCAGGCTTGCCACTGGCTCCGGTGGCCCCTGGCCCCGGGAGGGCTCCCCCGTGGCTGCGGGATAGCTCTCCCAGGAGGCTTGCCCCAGCTCCAGGAGGGCTCCCCGTGGCTACGGGAACGCTCTCCCGGCCCGCATGCCTCCGGCTCTGGTGGCGCCCGGCCCTGGGAGGGCTCCCTGCAGCCACAGCTTCCCACACCCGAAAAATGAAATGGAAATGAAGGGGGCCCGAAAAACAGAAATGGAATGAAACAGGCCCCAGGGCCTGAATAACGAACACGAAATATCATTTTGGCATTTCGTGCCCATCTCTAATCACGATCCTAGAACGACTAGGAGATTGTCACTCATTTGCAGCGGGGCTCATGGGACGTTTCATTTACAGCCAGCAAATTTGGAAAACTCAGCAGTGGCCAGAAGACTGGAAAATTTTGGTCTACATCCCAGTCCCAAAGAAGGGCAACACCAAAGAATGCTCCAACAATTGCACTCATTTCACACGCTAGCAAGGTTGTGCTCAAAATTCTACAAGGGAAGCTGCAGCAGTATGATGACAGAGAACTTCCAGAAATGCAAGCTGGATTTAGAAGGACCAGAAGAACTAGAGATCTAATTACCAACATGCGCTGGATTATGGAGAAAGCTAG
Source organism: Phrynocephalus guinanensis (assembly GCA_037367245.1). Classification (NCBI taxonomy): domain Eukaryota; kingdom Metazoa; phylum Chordata; class Lepidosauria; order Squamata; family Agamidae; genus Phrynocephalus; species Phrynocephalus guinanensis. Next base: position 144,263,496 of record CM074733.1, read on the forward strand.
AGAGTTCCAGACCACAACAAACTATGGCAAGTTCTTAAGAGAATGGGAGTGCCTGACCACCTTGTCTGCTTCCTAAGAAATCTATATGTGGGACAAGCAGCAACAGTCAGAACTGGATATGTAACAACTGACTGGTTTAAAATTGGGAAAGCAGTATGACAAGGCTGTATATTGTCACCTTGCCAATTTAACTTATACGCAGAGCACATCATGCAAAAGGCAGGACTAACTGAATCAGAAGTCAGAATTAAGATTGCCGGAATATCAACAACCTGAGAACAAAGGTCAGGATAGTCAAAGCTATGTTTTCCCCAGTAGTGATGTACGGAAGTGAGAGCTGGACCATAAAGAAGACTGATCACCACAGAATAAACGCTTTTGAGCTGTAGTGCTAGAGGAAAGTCTTGAGAGTCCCCTGGACGGCAAGGAGATCAAACCTATCCATCCTGAAAGAAATCAATCCTGAATGTTCACTGGAAAGACAGATTTAGAAGCTGAGGTTCCATTACATTGGCCACCTCATGAGGAGAGAGGAGTCCTTGGAAAAAACCCTGATGCTAGGAAAGATTGAAGGCACAATGAAAAGAGGACAGCTGCTTTAGAGGGATAGAGAATGAGATGGTTGGATGGTGTCATCGATGCAACCAATAAGGATTTGACCAAACTCCAGGAGGCAGTGGAGGACAGGAAGGCCTGGTGTGCACTAGACCATGGGGTCATGAAGAGTCAGACATGACTTAATGACTGAGCAACAAAAAAAATGTGGTGGCTCTGTGGGCTAGAGTGCTGAAACTGTCAGCTGCAAAGTTGGCAGCTCGGCGGTTGAAATCCCCGGCGCCACACAGCAGAGCGAGCTCCCGCTGTTAATCACAGCTCCTCCCAACCTAGCAGTTCAAAAGCATATAAATGCAAGTGGATAAATCCATACCACCATAAAAAGTGGGAAGGTTAACAGTGTTCCTTGCATAGAAAAGAGTACAGCCATGCTGGCCACATGGCCACGGACTTGCACATCCCTGGCTCTTTGGCTTGGAAATGGAGATAAGCACTGCCCCCAGAGTTGGACATGACTAGCACACATGTGCGGGAGGAACCTTTACCTTAACCTTATATGATGGTCAGGAACAAGTAGATCCACAATGTACTGTAGCAGTTCACATGGCCAATGTCTCCCAGGGTCAACAATAAAGTTTCAGCAATAAAAAAGAACCACTCCTGGCAGGAGGGGAGGTGTTGCTCTTTTACTGTCTCGTGTTCATTAGCCCACCATTTTGTTTTGTGTTCATTAGCCAACCAGTTTGTGTAGCACACTGGCTGCATCTATCCCTGTAAAGCAGCAGGCTTGTATTGTTGCATTAGCACAGCTTTATTAACCCTATGTATAAATCTGGATGGGTGACACTATGTGACTACTGCCTGCTCTAGATTATCTGTGACAGTTTAGAGCAAGAATAGGTATTAGACATGGGCATGACCAGAAAAAATGACGTTTCGAGTTTTCGTTTGTCGGAACGGGTCTGTTTCGGGTCATTTTCGTTTGTCGTGAATTTTTTCACAAATTTGTCATTTTGTTTGTCGTTTGTCGTTTGTCATTTCCACCGCGATTTAGCGCGATTTGACTTCCCAGAGCATAGGGGCGTCCCACAATCAGGGCCAGTGCTAGGTGTTTTTGCGCCCTAGGCAGCGGGCGGGGCGGGGGTGGGCGGCGGGCGGAGGGGCGGGCGGGCAGTGGTGGTGGGGGGCCATGGGCGGGCGGCAACAGCAGCAGGGGGGAGGTGCGGGCGGGCGAGCGGCAGCCGCGGGCAGGCGAGTGTGCAGGCGGCGGCACGGGCCGCAGGCGGGTGGCGGCACGGGCAGGTGGGCGGGTGAGTGGGCAGTTAGGATATCACTTAGGATAGAGGTTCTGTTCTTGGCTTGCACCCCAAATGTGTGTGTGTGCAAGCAAATTGAAGTTGGGAAAATAGAAAATAAATGGTAGTATATAATATATTTTTAAAATAAATCCACACCTCCCACTCCCAGTCGAACCTCCCCCTTTATCCAATATCAGAAAAAAATCCTCACAAACTTCCAGAGAAGAAATAAAGAATAAACTGCTATTCCCTTCAGCAGACAAAGCTGCAAGGGAATCAAAGAAATTATTTTCTAAATTCAATTCCCTCCCTGCCTGCCGAACTTAAATCCTAAAGCCTCCAGCCTCCCTCCTCAATCTCGATCGGATCACACCAGCACCAGCAGCCAGCCCTCCTCCCTCAACCACATCCATACACCCGACTGCGATTTCTGGAAGGTGCCTCGACTTTTTATGCCCTCCGAGACATCCAGAATTGTCAGTCAAAAACCTGGCAATGCCATTGGTGGAATGGTTCAAAAATTTGCATGGTCCCATCCCATGCCCAGCCCAAATGGGCAGGTCTAAAAAAATAAAAAATAAAATAAAATAAAATAAAATCAATATGACGTTTTATTGCTATAAAAAAACCCACTGCTGCTACTATTAAAATTCAGGCATTTAAAATAAATAAATTTCACATGTTTTTGTGGTGATTTGGTGTGTTTTTTGACCACGATTTCAAAAGAAATATTGCGGTCGCCATTTTGGATCCCCCCCCACCGTATGGCATGGCAAGACGACGAGGATGACCCCCCCCAGCCTGGTGCAAGCAGCCCAGGACCGGATAAGAGGGGGGGGAAAGGCCAGGGAACCCCCCAGAAACCACCCCTTTGGTAGGTGGCAAAGCCTCAGGCAGGCATATTTTCACCTGCTTTTTTGGCCGGGAGTTGGGTTTTTTTAAAAAAAACTTTTAAAAACTTTTTCTGTGCTTCGCATTGCACGATCGCCACGATGCCACAAACGAAAACGAAAAACCCGACCAAATTGTTCTTTTTTCGGTTCGAGTTCGAGTTCTGACGGCTTAATTATCGTTACCATTTCCGTTACATAACGGAAATGAAAAACGGAAACAAAAACAAAAATTTCGCTGAGTCGTGCCCATGTCTAATAGGTATAGTTCAGTTCTCTGCCATTTCTGCAGGTAGCCTTCCCCGGGCATATTTCTTGTTCCTAGATTTCTGCCTGCCACAAACAAACGAGCTTCAGAACATTTTCCATGTCTGGAAGCCTTTGAAGGTGGTGGTTTTGTGATAAAACACAAGCATCCTACGTGGCTAGAGAATTGGCCCCCAGGTCCTCTGCCATTGCCCACTCCTGCTCTAAAATCCCTGCATTAGTTTACTCCTCAAACAAGCTCAAACAACACTTCCAGCAATATTTTTGCTAGCCTACTAGTAAAGAAATGTGTGTGGTGGGATTCAGAAGTGGTGAAATGGATCCATAGCCAGCACAAGCTGTGTAAATAATAGCACAGGGATCTTCCTCAGCTTATGATAGGAAGTGGGGGAGGGTGTCTCTTCACCAGGCCTACAAACGTTCCCTCATGTTCCCTCATGTTCAAAGCATTTGGTCAGGGTCAGGAATTTTCTCTATAAGTGGTGCACTTTCTTATTATCCTTTGCCAACTTGAAGCTTGTGTCATACCTTTCAACAATATTAATTATTTTGCCAGTATTGCTTTCTTGAAAAGAGCCTGTCAAAAAACTAACAATTTTAAGTCAGTTCAGGTATTAGAACACTAACAAGCAATGCCGGTGGAAGATGAAATGAGCAGACTTTTAAAATTCTGAATTCTTAGCAGAGATGGACTTTTAGGGCAAAAACCTGGAGCCTAGAATGAACGAGCAACTGGTGTTTGGTTGTGAAATGCAATTTATGCGTGAATGAACTTTGTGGGAATATATAAAATCACTTGTCTTTTTTGTCAGTGATGACTTGCACTTAATAACGGTGTGACAGCAATTCAATTTGAATTTATGGTGAGTTTGGTGACCTTTTCCCAGGATTTTCTAGGTATACTCAACAGAGGTTTACCATACTGTTCTCTTCTTCTAGGAAGGCTCTCTATGTTGAAGTTAAAGTAGGACAAACATGTGTCTTTTGCCACTTAAGGGAACACCTTTTCTAAATACAGTACTATCTAAGGCCACTACCACACCAAACAGCAACCGATTTTTGTTTTGAATCGCCTTAAGCCCTCCTCCGGCCTTAAGCGATTCAGCATTCTGCACATTCTGCATTTTCTCAAGAACCGGTTTCCCCGTCCGCACTTTGCTAAAACGCTTTTTGTTCCAATTTAGTCTGACATTTTCCTATTATTTGGTTCAATTTCAGAAATTATTTTTTAGGATAATGTCATGCTGTTGTTCTTCCATTCAATGTACTGTAGCTAATTTCCCGGTTCTCCCTTTAGAATACTTACAAAGTGGCGCATTGATTTTGATAGCCTACTTCCGTGACCGGAAAAAGCAAAATTGTACCCAAAAGAGGAAGCAGAAGAACCGGAGAAGTCAGCGGAAATGATTACACTGCAGGAGGATTTCTTTTTTTGGCTTTTCCGACGGCAGGACAAGGCAGAGAGAGGGCGAAACCTGGAAAAAAAACGTGCATGGTGTTCGCAGTTTGAGCCAAATCACTTCAAAAAGCGGTCTAGAAATCAGTTTTAAAAAACACCACCCCTGGTGGCCATCGCAAGAAAAACTAACACAGCGGCCAAAAGGGGCGTGGCCAAGGGGGCTCCACGGAAAAAGCGATTGGAAGTGCAGTAAGTGGTTTTTAAGGCGATTGGACTTTAAGCAAAAGGTGATTCAAAACCTAAGTGTGGTATGGCTCTAAGTGCATTTGACCTTCAGTGTATACATATGATCTGTACTTTGTTTCACATATTGTTTTCTTTCCATATTCTTCAGTATGAAGTAGTGGACAAAGACCAAGGAAGCATCAAAGAAGACTAGGGATTGAATAAGACTACCAGGGCCACTGAGTTCTATCCCTTGCCAAAGCAGGACGTCCTCACTTAAAAACATTTCTTACAAGTGATGACCAATAGAGATGGGCACGACTTAGCGGTATTCCCATTTCCGTTTCCGTTACTCGTATCCGTTACTCTACGGAAACGGAAACGGGAATTACTCCACCAGAATTCGAGCTCGAACCGACGAACGAACAATTTGGTCTGATTTGTCGTGCTCGTTACTTGCAACGCGGCGATCGCGCAATGCCAAGCGGCACAGAAAAAAAGTTTTTAAAAGTTAAAAAAAAAACCGATTCCCGGCCCTAAAAGTAGGCGAAAACTGTCTGAGGGCACCTACCAGGCCAGAAGGGTGTTTTATTTGGGGGGGGGTTCCCCGCCCCCCTCTCCTTGGCTATTGCTACTGCTGCGCTGCTGGTACCAGGCTGGGAGGGCGCATCCATTTGCCATGCAGTGCGGGGGATCCAAAATGGCGACCGCAATATTTTTTTTGAAATCGTTGCCCAAAATGGCGGGGGGATCCAAAATGGCGACCGCAATTTTTTTTTTAAATCGTTGCCCCAAACCCCACCAAAGCACCACAGAAACATGCGAAAATTAGCTATTTTAAATGCTTGAATTTTTACAGTAGCAGCAGTGGGTTTTTCTTGCAAAAAAAAGCCTCCGTTGATTTTATTTTATTTTATTTTATTTTATTTTTTTACACCTGCGCATTCGCAATGATGGGCTCGCCCATGGGAGTGGACCATGCAAAGTTTTGGAGCCATTCCACCAATCGCATGGCCAGGTTTTGCTGACTGTACCAGGCTGGGAGGGCGCATCCATTTGCCATGCGGTGGGGGGGATCCAAAATGGTGACCACAATATTTTTTTTGAAATCGTTGCCCAAAACCCCACCAAAGCACCACAGAAACATGCGAAAATTAGCTATTTTAAATGCTTGAATTTTTACAGTAGCAGCAGTGGGTTTTTCTTGCAAAAAAAAGTCTCCGTTGATTTTATTTTATTTTATTTTATTTTATTTTTTACACCTGCACATTTGCAATGATGGGCTCGCCCATGGGAGTAGACCATGCAAATTTCCCACCAATCGCATGGCCACTTGGCCAGGTTGACCACAGAGACTTCTGGGATGTGCCAATCGGGCATAAACAGCCCACTAATCGTAGCCCAAACCCGAACCCTAAGCCTAACCCATACGCCAGTACACTGTCCTTCTAAGTGGGTCAGAGAGGCACCCAGAGGTGCACCCCAATACTCACCCTAACCTCACCCGTAACTAGCCTAACCCTAGCCCTTGCGCTTACCCGTCTTAACCCTAAGCCAGATCTACTTGCATTGCACTACATGCAAGTACGTGAGACACAGCGGGTGCAAAGACTCTGCCAGTACGTCACTTGTGGCTCTGGCTGACTCCTGCAGCTCCCTCCAGGAGCCCGCTACCCCCTCCCCAAACCAGTACTAACGACAACAAAAAAACGAAAAAAACAAACCGACTAATTTTTGCGAATTTTCACGAAAAACGGAAATGAGCCGAAACGGAACCGGCCCGACTAATGACAACTCGAAAATTTTTTTTTTCAAGTCGTGCCCATCTCTAATCACCAACTTCTGTTTAAAAGCTGGGGAATCCACCACCCTACGAGGCAGTCTATTCCATTGTTGAACAGCTCCCACTGTTAAGAAGTTACTCCAAACTTTGAGATGAATTCTCCTGTCCTGTAATTTAACTCCTTTACTCTAGGATCTATCCTCTAGATCTACAGAAAATAAGTGTGCTCTATCCTCCATGTAACAGTCCTTCAAATATTTCTGATCTCACCTGATTTTGGAAGCTAAGCCAGGTCAGCCTTGGTTAGTACTTGGATGGGAGACCACCAGGGAATACCAGGTGCTGTAGGCGCCTGGACTAGGAACTGGCAAGCCACTCCAGTATTCCTGCCAAGAAAACTCCATGGACATGGGGTCACAAAGAGTCGGTCACAACTGTAACGACACAACACACACACAACATCACTGCACACACTTTATTACTTGGGTGCAAAGGTGCCCAGTTCCCTCAACTGCACCTCATAGACTTAGTTTCTAAGCCTCTAACCCCCCTGGTTCCTCTCTCTGGACATTCTCTATATTCTTGATTGCTTTCTTATATCCTGGTGCCCAGAAGTGGGCAGGGTATCCCAGGTGAGATCACACAAATGCAGAAAGGAGTGATGCTATTACTTTCCTTGATTTGGACATTCTTCTTTTGATACAGCCCACCCAGTTAGATATTTCTGCTGCTGCATTGTTCCATTCAGTATAACTTTGTGTGTGTGTGTGTGTGTGTGTGTGTGTGTGTGTGTGTGTGTGTGTGTGTGTGTGTGTGTGTGTGTGTGTGTGTAGACTAATTGCCTTCTTTTTATTCCTCTTGCAGACTGGTCAAAATGCCACAATATCTGAGGCTGGAGCAGTGACTTTCTCAGAGGCCACAACTCACTTCAGGGAGGAGATAGATCCATTTTATATCACGTGTTGACTCTTAAAGCTTGCTGAGCCATACTGCCCTTATCTCCGTACTCAGTCATTGCAATTCTAGATTAGCTATTATATCCCTAATATTAAGTTCAGTAGGGAAGACACCCGAGACAGTAGGCTGGCTTTCCTGGATTGTGCAGTCATCATCAGACCTGACCGTGGCCTGGGAGCAGACGTTTACAGGAAACCCACCCACACAAATCAGTACTTACTGTTTGACTCCCACCATCCATTACAGCACAAACTAGGAGTCATCATGACCCTAAGCCACAGAGCAGAGAGCATCCCCACCTCCACAGAAGCCAAGAAGAAGGAAGACAGGCACCTGAAGACAGCACTTAAGGCCTGTGGATATCCAAAGTGGGCCTTCAACAAAGTGGGCCTTCAAACCAAAGTTCTCTGGATGGTATAAGGGGAATTGAAAACATAAAATAAAAAGCAAGAAATGACAGGATGTAGTAAAAGCAAGATAAAAGTATCAGAATAAAGAAGCAGCTAAAACACACACAAAAAGCCTTCACCACCAAGGCCATAGCTAACAACCCATTCTTTATAGGTTTCAGCCTTAGGCCATTGTTCACCTTAAGGCTATGGATGGATACTATTGTCTACCTAAGGAGCCTCTTCAGGCCATTGTTCATCTTATGATCCTATTTCAGACCAGGGTGACAAGAGGTCAAACCTGACTATAAGACTGAGGACTCTCACTAGCTGTATTCAGACTGATGAAGCTGTTTGGATGAGCAGTGAAATGTTTCTATCTCTCAAGAAAAAAGAAGTCCAGTAGCCATGATCCAACTTCCAAATAAACTCACCTCGATGACTGAGAATCTTTGTGCGCGCAGAATAATAGTGTGTATATACACAGTATACATATACAACGAAATTCAGACGTCCAGAGACTAGATTCAACACACACACACACACACACACACACACACAGAGAGAGAGAGAGAGAGAGAGAGAGAGAGAGAGAGAGAGAGAGAGAGAGAGAGAAGGGGGGGCATACACACATACACAATCGAGCAAAAGCAAATTAACAGGAGAAAAATAGAATGGTGTAAAGATCTAAAAGCTTCAAAGCAGTTCCCCCCCTTTTGTTTTGAGTAACATCCATTGCTTAGAGGCTTCCCTGCAGAGAAAGACAATCTGTCTCCAGTCTCACTTTCTTCATAGTCCATCTGTGAAGAAATTTGCAAATTTTAGTTGGTTATTTGAAAATAGCAAACTGAATAAAATTTCCCCTTTCATCAGCAAAGTTAATTATACTGTATAACAGCTGATACCAGCGTGGAGAGAATCATGCTGTGCCTGCCTACAGGGTTATTGTTAAATACGAGGAGCCTGCTGAAGGCCGGGAGGGGGTAGGGAGAGGACAACAATTGTTCAACACCACAAACACAGTTGAATACACAAGGATTCAAACCAAAACTTTCAAGAGTTAAGCACTCAAAGCCTTCTTCCTGGGGCTTCACATTTTAGTCTCTTTTGGTCCTCTTAATGAAATACTACTACTACTACTACTACTACTACTACTACTACTACTACTACTACTACTACTACTACTACTACTACTACTAAGTATTTGAATCTTGGATGTTTTGTCTCAAAAGCAAATTGAATGAAACTCCTACCCATTTGAGAATACAATTTTATCATTGCCCCCAAAACATTTTTTTTAAAAAACCCAACGTCTGAAAAGCCCATCATGCAGTTTTGTGGTTACGAGGTTCTGCCTGGTTGGGAGGCCATCTGGAAATCCTATGGATTTTATTTGGAAAGGGGGGGAGGGAGATGGTGTGTAAGAAGTATAACAATTACAGTTGTCAACCTTGATGTTAGGAATGCGAGCAGCCACAGGTATGCACAGGTTTCTCAGCCTATTGCTGGGTTGACATTTCTCTTGTTTAAAATTACAGCTTGAAAAAAAAAAGGAAGCCCTTTGTGTTTAGTCTAGGTAGGTAGCCTGGGGATGTTCACTTATTCTCAAGTTTGTGACGGTTACTCAAGAATAACTTCAAGACAGTGACAATTAAATTTATATACCTCTTTGATTACTTAGCTTCCTGTAACCAAAAGCAGGAAATGACTGCCTTCAGGCAGTCTTCTCCCACAATCAACATATTGTATATATGGGATCTTCCTGCAAGTGGGGCTGATACAATCCCACACTTTAATCAAAATTATAGCATAGCAAAATTTCATGTCCCCAAATCATGAGAGTAAGTCTGGAAGCACATTTCCATAGCCTGGTTACCCGACTTTGGTTTGCTTTCCTTCTCATGTTGTCAGGTTGTGCTAATTTGTCTTTCAGATGAAGGCAGGTGTTCAGCCTTTCCCAGCTCCGCCTCCTCTAGTGGCTACTCATTCAGTGGCAGCAACCCAGAGGAAGCAAAGGTGTGTGTGTGTGGGGGGGGAGAAGCAAGGTGTGCTGCTTATATATTGCCCCATAGTGCTTAAAGTACTCTCCAGGAGGTTTATAGTTTAATTACTTAGGCTACCCATTGCCCCCCTCCCCCAACAAGGTGAGTACTCATTTTGCTGAACTCGGATGGATGGTTGGTTGAGTCAACCCCAAGCCTCTGGGATTGAAACCTGGGTCACCACAAGCACAGTTTGGAAGGTTTAAATCCTGAAGTAGAGCGACAGCCTCTCTGAGACAATGGGGGTGGATAACTTAGTGAGCTGGAGTACCTGGCTGCAGATGGCCCACCTTGCCTCCTGGGAGAAGAATCAGCTTGTGTAGCCTTGGGCATGCTAGAGCGCTAATGTGACATCATAAGAGACTAGTAGAACACTTCTGATGACACCTAGGAAGCCATGACAAGGGTTACCAAACATTGGAGTTGGCTTGATGGAACATTGTTGTTATTTTTCAAGAAAATGGGGAAGATGCTACCATTGCTCCAATCATTTATCTCATATAGGGGTCTCAAACCTTTGGTAACCCAGGTGTTCTTGGACTGCAGATCTCAGGAACCTTCACCACTAGGTAGGCTGACCAGGGTTTTAGGGAGTTGTTGTCCCAGCAGACTTGGGTTAACCAAGGTTGGGAATCACTACTCTAATGGATGCGAAGAATTGTATTTTATTGTCGGGAGAGGCTTAAGGCAGGGGTGCCCAAACTTTTTGTAAGGAGGGCCAGATTTGGTGGCTGAGAATGTGTCAGGGGCCGGTTGCTCCCCAACCCTGCAACCCCACTGCAAGCCCCACCCACTGACCCATAAGCTCCACCCACTGACCCCTTGCAACCCCACCCACAGGAAGGAAGGCGGGGACCAAGGGCGGGAGGAAGGTGGAAACCAAGAGAGGAAGGAAGGAAGGTGGGGAACAAGGAAGGGAGGAAGGGAGGTGGGGACCAAGGGAGGGAGGAAGGTGGGGACCAAGGGAGGGAGCAAAGAAGGAAGGTGGGGACCAAAGGAAGCACAGGGAGCCATGGCCACAGGACGCCCCTTGGAAGAGGCGATCTGTGTGGCCTTGAACCCCCCCCCCCAAACTCCCCAGCAATGGAAACGGCTCGCCCACCAGCCCACCCCAAAGCTCCTTGGCGGTGGCAGAGGCCCGCTGGCCTGCCCACCCACATACATTCCCCTGGGGTGCCGGTGGCGGCAGACCGCCCGTCCGCCCAGCCACCCAAGAGTTCCCAGCTGTGCTGGTGGCGTGGCTCGTCCGATCACTGCCCTGCATCTGCGCCCAACCTCACCATGTTCCTGACTATGCTGGTGGCGGCGGCCCGCCCACGCGCCACCCTGCACACATGCACCATGCTTCACAAGGTTCCCAGCGGTGCCGGTGGTGGCGGCCCGCCTGTGCGCCACTCCACGCGCACGCCTACCTTCACAAGGTTCCCGGTGATGCCGGTGGTGGTGGCGGCCAGCCCAGCCTCACATGGTTGCCGGCAGGGCCGGTGGCAGCAGCTCGCGCGATGGCTGGCCGGCTGGCCTGCCCAGCCCCACAAGCTTCCCGGTGGTGCTGGGGGTGGTGGCCCGCCCCCTTGCCCGCCCACCCAGCCCCACAAGTTTCTGCTCATGGCCGGACGGAACGGCCCAGCCCCTCAAGCTTCCCAGCGGTGTCAGTGTTGGCGGAAGATTTTTTTTTAAAAAAAACATGGGGTGAAGGAGGGGGAGGGAGGGGCAGGCCAGCCAGCTGCAGGCCACTCAGAATGGCCTGACGGGCCAGATTTGGCCCCCGGGCCAGACTTTGGGCAGGCCTGGTAAGGGATCTCTTGCTCTCACTCAGCACTCTGCACACCAATCTGCCCTAATATGTGCCTGTCAGGTGTTTTATACTACAGTTCCCATCAGTCCAAGTCAACATGGCTACTAATAAGAGTGATGGGATCTGTAGGCAAAACACTGAAAGGGTAACAGCATGGCACACCACCTTCAAATTTGGGAATGATGAACATTTTGGGTCTTAGGTTAAATACTTTCTAGCTTAGGGGTGTCCAAACTTTTTGCAAGGAGGGCCAGGTTTGGTGAGGTGAAAATGTTTGGGGGCTGACCATTTAGCCCTTGTGGCCCCCAGGCCGGACTTTGGACAGGTCTCTAGGACATGCAAGGAGGTAGGGAGGATGCTGCAGCAATGGCACCAGGGGAGGGTAGGCCAGGCAGGTGGCTAGGTGGATGGACAGAGGCAGGGATGGCAGGCAAACCATAAAACCACAAACTGATGTCTCTGTCTGGTATGGGGAGGGGCCAGTTGGCGGGGATGCATGACATACTGAGCTGGTGGGGAGAAGGGGCTACAGGCCACTCAAAATTTGAAAACAGGCCGCATTTGGTCCCCAGGCCTGACTTTGGACATGCCTGTTCTAGCTTATATGTTTATTTCATTTACCACAGGGTTCTCCCCTGGAAACCCATGAATCTCAAGGCTTTATGCAAGTTAGGCTCCAGGTGATCCTCCATTCTAGGCACCAGCCAAGCCCCATCCTCCTGTGCCTTGCTGCACAGTAGGCTTTCAGATCCCATTGCGGAGGTTGTGAGGGAGAGTTCTCATATCTCTAACCCCTATACCAGCTCTCAACCGTGCCAGATGCTCAGCAGTTTTACGTACTGTCTCAGAGAGAAAGCCCTTTTCAGCAAACGGTAGCTGTGCTAATGTTTTCTATAACCCAGATTTTATGATTCAGCATTTCTGAGGTCAATAATTTACAATAATAAGCAGTGGGGCTTACACCAGGTTCGTGTGGGCTGAGTTAAATTTGGATTTTAAAAAAATACTTAAGCCATGGGCCCTTATAATTAGCCAAAACTGAAACCCACTATGTGCAGTAGAGATTCTGGACAGGCCTTAAAGAGCCAGCAACACGACAGGTTTTTCTGTACTGGAAACTGGCTGGCATAACAGCAACTTTGCTTGCAAAAGGACGCCTTCTCTGTTCATTGAATGGCAAAACAGGGAGGTGAGGATGAGCAGTGGCAGCAGAGATCTTTCTTCACTATGCACCTCCAATTTCTCAATGTGGAGAAATAACGTTTTTTGCAGCTCGCTTTTCAAGAATATCCAGAAGGCCTTGGTCTCTGATAAGATCGTTCAGAATTGGGTAAGGAAAAGAGTCAGTTGGTGCGATCCACGGGAGATAACATCTTCTGCAATCATACTTGTCAAACTGTGGGGTGATAAGTAGTCAGAGGAGTGTTTTTTCTTTCTGAGCTGACATTTGCACAGTTGCTTGGCCTTATCACTGGTTTGTTCCTTCTGCTCATCGTTCTGCACTGTCCCAATGAGCAAACTTAAATATTCAAATAGCCCCATCTGTAAAATTGCCCCCTCCTCTGCATCTTAGGTGGAGAACTAAAGGAGGGGTCACATTGCAGCGACATAGGACTGCAATGAGGCCAGGGATGGTTCTTGGAAGGCCACAGGGACGGGTCGGGGAAAGGGAAGGGGACCAGAAATGCTTCCAACCAGATGATAGTGAAAAATGGGTATGACAGGCATCAGCATTAATGGAGTTCAACTCCCAGGGGATAAAACAACAATCAGTTGCCTAACACAGACCTGTCAAGTGTCATGATTTGGGCAGGACATTCCCGTTTTCTAGCCCTTGTCCTGACATCTTCCTGGAACATTTCTTTTACCAGGAATGTCCCAGGTGGCAGAGGCAGAGGCAAGACTTGGGAGTCCGACTGGAGAGAGAGAAGGAAACGATGACTCCCATGATCCTCTCTGGCAGCCGCACTCCAAGGAGCCTGCAGGGAGGAATGGCTAGGGTGCGCTCCTGGTAAAGCTGGATACAGGCAGCCTGAGCAATTGGGTTGCAGGTGGGCAGGTAGGTAGGCAGGCTGGGTAGGCAGTAGGGTTCGTTTTCTCGCTTCCCCTTCCCTGTCTTCTCATGCCCAGATCCTGTCCCATGTCCTCCTCCTCCTCATCGCCCTCCTTGTCCCTCCGGCATGGCTTCTACAGGGCCACGTCCACTTTGGCCTGAGTGGTGGCAGGGACAGTGCGGGTGCAGGTGCATGTGCAAATTGAATTTTGGTTTTGTTGTGAATTTTGTTTTTGTAATGCGCATGTGCATTACAACTCCCTCCTACTGTCCTGCCCTGCAGAGTCCCAGGACGCCCCCGAAAAGAAGGGAAGAGTTAACCACTTCTGAGTTGGAAAACCTTGAAAAGGGTTGCCATAAGTCAGAACTGATTTGGCAGCAGTGTAAATAATGCCCAGAGTCCATTCTGGGAAATTGGTGCAGTCGAGAAATGCATAAACAAACAAACAAACAAACAAACAAAAATAGTAAATATTGCACTGTAACTCATCTTTTTTGTTACTTTTCTCATAGCAGAGATATGACCTCACTAAATGGTGGTGGAGGAATACAACAGAGCTCAAGAGCTGACTTGTGCTATGGCCAATGTTCTGCTGTGGGTATCTTGCACTAAAGAGGTGGCCTGCAGGGAATATATTTTGTACCAGAAGACACTGACCTATAGCATACAGTTACTAAAAACAGCAGTTGGGGGTAAAGGGGAAACAAAGAGTGACTTTCAAAATAACTGTGCCGCTATAAAAGTAGCATTGTTTACTTGAACTTTAAAAATGTAACTGTAACTAATTACTTTTAAAAAGTAACTTTCCTGACCCTGTATGTATCCTACCTTTCACCATGGGGAGAAAAATGCTGCTCCAGACTTGTCACCTCTCCCCCCCCCCCCCGGATGAAATAACTTGCCACCCATTTCCTATTTCTAAATTTGAAACACAAGCAAGGGTTTCCTTGCTAATCAGGGGTTACTACCGTACACACATTTTGCACTCTGACTATCCCGCTGAGCAAAGTTCTTGATAGGAACATGGTGGCACAGCCTCACAGAAACCCAGGGCTAGAATCTTTATCCAAGGCACTGTGGAGCTGGAAGTGGAAGCTGAAATGTGTCTGAAAAGGAAAATGTCTTTTTAGTATTGGTTTTAATTACCCTTTTTAAAATAATACTTGTTTAATTCCTTACTTTTAAATAAAAAATCCTTGTTTAATATTTACTGTTTTTACTATTTATATGTTGTCTTTTAAATGATGTAAGCCTCCTTGTGCCTCTTTAAGGAGAAAGGCAGGGTAAAAATAATAATTTAAACAAATGTATTTCAGCTCTGATCCATGACAGCCTCCATGTATATGAAAAGTTTCAGGGATGTTTTCCCCTCTCAATTTGGCACATTATGACACAATGAGAAAGTTAAACAGGGAGAGACAGCCGGAAGAATATTTCTGTAAAAGCAGAATAAAAGCTAAAAGGTGTATTGATATACCGTAACTGACCATGGAGTATGAGCTCTCCTAGACTTTATTATAAACAAACCATAGTTATCCAATACAGTCTAACAGAAAATAGGTTAAATTAATTCCTCCCGTTGCTCCAGTGGGCTCAAGGGAGTTTCACCAGACAGTAATAAATTGTAACCTTTAGAAACTGTCAAATGTAGAACAAGCAACTAAACATAATTCTGCTTCTTTGTGGGTTTTCTTTGTTTCTTTGTTTTTTTGATCATGCAATAGAATGGGTCTAAGTTTGCAAGGTTTTCTGCTACTGTTCAAATTTGATTTACCATTTGGATACATCCTTCGTGATCATACCCAGAATAGTAAGCAGGTTTCATAAATATTACAAGTTCCCTTGCTCTTGCTACTAAGTCTATTAACAATTCAATAAACTGTCCCTGGAAAATTAACTGTAATATTGGCAGCAATCCAGAGTTGGCTTCTGCTGCGACTGAATGCTGCTCAACTCATATCAGGAGAGCAAAGGCTTCACTCATCTTTTCTTCCTGAAGTCCCTTGAGGCATCAAAATCATCTTGGGATAGTAGAGAGGAGAGGCTAGAGCAGTGGTTCCCAACCTTCCTAATGCCGCAACCCTTTAATACAGTTCCTCATGTTGTGGTGACTTCTTGCCCTGCTTGGAGGAGGCCACAAGCTCCCTTTGGCAGGCCAGTGCTGTAGGTGCCATAGAAAACTTCCCTCTACAGGCACCCTCAGACAGTAGCAGCCTCCGGTGCCATTGACTGACATCCTCTCCAACCTATCAAACTGTAACACACTCTTCCCAACCCTTCCTCCCCCCCCCCTTCTAGACCCCAGCTGTTTGTGCCTTTTTCTTCACTGGCTCATGCGACCCCTGTGAAATGGTCATTTGACCCCCAAAGGGGGTCCCAACCCCCAGGTTGAGAACCACTGGACTGGAGAAGGAACAGCATCACCACCAGCTTCCTCTACTATGACTCTAGAAACCGCACAGCTCCTTCCATTCAAGGGTTAGAATCAAACCCATATAATTATTTGCTTCTGCAAGATGAGTTCCTGCACTCTTCAATGCCATTTGGACAGTTGTGGTTGTAACAGAAACTTACATTGTAGATAAGAAGCATGACCTAGAAGATAGACAGATAGGTTATCAGACCTCCTCTGCCTGGCATTAGGTCAGTACATTTGAGTAGCATTTAGGAATGATGACTAGAGATGGGCACGACTTAGCGGTATTCCCGTTTCCGTTTCCGTTACTCGTATCCGTTACTCTACGGAAACGGTAACGGGAATTACTCCGCCAGACTTCGAGCTCGAACCGACAAACGAACAATTTTGGTCTGATTTGTCGTGCTCGTTCCTTGCATCGCGCGATCGCGCGATGCCACGCGGCACAGAAAAAAAGTTTTTAAACGTTAAAAAAAGCCGGTTCCCGGCCAAAAAGCAGGCGGAAAAATGCCTGCCGTGCCTCAGGGCACCTACCAGAGGGGTTGTTTCTGGAGGTCCCCGGCCTCCCCCCCCATCCCCCGTCCTGGGCTGCTCTGGTGGGACTCGCCGCAGGCTCGCAGCCAGCAAAAAGCCCAGTCTCGCCGCCGGCCGCCACAATTAAAGCGCTAGCAAGTGGCACGGACGGCACAGGAAAAAACTTTTAAACTCTCCCCCCACCCATTCCCGGGCCAAAAAAGCAGGCGGAAAAATGCCTGCTTGACTAAGGGCGCAGGGCACCTACCGGAGGGGTGGTTTCTGGAGGGGGGGTCCCGCCTCCCCCCCCGTCCTGGGCAGCCGGACTCACCATGCCATGCGGTGCGGGCGGGGGATCCAAAATGGGGCGGCGAACGCAATATTGTTTTTGAAATCGTGGTCCAAAAACACACAAGCACAACAGAAACACGCAAAAATTTATAAACTGCCAGATTTTTCACAGTAGCAGTGGGTTTTTTCTTGCAACAAAATGTCTCTCCTCTCCTCCTCTGTCCTCCATTTATTTTATTTTATTTTATTTTATTTACACCTGCGCAATGATGGGCTGGCCGAGTGGCCAGCCATGTGGGAGTGGACGACCATGCAAATTTTTGGAGCCATCCCACCAATCGCATGGCCACTTGGCCATGGAGACTTCTGGGATGTGCCATAAAGCCCCCTAAAACCTGCCCTAGCCTCCTAACCCTAACCCTAATCCTTGACTCCTTACCCATACGTCACAGACTGTCTTCTTAGTGGGTCAGAGAGGCACCCAGAGGTGCAACCCACTAGCCCACCGTAACCTTACCCGTCACTAGCCTAACCCTAGCCCTTGCACTAACCCACCTTAACCCTAAGCCAGATCTACTTGCATTGCACTACACGCAAGTACGATTCCCTTCTTTGTGAGACATGGCGGTGCGAGAGCCTTAGGCATCACTTCACCCTATGGCTCTGGGTTCACTCACTGGTCTCACTGTCTGCAACTGGTATGCATATCCATATGGCTATGCATGCCATTTTGCAGCAGGCGGCAGCAGGTGAGGAGGGGAGACCCCCATGTTGAGGGGTCTCTTGGAGCCTGCTTCCCCTTCCTAGTGGGTGAGGATAGGAGGCACCCACGGGTGCCTCCAGGAGCCCGCTTTCCCTTTACAGCGGGCCAGAGGAGGCACCCACCCCACAGAGGTGCCTCCAGGAGCCCGCTACCCCCCCCCAAAACCAGTACTAACGAAAATGAAAAAACAAACCAACTAATTTTTGCGAATTTTCGCGAAAAACGGAAACGACCCGAAACGGAACCGGCCCGACTAACGACAACTCGGAAAAAAAAATTTTCAAGTCGTGCCCATCTCTAATGATGACTAAGAAAATATTACTTAAAAAAACCTCCTAGAATCCTCTGCCAATATGGCCAGAAGCCACACTGGCTGGCTTGGCAGTTCTGGTTGCTGAGCTCCAGTACAGTAGCGTTTTCATACTTTTTGATACCTCCACACATTCTTGAGGGTTTATAAAGGCAAGAAAAAAATCAGTTTGCTTGTTTTATGATGCCTTCCAGTTATGTAATTTACAGGGAGGTGCACAACATTAAAACCAAAACAAAACACACAGCTCAGAACAGCCAGATATCCAATAGAATCTTAAATAATTCAACACCCAGCAGTAGATCAGCAGCAATGGTCAAGTCATGTCTCAGTTTCCATCAGGAAAAGGCCTGATCCACTAACATCATCTGTCTTTCAAATGTTGGGCACAACTGGATCACATGGAAAGTGGTAGTTCATGACATCAGCATAGGTGGAGTTTCCTTATTGTCTTGGCCTGGTTTTACAGAGAATCTAGGCATGCCATTGGACAGCCGTTTACACCATTACCTGACCCAGATTCTCAGCTTTTCTTTCTTTCTTTCTTTCTTTCTTTCTTTCTTTCTTTCTTTCTTTCTTTCTTTCTTTCTTTCTTTCTTTCTTTCTTTCTTTCTTTCTTTCTTTCTTTCTTTCTTTCTCTAGCTCAGTGTTTTTCAACCTTTTTTGGGCAAAGGCACACTTGTTTCATGAAAAAAATCACGAGGCACACCACCATTAGAAAATGTTAAAAAATTTAACTCTGTGTCTATATTGACTATATATAAAGTAATTCTCTTGAATAGGAATCAAATAAACACAAAGAAAGTATTTTATAATTACTTTATTATGAAATAGTAAACAGAAATATGAAAAATTATAAAATACTTTATTCAGTGCGCAACCTGGGCCTGTTTGGCTGAACACAAAGCTGATATTCTTCAGCTTTTCCAACGGCACACCAGGCAACATCTCGCGGCACACTAGTGTGCCGCGGAACAGTGGTTGAAAAACACTGCTCTAGCTCATGTCGAAGCTGGTATATATAATGATGCATCCATTAGAGAACCAGAAGTCTTGTAGCAGTTCTAAGATTACCTAGTTCCTATTCTTATTCGCTGTAAGCTTTCATGAGTCCAGGCACACCAATTACCATAAAGAACTCGGACAAGCTGCCCAACAATTTTGTATGAAATGAACCTGTTAGTGTCTTGAGCTTCCCCAAGATCTTGGTGCTTGCTAAAATAAATAATAAAAATAAGGGCCAATCAGCTGGTCGGCTCTTGTTTTAAAAAAGCCGATCGCTGGCAGGGCACTGCGCACCAGCTAGTTGGTGCTTGGGGGGGGGGGAGCCCGATCACTGGCAGGGCCCCAACTAGTGTCAAAAAAAGAAAAATAAATAAATAATGAAAAATGACACAAAATGAAAAATGAAATGAATAAAAAAAATCATTTCAAACGAAACAAAATGAAATGGAAACAAATGAAACAAATGAAACCGAATGCCATCTTTGTGTTTTGGGCTCATCTCTATCTGTCATGCATCACACCCCATAGCTAACCAGTTAAACATTTAAGATGTTTTTGCTGTAACAGCTTAATATAGCAACCTTGTGTTTCTTTCCTGAGCTGAACTATCAGGAAATTCAAGATCCATTTGATCTTCCACAGGTTTCCAGTGACTTAATTGGGTGCTTCTTCTTTCTACTTTGAAGAAAGGAGGACAGGAAGGGTTGAGATGCTGTTTTTCAAAAGAAAGTAAAAACAAAACAAAAATAAAATAAAATAAAACCATTAACCACTTTTTTAAAAGTTGACCTGTACATTTATTTGTCATTGAATGAGAGTAGGACCCTTTGAACTTTTTACTGGCCAATGAATTTTAAATCTATCTATCTATTTATTTATTATTGAATTTCTACCCCACCCATCTTCCCGAGGGAACTCTGGGCGGCTTACAACAGGCTGATCCATACAGCAATCTACAATATAGCAGACAAATACAATATAACAACATACAATATGACAATGAAACATACAATATGACAAATACAATACAGGAAACAGGACAAATTTAAGTGAATTAAAAATAAAACAAGTGGCACCCTTGGTGTAGGACATGTGAGGCTCAGCAACCGAGCATCGCACTAGTTCTACAAAAATGTGCAAAGGGGATTTATAAATTCATGCCCTGGGTTCCCAGTTGAACCCTCTTAGATCTCAATGTGGCCCTCTTCAATTCTGAAAATGTTGACTCCCCTTTCCTCGCATTTGACTCCATCTGTTGGTGATTTAAAACACAAAGATTTCCTGTTAAAATGTTTCTAAAGATGCTTAAAGGCTACTTATCAAATAATTGGAAAATGTTACATGTAATACCAGTCAAGAAACTTTGTTCAGTTACTTTTAACCAATAATTTCATTGCCCTTGTAAAAACCCATTATTTGTGCTGTGTTTCTTTCCAACTATAAATGAAAACATTGGGGAAAAACTGAGGATAATTCAAACTAGGTGGGACATCATGCAAATTATGCATGGTGATGTTGCATGGCAGCTGCTACCTGGAAAAACCTGAAGAGGGGCGCCATAAGTTTGAATTGACTTGATGACACATAATTGTTATTCAACTGTAATTTCTAATGAAAACAGTCAGTACTATACATTACCAATTATAATTATTATAATGAGAAGGCAGATATTTTTGAAGGAACTCTGTCCAATGAAATGTGGTAATTTTTTTTAAAAGCCTTTGCATCTGATTATTTTAGAGACTGCTACAACAGGTCTCATTAGATCCAGCCAGCAAGCAAACAATGAGTGAGTATGGGAATTGTAGTCCTTAGCATCTGGAGGACACCATGTTGCTTTTCTCCACATTTAGCTAAGGTTGTTCCTTTTGTCAAAGCTCACAGCAAACAATTCCTGCCATCATTACCTGAATGCACATACCACCATTTTGAAAGATTGGCAGTGCCTGGCTGGTTACAATACATAAGAATAAATTTGCTCTGGTGCTACAGCAGCCCTACATGAAATGTTCTGTATGCTCAACATGAACCCAAAATCATTTCCACCAGAGTGATTGAGCTTTTGTGATGGCCTTTGATTTTGGCTTTTAGAAATAGCCCCGTTCCTTTCAAAAGTAAGAAAATGCACTCCAGAAGAGCAGAGTCAAATGGAGACTGCATTCTTTTATTGGAGGAAAGGATACCACATAAAGGTGTTTACCCGCTGGAACAACCTCAGCTCTATCACCCTATACTTTCCATGCTCAGTAATGGAAGGCAGAAAGAGTGCTGGTGAGTACCTCCCTCCCTCCCCCCTTTTCCTTGTCATGCTGAAAACACAATCTGCACTTCTGGTACAGCTGAAGGATCATTTTGGTATGGATGGATAAATCAGTCCCAAAACCAATAGTGAAGGCTAGTGATCTTGTAGACAGAGGAAAACACCCTGTAATTTGCTATTGGCATCACAGCTCCTCCTGGATTTTAATCTTTATTCAAAAATTGCATGCATTTAAATCCAAGGATCATCACAAAGAAGTTGTAACCACATGTAAACAAAAACGAGACCAATTGCCACATCCCATGACATCCGTGACTCTAAAAAGAACTGGGAGCTGCTCCTTTTTAATTTCTGTATCCCCACCCCCATCTCCCCACCCCTGGAGGGGGGGGGAAGGAAAGCTCTACTTTCCTGGTTTAGTAGCAGAAAGATGTTTGTTTGGACACTACGTCTAGACATGATGATTGTAAAAAAGAACAGGCACACTGGTTAATCTTTAGACTGATAGAGAATACTCAGTCAAGGCTGTCTGTTATTCTCTAGGAAAGGAAGAATTAAAGCATACTGGCCCAGAAAACGACTTCTGTCCTCAGAAGGCACAGTGTGCACCATTTTTACAGAACTTATAAAACATCTTTTTCTGGGCTACAGCTCCTCGAATTACTGTACACCCAGGGAGCATTTATGGAAGCTGTAGTTCAGGTTTTGTGTTTTTCTAAATGTTGTATGGCAACAGTAACCTTTTTTTAAAAAAAATGGGTTGAACAGCTCTCGCTGAAACCATATGCCATGATGAACTGAAATATTAGGATTTTCATTTTTTTTTGCCATGTTGGTTTATAACAGCATATCAGATGAAACAAAATGCAAGTACCCCCATCCCCCACATTGTGGCATCTTTAAGACTAACTCATTCAGAGTGAGCTTTCATGGATCAGGTTTTCTGTGTGACAGATTTTGTGAGCATCTGAGGAAGCGGACATCATCCATGAAAGCTCATGCTGAAACAACTCTCTTTAAGGTGCTGCAACATTTTTGGAGTGGTTGGGTGAGTGGGGTCTAACATGGAATCTAAGAGAATGTTAAACTGATTTATTGGGTTGGGTAGCTCAGTGGCTTAGGTATCTGGCTGTGGAGCCAGAGGCTGGAAATTCAAGTCCTCACTGTGCCTCCCATGAGCCAGCCTGTGCAGCCTTGGACAAACTGCACAGCTCCAGGAGGCCCCTAGAAGAAGGGCATGGTAGACTAGGGCAAAGACGGCATCCACCTATTACCCCTGTGCTGGCAGTTCTGCATTGGTTGCCGGTAAACTACTGCATTGACTTCAAGGTTTTGATTTTAACATAGATAGCCCTAAATGGTATGGGACCTCAGTATCTGACAGAGCAGCTCCTCCCAAGAAGAACTGTCTGGATCACCCATACTAGCCAGGCAGGACACCTCGGAGTCCCAACCCCGAGGGAGGCCCGGAAAGTGGTAACAAGGAGTAGGGCCGGCATATCGAACCAGCAAGATATTAAGGAGCTTGAGCGGTTATTGGACAGAGCAGAACAGACTATCCAGGTCCAAGAAGAGACAGGGCACACTTCTGAGGATGAAATCACTTCCCCAACCCAGGAGGTAGATGTGTGGAGGAATGTGACTCAAAGGAGTAGAAGGCCAAGGGATCGCTCAGAGAGTCTCATATTGCAGAATCAATTTGAGGCTCTTTCCCTCATCACACCTCATGAGGCACACACCGAGGAACAACTGGTTCCACCTGAGGATCTCTCCCTCATCACAATTGATGAGATACAGGATCAGGTACAGGTAGAAGAACAGGCTGCAGGAGAGAAGCCCATTGTACTAGGGGCTTCTATAATTAGAAATACGGAGGGATGGATTTGTGATGAGCATGATAACCGTATGGTCACTTGCCTGCCAGGTGCAAAGGTTGCAGACATCACAAGAAATCTAGATAGCTTGTTAGAGAGAACCGGGAAGGAGCCAGTGGTCATGGTACATGTTGGTACCAATGATGTCGGGAAGGCCAAGCGGTCAGTCTTGGAAGCCATGTTCAGGTTGTTAGGAAGAAGATTGAAGTCCTGGACTTCCAAGGTAGCATTTTCAGAAGTGCTACCTGTTCCTCGTGCAGGACCCGCCAGGCAGGCAGAGCTCAGAAGCCTCAATGCGTGGATGAGGCGATGGTGTCGAGAGGAGGGCTTTAGATTTGTCAGGAACTGGAGAACATTTTGGGACAAGCCAAACCTGTTCAGGAGGGACGGGTTGCACTTGAATCATGATGGGACCAGATTGCTGGCACTCAACCTCAAAAAGGCTGCAGAGCAGCTTTTAAACTGATAACTGGGGGAAAGCCGACAGGAGCTGAGTGGCATCCAGTTCGGAACACCTCATCCACAGGGAATGAGGTTGGAAAGGGTAGAGAATCACATAGAGATGACATAGCAAATATTAGTACTGGGAGAATAATGGAATGTGATTTGTCTACTGAAAATAATAGCTGTGGGGGGGAAAGAACAAAGGAGCAGCTGTTGTTGCAGAACCCACTGTACAGGTGCTTCTACGCCAATGCTCGAAGCCTCCGACCAAAAATGGGAGAACTTGAACATTTGGCAGCTAGGGATAACATTGATATAATAGCCATAACAGAAACCTGTGGAATGTAGAGAACCAGTGGTGATGACATCTGGCCTGGATGCCTTCAAAAGGGGATTGGACAGATTCCGGGAAGAAAAGTCCATCACAGGTTACAAACCATGATGGAGATGTGTAATCTCCAGGCTTAAAACCAGGGTACTTCAAGGGCCAGATGCAGGGGAGTGGTATCAGGAGACAGATATCTAGTCTCATGCGCTCCCAAACGCATCTGGTGGGGCCACTGTGAGATACAGGAAGATGGACTAGATGGGCCTTTGGCCTGATCCAGCATGGCTCTTCTTATGTTCTTATGTTCTTATGTTCTAGGGCCTTCTCAGTGGTTGCTCCCCAGTTATGGAACCATCTACCCCCTCAAATTTGGCTGGCAGCCTCACTTTATTTTTTTTTAAAAAAACTATTGAGACCTGGTTGTATAGAATGGCCTTTCCTGATTTCTCAAACACCCAGTAAGGCACTATTCTTTTTACTGCTTATCTTCTCTCCCCCCCCAGCCCTGTTTTATCAATATCCTGCTATTTTTATCTTCATTTTAGCTTTATTTATTTATTTGATTTCTGTATATTTTGTTTTATTATGCTCCTTGTATTTTGGTTTTTTAAATGTATTCCTTTGTTAGCTTGTCATGTGATTCCATGTTGTAAACCGCCCAGAGTAGCCCTAGGTCTAGATGGGCGGTATAAAAGTCAAATAAATAAATAAATAAATAAATAAATAAATAAATAAATAAATAAATAAATAAATAAAGTAGTCCTACCAGGAAAACCCTGGAAAATTATGTAAGTCAGAATTGACTTGACAGCACATGATTATTATTAAACTGAGATACAGTAGTACTGTGTATAAAGGAATTAATTCATTCCAAATGAAATTATGTTAAGCAAATTTTCCTTTATACAAATTTCCCATAGAAATGCATTGAAAAGAGAGTAATCTCTAATTGCGACCATTTTTATGTTGTACAGATTTGCCCCATAGGTGATTCTGTTAAGCACATTTCCCCTATCTCCAGAATTTTTTATGTTGAACAGATTATACAAACTTTTTGTTATACGAGGATCCACTGTATTAGTGGCAATTTAAAAGATGCTGTGCAATGTAGGTAGCCTGTGTTTAGGAGCTCTGCATTGACTTCATCTTCTGCCAGAAGCTCTCTGAAGATTCAGACAAACAGTGCATGGAGATGGCACATATGAAACTCCTTTACCTCAGATTCTGAAAAAGGCCCTGTAGCAAGGTAGACCCGTGAAAGAGACATGCTTGAGGTTGATCCTGGGTTTGTCTCAATGCTGTTCTTTTCTTTCAAGATGAATAAGAATTTACTTGAAATGGTACTGAAAAGTCACTGGTGCAGAATGACACGTAGCATAACTGGCCAACTTCTACTAAGCAATGCTTTAGCTGACCTCCTCATACTAAGTGGAGAGGCTTGTGAATCGGAAAACTAGGTTTAAATCCTGCTAAGTGCTCAATTCCAGAGTGAGCACAGATATCCTGTTCTGGTTTGAAGGCCAGCTCAAGCTTTTGAATGGCTCCCAAACTGGCCCAAGGTGATTTGCAATCCAGCCTAGAATTCCAGTTGCCAACGTTCCTTGATTTGCAATGGAAAACCAAAGTGGCTGTATTCTTTTTTAAGGCTGAGGCTCATGACATTTGGAGACACAATAGACCCTAAGGAGAGGTGCAATATTGTAACATTTCTGACACCCAGTTTTTGCATGTCACAAATTTTAAAGCCTCCTTAACTGCCACCCTCACCAAAATAGAATTTGTTAAAAGCATCCAGTCTTCCAAACGTCAAACAAGTGCCTGCATAGCCCAGATCCATCTTTATGGTGGTGGTGGTGGAGGAGGAGGAGGAGGAAGATAAGGTGATACTTAAGGCACTGTGGGGAAACTGGACACCCTAAAAGTCAGTGCAAAGGATATTTTTTGTGCTGTTGTTCCCCACAAGGTCTTGGCTGTGAGAATGCTGGTGCTGGGCTTTTAGATGGCTGAGGAGCTCCTGGTCTAAGGAAGCAGGAGGAGACATTTGTACCACCCTCCTCCTCTTTTTCCTTCTTCCTGGTCAGTGTCACAAGGGGTGAATGCCATGCAGCATCACCAACAGCATGTCAGACAGCATCTAGAGCTGCCAGTGAGCAAAAACCATCACCCTGCTTCCGTCCTGGCTTTCTCTGATTCACTGTAGAGGTACAAGGAAGTCCCAACATGCATTGATATATATACAGTAGGACCCCCGTGTCCACTGATTCATTATCCACTGATTCAGTTATCCACGGTTGGCAGAGGAAAAAATTAATTAATTCAGCAGCCACAAAGCAAGCTGTAAAGCAAGCTGTTGTCACAAACAGCAGCTGTAAAGCAAGCTATTGTCACAAATAGGAGCTGTAAAGCAAGCTACTGCCACAAACAGAGGCCATAACAGCAGCCATAAAGCAAGCTACTGTCAGGAAACAGCAGTTTGGGGATGGGTGGGCAAGCGTTCTCTCTTATCCACAGTTTTCATTATCCATGGGAAGGCCTGGAACCAATCCCGAGCAGATACCAGGGTCCTACTGTATATATATTTACTTTCTTTCTTTTCTAACTACCAGCTGGGCCAGAGCTCAGCCTATCATCATCTGTGAAGCTTCCCAGTCCAGCCTTTCCCACATGAGCACCATTTAAGGATGGGGTGAAGAAGGAGCTGGCAGAGGAGCACCTGGCCTGGGGAGGCAGGAGGGGGAAGTGGGGAGAAAGTTGTTGCCCCAAATCCCAGCATTCTCCATTGGACTTCAAAGCCCAGTATTCTCCATTCTGGGCTTAGGGGCCCATTCCTCAAACGGAAGCAAGCAGAACAAATGACACCTGCCTAGCAGCAGGATCTCAGCTTCCCCATGATATATTTAATCCCTTGGAGAGGAAGAATAAATATCAGGCATATATTAAATATCTCATTTTGCATGTTTCACTCACATCTGCTCTTTTAAAATATATGTGTATCTATGTTCTTGGGAGCACAGGAAGTTGCCTTATGCACAGTTTAAGCTCTTGCTTGTCCATCTGGACAAGCAGTGTCCCTGCTGATAGGAAGTGGCTCTCCGGAGTTAAATGAGTCCACCCATCCACCAACATGGGGCAATCGACTTATTGTAGAAAACCGTGATGATCAGACCTTGAGCTAAACACAATAGGTGTCAGTGAGGGACTTGTTTTGATGGCTTTACAGCTGGGAAAAGGTACTTTGCGAAGGGATAAAATGAGTATGTGAATAGACTGATGATGAAACTCACATGGAGCCACATAGCTGGTTGGACTAACACCCTTAGGAGCATGTCTTCCCATTAATATGGCAGCCTCCCCACAGCCCTGCAATGGCAACCATTCATCTTTGATGATAGAACTATAGCATCACTTGAGTGATTAGCTTACATTACATTTTCACTTGTGTCTGAAGAGGCCTTTCCTGGATCAGCAAAACCTGCTGCAAATTGATACATTTGAAATCTTGGAGGGATGAATCATCATGACAGACTTTGCTACTTATGTGCCTGCTTGTTCTGAAAGACTAAGAATCAGTTGTTTTTATAATAGCCCTCTCAGCTGATGATGTCTAGGATTTCTACTGCA
Source organism: Phrynocephalus guinanensis (assembly GCA_037367245.1). NCBI lineage: Eukaryota > Metazoa > Chordata > Lepidosauria > Squamata > Agamidae > Phrynocephalus > Phrynocephalus guinanensis. The sequence continues at coordinate 144,290,975 of CM074733.1, forward strand.
TACCGCTTTCTTACTAGTATTTTATATTTTCTTGCACTGGATGTCTGCATAATTCGTTTAGGTTTATACTCTATATATGATGAGTATCCTTTCATTTGGTGTGATAGTGTATTGCAACCCAACGGAGAAGTGTGACTCCAGTTCAATGGAATGGTGGAGATTGATCAGCTATTGGTTTTCATCTGAACTTTGAAGAAGTATCCAAGGTTCTGAACATATTTTGGATTAACCCCCTTCACTAGCTCATATAAAGCATGGAGTTGGGCTGTAGCCCAAAAGAAATTGTGCAAATCCCAAATCCCCAGCTTCTCTTGTTCTGTCCTGACCCCATATGCTCAACCTGACTGCATTTATGAACTATGTTAATCTGTAATTGGGCAATGCAAAGTCTTTTATTTTTGTGATCTTGCTTTGGCACAAAATGCTGAATATCAAAGGAGCTGACTTCCTTTTCTTGACAACCAGAAGCAGCCTGTGCTTCCTGTTACTTCCAAGCAAGGCACTGAGATCAGAGGCTGAGAATGCCAATATACTTGGCACCTTTTGGCATTACTCTGCTGAAAGCCATGTCCTGTTTCCTGATAACCGTGTTCCACTCTTTTTCAAGTGAAAATTATTTGCCAATACACATCTGAGGCAAAGAGGTTTTATTAATTGCCCCGGTAGGCCCTGTTTACACCCCCCCCAAACTCGTCAAAATTAATCAGATCTCTGCATATTGAACGGTGAGGCCTAAAGCAGAACTTATGAAAGTGTTTCTCTGAACACAGCTACACCACTCCCGTGATTAGGAAACTTGCCTTCTAAATTTGCCAGCCACAGGAATTCTGCGAGCATATTGCAGCCAACATGCTTCCAAGCAACTACTGAGATGATTGTGCTCATTGCACAAGGTTATGTCTGGATGGGATGTTGTGTGTTTCTGTGTAGCCTTCCATTCTTACCATGATTAGATCCTTCCAACACCTTCGGGTTATTGCCTCTCTTTCTCCCAATGCCAGGATCCAAGGAGGGCTCACATCATGCTTTGTGGAGTGCCACATGGCAAACCACAAAGTTACAGGACAGAATACAGAAAAAAAGATGATCTATGGTGGTTACTTCACATCCTTCCTTGAGCTGAGGTGAACTTGCCTCCGTGTTGAAATCGGTTTTCAACACGGATCGAGAAGTGGATTGAAAACATTCCCAAGCTCCAGGACGGGAATCTCTCACCCCGCTTGGAGCGCAGTTCAGGGGGCGTGGTCGAGGTGAACTCGGATTGACCCCACAAGGACGTGAGGTTCCGTTCCTTTGAACTCAGATTGACCCCACAAGGACGTGAGGTTACATTCCTTCAAACTCGGATTGACCCCACAAGGACGTGAGGTTACGTTCCTTCGAACCGGTCTCCAGCAGGGCCGCGAACTGCAGCGAGAGGGACATGAAGTATCAGCCAGAACAACTGGATTTAAAGACATTTTGAAACAAGCAGAGTCAGATCAGGGGGGGAAAGGAAGCATCCTACATTGAGAAGTTTCTTTCTTTTCTTCCACAGCTAGTCAGTTACCAGAAAGTTTAGATAGAATACGGACAGGGATTTATTGGATTGATCTGTTTTTCATTTTATGGTGTTGTGGGTCTTACAGATGTCTTAGGCAGTTACTTCACATCTGTTTTGTCTCTGTTAGTATTGCGCTTAGGAGCGGTACAAAAAAAATGTTACTCCACGTCCATCGCGCAACTACTGAAATGTGTCTTGACCATGCCCCCTGGAATGACAATACTGTACCTGGTGCTGGGGTAGGGTTGTCCCTTGTCACTCTTTGTTCCTGCTTTCTGTTCAAGGAAGAACACTTTAAAATTGCTTAATAGATTGAAAGGGAACTGTGACTGAACATTTTCCTGCTGGATGAGAGCCAAAGAGCTATTTCTATTCATTGTCAGCTCTTTCTGAAACCAGCCAGGTTAAATCATTTCCAGTTGACATGTAATTCAAGAATGATTTGACCTATTTTGAAATACAGGTTCTCCAAAGCGGACAGAGTGAATTATGCCCAGATGGCCATAAATAAGGATAATGTGATTGTGTGGCATATAGCAGTGAGAGAGACTTGATAGAAAAATTGATGGTGTCTTGCAAATGAATTGCAAGGTATTTAATGTCAAGATTTTGCAATTTGTAGAATTCTGATTATCCATGGAAATTAAGGACCATGCCTGCTAGAAAGACAGAGACAGAAAGAGAGAGGGAGAGAGAGGGAGAGGGGGAGGGAGAGGGAGGGAGAGGGAGAGGGAGAGGGAGAGGGAGAGGGAGGGAGCAATGTAATTTTACCTGGTAGTTCTTATGATTTTCCACACAGTTTTACTGTGGATTATTTTGATTCTCCTAGCAAGCATTCAACAGTTCATTGTGACTAAATCAGATGAAACATAAATGCATGAGAAGAAATCCTAAATCACTATAATTCATTTAAATTGGAGGTGTAAACCATTCCCATGCTTGTTTATGCAAAGATGACCCTTACAGTATTCTCATGGCCTTGTTTCCAGAGTGTGCAAAGTATCCCAGCACTAGTCAGGACTGTCTTTGAGAGGGGCCTGTTTTTTTTCAAGGCAGAACAAGACCATTCACTGACTGAACATACTGAGCCTGAAGTGATTCGTCTTATGCAAAAGTAGAATGTGATGGAAGTCTGAAGATGCCCGTTGTTGAAAAGCGGGTGCGGCATGTCCGCACGTATCACACTGAAGGTGCAGAAGCCTCCTTTATTGAATGGTCAAGTGCAATGGAAAGGAAGGTGCAATGTATTCCAAATGGTCAAGGCTTGCTGATTGTCTGGTATTCCGCTTCGGTGTTTGGATCAAATTAAACTTCAGGTAGTCCCAGTGAGTAGCTTTCTTGATAGTGAGGATTGGAGAATATGCTAAACATTGAATAGAGAAACAATAGTGGGCAAATGCCAGGCAACCATGGGGCTGCCTTTACTACCTCTGGACCTTTGAGAGTCACTTCCATGCCCTCTCAGCTTCCATGTTTTTCTCAAGATATGCTTTTCAAACTTAAAAATCCCTGCAGATACTCCTGCAGCTTTAGGAACCCTTTTTGTCAGCACCCTTCCCCCCCCCCCCCCCGTATAGCTGAATACTTCCATGGATTATTTGGTTTTTTGAAAAAATAATTTTGAAAAGGAAGGCCTAAAACATTGCCGCCACCCCAGCTAGAAAGTTCAGGAGGACTTTGGGTGGATTAAAAATAATAAGAATTTAAATTTGGGTTGGGTGTGAGGTCATGCAGGGAGGACCTTGCTTCACTCATCTGTGGGAGAGAAATTCCATGAGGCAGGCAAATCAAAGTGAAGTAAACTCACAGACAAGATGGCGGGATGACGGTTATAAGGAAGTAGCAGATTCAGAAGGACAGTGAGGAAAAGTTAAGGGGAAAAAGACTGACAAGGGACTGAGGTAATGTCAAATACGGTCTCTAATTTAAATATTGTACTGAAAATATAAAAGCAATTTTATATTTATGTGACTCCGTCAAGAATAATTTCCCCCCTTCCACAATGTCATTGAGAACATATGTATTTCTTCTTTTCAAACATGTTGATATGAAAATAGTAAGGTGTAAATTAAAGTCCTTGAACAGACTCTTGTTCCAGCTGCAGCTTTTTAAAGGTGAAAATCTTTTTAAAAATACTGTGACGTGATTTACATTGGTTCAGAGATTTCTGTAATAGTTCTGGTCCCAAATCAGATGATCAGCTGTTAAACCAAATAAATACTATCTAACACTCCTTGTTTCAAATATTTCAGACTGTTTCTTTTTTCTTCCTTTCAAGTAGTGAAAGCATAGGTTACTAGACAATTAACTGCATTTGAAACATTGCTACTAGCCTCAGATAAGCAAAGTGTGCTGCTTATATACCACTCCATAATGCTTAAAGCACTCTCTGGGCAGTTTACAATCCAATCAAATAGGGTTCATGTTGCCACCAGTGAGCTGGGCATTGAATTTACAAACTTCAGAAGGATGGAAGGCTATGTCAATCTTGAAGAGACCTAATTCAGGTCATGAGCAGAGTCTTGGCTGCAGTATTGCAGTTTAATCACTGTATGTTAATAAGAATTACAAGACGTATTTTTCGCCAACTTCCTATGCCAATCTTTGCTGTGAACTCTACTATTATTTTGTTGCTATTTTTTCCACGTTCTTTCAATAAATATGTTTTAAAATGCTGCAATGATCTTTATGGGTCCCAGAAAACAATATTTGTTGATGAATGGCTGTATAAATGTAATCAGTTGGTCAAGAAAACCAACTTATTTATTTATTATTTCCTTATTTAAAACATTTCTACCCCTCCTTGCTCCTCAAGAAGGACCCAAGGTGGCTTACATCATTCAAAGACAGTATTTAAAGCTAAAAACAGCAAGTAGGCAAATACTAAAAAGGATCAACCAAATTAAATGTTAAAAATTAAAGGGGTTACTGATGGGAATTCTTATAATATAATCTTCACATTTGTTGGTCACAACAAATGATCAAGTGTCAAAATAGATGGGAGGCACTTTAAAGTCTAAATGGTATATTATACCTCCAGCGTTCATGAACACATAACTCATTTCTTAAGCTGCATGTGAGGAAGTGGGCTGTATTGGTAAAAGTTCATGTCATAAGAGACATATTCATTTTAAAGTGTCACATATCTTTGTTATTCATTCATTCATTTTCATTCGTTCGTTCGTTTGTTCATTCATTCATTCATTCATTCATTCATTCATTCATTCATTCATTCATTCAATATATCCCCCATCCAGATATAAATGCCACTCTGGTTGGTTTACCACAAAAGCAGAACAATAGCCAACAGCATTAAATAATAGCAACATAACCATTAAAATAATATGAAAATAAAAGTGTACAAAATATTATAATTTAAAAATACCACACATACCAAAACATTTGATAGAGGCATTCAAGGTGGCAGGATCAATAACTTAGGAAATGGAAGCTACTCTGTGTTCTGTAGGTGGAATATTCTGGAGTTGACACTGAATTTATGCAATTTTGTTGACCCGGTCATCTCATCTGGCTACATATATACATTGTATACACATTATACAGCAGTTATACAACTACCATTAAAATGCACACCTGTAAGTTAGAAAGGAGCTAAAAGTGCAGCAGTGTTTCTTTTAAAAATGCAACACTATATCCTATGATTTCATTTCATATGTTATTGCTCTCTTTTTAACTCAGTATTAAAAATCTCTAGTCAACAATTCCCATGTCACTTTCTGGCAAAGAAGATAAAACGTGCATTTTCTTGATATGGGAGTGAAGTGAGGGGAAGTGCCTTAGTTATGGAATTTCTGTCATATAGGTAATTAGGTACCATGGGTCCCCCTTTCTGGGTGAAAGGTAGGATACAGGTAAAAAAAATTAAATGAATGAGTTCAAGAGCTCTTGCCTGGAAAGAAAAAAATGAAGACCTATTAAAGTACAAACACAAAATCCCCCCCCAAAAGTAAACACAATGTGACCATCTATAGCAGCCATAGAGTTTAATTTTAGAGAGGTGGAGTGCCAGCTTTATTACCAGTACCATTTTCAGTGGAATGCATGGAAAACAGAGGTTGTATTATAACAATGGCTTAATAAAATGTGCAATATACAATAAAAGAAAATGTGTCATCCAGGATCACATAACTCAGCCCAGCATACAGAGTTCTATCAGCCCCTTTAAGATTTATAGTTAAGGCATGTTACATACTTCATGATACATGATTGGTCACACTGTAAGGCAAATACAGTGGTATATCAACTTACGAATTTAATCCATTCCGAATGCATGCTCTTAAGTCGAACTACTCTTAAGTCAGGGTACCTATCTAAAAATTGAAAAAAAATTAAGTTAAAAAATAAAAAAATGAAAAAATATTTGTAAGTCGAGCAGACCATATCTAAAATTTGCAAGACTACACTTAAAATGCCAACAGTTTTCTGCTCTTAAGTCACATTGCTCTTAAGTTGAGCTGCTCTTAAGTCAGGGTACCACTGTATTTTAAAAAAAAAATGTACCAAAGGTAGGCCAGATCCCAAGTGTAGTTTGGATCATGGAAATCCATGAACATAGCTGTCATGTTCTGCCTTCAACAGCCTTACTTTACACTTGTCATCTAAATCCTGTATGAGATTTAGGGTCTTGTCATAATTTCCCATGGATTCTCTAATGATGCCATCAGGTCCTCAATTTGACAGAAAAGTCCAACTGGGAAAGCCTGTGGAAACAACAGGACTTAAGTAAGTGCTGGTCACTAATTCGCTAATTCAGTGAGTGATACTCTGGTTGGGACCGAGCCAATAGATTTGGGCCCAGGTATTTAAAATGACTTTTCTAAAGCTATACAACTTTATTGGCTTCTAAAGTTAAAGCGATGACCCACAGCTGTCATCGCTCCAACTCTAGTTCAATCATTCAACGGAAAGTGTGTGCTTGTATTTTTATATATCAGTAGAATCGCAGATAAGCAGTTATAAAGATAAGAGAAAATGTCATTATGCAACATCAGAGAAGGGTTTTCCTTACGTAAGTGAACTCCTCAGGAAGCAAGTTCAGTCAGGCTGCCAGCTGCTCTGCTTTACCTCCACATTCTAAGCTTTCAGTGGGTTCTGGGAGACACTCAGTTTCCAGGCCCTGGTGGCTTTTATTCTTAGATTAGCCCTCAGCACACAAGTAGAGCAAAACACTGTTTATTAATTCAGAGCACAAACACATCGTGCAGAATATTTTACATGCATAAAGCTGAAACAAGACACGGCTCTGGCCTCTAGGACCAAGCCAAGCCATGCATGTATCAGAAGGGGTTCTGGACCGTTCCAATGCACTCCGCTGAGGAATTTTATTCTAAAATGGTTTGTGTGGTTTGTAGAGGGAAAATGTGATTTATTACAGCTGAAGAAGCAGAACTAAATGAAAAACAAAGGTTGGGGGATGTTTGTTTTGATTTGATTTGATTTGACTCATGAGCTGATTTTCATTTCTGTTCCAGATGTTTTAGTAATGTTATTAACCATCCAGAATAGTGCTATGCACTTATGGGACGGTATATAAATGTAAGAATAAATAAATAAATAAATAAATAAATAAATAAATAAATAAATAAATATGCAATACCTTTATTGAGTCACTAAACTGTCATAAAAAGGCTAGCTTTTAAGTCCTATGGGATTCTCCATCGGGCTGGGCATTATCAAACCTGGAAAAAACAAACATCTCTAAGGGCGCAATTGCACAGTGATAAACATGTGTGATGTTGTGATGTTGCTCCTGGGAACAGGGCCGGCGCGTCCATTAAGGCAAACTAGGCAGTTGCCTAGGGTGCCAAAATGAAGAGGGGGTGCTGGCCAGCCTGCTGCTCCCACCACCCGCACCGCCACTGGCCCCCGCCGTCCATCCCCCCGCCCCCTGCTGCCGCCTGCCCGCCTGCCCGCCGCCCCAACGCCCATCGCCGCTCACCCCCGTGCCCGTTGCCGCCCCTGTCATCCACCACCCCCTGCCGCCCCACCCTCCTCTGCCACCCCCACCCACCCACCACCCACCACCCCCTGCCCCACCCCCTGCCGCTGCCTGCCCCACCCCCCTGCCCCTCGCCTAGGGCACAAAAAAACCTAGTGCCGGCCCTGCCTGGGAAGACAGGGTTCCCTAGATAAATTCATGATAACTGGCCAAATAAAGGGAGAGGAGGAAACTGACAAACAGCCTTATTTGGAACTTTCTGTCATAGCTCTCCTGATTTGCAGGGCATATGGCTACAGGAAAATTACCTTAATAATTTGTTTGCTCAATCCCCAGCAGGAGAATGGGCTTCCCTGCCTTGCCTCCTTGGCTGATCATCCATTCAGACAAGGAGATTGGACAGGCAAACTGTGCTCCTGCCTGGGACTGGTTGAACAGCCAAAGAGGAGTAGGAGAAGAAGAGCATGGTCTTGCACCTTCACAGGCCAGGAAGGTGAGGGAAGGGAACATACGGCACCAGTGATGCTGCACATATGAAGTGGCACAAACCTCCAAACTGAGGTTCATGACCATCTCTACTTTTAAGTTCTGCAGTCAATGGGAAAATAATGCAGACCAGACTATCCCAGTCCTGTAGTATTTCCCACATCATATATCAGTGTAGTCACACCCCTAATTATCCTGGTTAGATGTTTAACTCATAGACTCTTTACTTAGACTACCAAACCATGACAGAAGCTTAAAATTAAAAGAATAAAATACACATGCAGTGATACCAGATTCCGAAAGAAAGAGGCTGAATCCATGTCTTTCTCTGCCCCAACAGATCAGTGGTTCTTGACTTTGGGTCCCACAGTGCTCTTGGATTAAAACTACCAGAAGCCTTTGCCACTAGCTCTGCTGCCCATGATTTCTGGGAGTTGCAATCCAAGAACCTCTGGAGATTCCAAGTTATGAACCACGGCTATAGATGGACTGCCCGTTACTCAGGGTCTTCTTCACTGTCCTTTGCCAAAGCACTGTTTCCAAGTTTCTGTTTTAAAGGAGTCACCTTAAGTATGCCTGAAAGGACTAAGGGCCAAGCCATAGATGCCAAGAGTGCCCAGCTGCCTGTTCTGCCAAGGATTGAAGATGTCATGATTATTTGCAAATGTTCTTGTCCTTGACTAAGAGGGAAGTCGCAACCCATCACGAAAGCCCTACTGTCAACCGATGCAAGGAATTTTCTCTCCCACGCAACAGGCAAGACCACACTGTTTTACCCAAAATAAAATGGGGGCTTGAGAACAAAAATTGCTATCACAAATGATTTGTGACAGAGTCTTGACATTTTAAAAAAAATGCACAAAGCAATTGTCGTCATCTCATCTGACAAGAAGAAAACTGCTGAACTATATCTCCCTCCCCAGACAGAATAAAACAAGTGAAGATTTACACCCATATCGAGAAGAGACAACCAGCCCAGATGGCTGGGTAGAATGTCTCCCTCTGCCTTCTTATAACTACCTCATTGTCCTTTTTCTGTTTTCCAGCCTCTCATGTCACTCTTTGGGGTGACATTCTAATCTGATTCAGATAGTAATGGTTTGAAGATAATACATCACTAATGAAAGAACTATTTTGTGGTTGTTTCCATGTTCAAACAAACCCATATTCTAATATATGGCCTTTGAAGAAATTCCCAGGTTCTCCTAAAAATCCCATCTAGTGCCAAAACAATATTCAAGTCTGGTCTGTGCTGGACATTTGTTTTTTGATTATTGAAACAAAGCACTCTAAACCTTGTCAGGCAATATACACTAACCCTTAGGGATTATGGGGATAAACTTTAGAAGCTCCTTTGTCAGTTTCAGATTTTTCAGGGTACAGACCCTTTTGGTCTGAAACCTGAAAGTACATGAATGTTTGGGGTTCTTTTATTTCAGACGTCCTATTCTGGTTGCTGCTGCCACACCAAATTGAACTCTATAGAATCCTGAGTACTAGTCCAAAAATATGCAGCAGGTAACCGTTCCTTCGAAAATTGGGCAACAACAGTAGATCAGAAACAACAACAGTACAAGGGTGGGGTGGGGAAGGGGACGAAAAATCATCTGGAGACCTGTGCATACATTAATAGTTCTTTGAAGCACACATTTATCATCATATCACATCCTCATCATCCTCATCAATTCATTGGTGGAAAACAGTACAGATCAGGGGGGAAACCCATCATGATAATGATCAGAATAAAGCACAGATATACTACTCACCAAGGATCATATTACCAAACCCTCCCAAACCAAATCCCCAAAATATAGGGGACTGGGGAGACAGCTCCCCCTTCTATTATTTTGATAGTTTCAGTCCAACAATGCAGGCAGCAGCCAACTAGGTGAAGGACAGGCAGCCAGACATTCCAGGGATCAATGAAGAAAATCTAGATGTGAGTTTTTTGGGCTGTTTGGTCATGTTCTGGAAGTATTTCTTCTTGATGTTTTGCCAGTCTTTGTGGCTGGCATCTTCAGAGGGTAAGGAGCTCAGGGAGCTAGGAGTTCTCTCTCTGCTCTGGAGTATAGAATGAGTGCGATTGTGGGTATTTAAAGTTGTGGGAAAGGGGGAACTTGTCCTATTCAGGAAAGCCATTGAGAATACAAAGAAAATGTAGGTTCATAGGTGTAGGTTCAGGTAAGCATGGAGGAAGGGCTCACAGGATTGCAGCCATACAATATCACTGTGACTGTGACTGTGACCCCTTCGATCCTCAAGCTATATACATTGACCAACGCTGGCTATAAAATCCTGGGAACTCTAGTGCTAATGAGCCACTTTTCTGAGCTCTGGGCACTGCCAAATTCATCTTGAGCAGTCATCGCCTAGATATGACCACTGAATCACCCAAGAATATGACTCAACAAATAATCAGTGGTTATACACGGCGCTTCCAAAGATTTACATGAGCTGAAAATGTCTAGCACACAAACATCCAAACAAACAAAAAAATCTGATGTCTTATGATAAGAAGTGAAAGCAGAAGGAGTCTGAGCCACTATAAATAAAGCACTGAATTTTATTGGTCTCAGCTAGTACATTTCCATTGTGAGTCACGGTAAGTGGCAAGCACGGCTTCCCCCGGGGATCAAAAATGAAGTGTGCTTAGGCTAGTTGTAAGAAGCAGATCGCCTCCTCCTTTATCCTCAGGTAAACTCCAATCCCTCCAGTCCTCGGAGGCCTTGCTTATAACATTAAATTGCTGCACTAGCCTTTTCAAAATCAGGTTATGCTTGCAGCTGTTGAGTGTATGCCTGAGTTGCTTCCTGTCTCAGTGGGGATTTTTGAGGGCATGGTCTACTTATAACAGCAGAAAGAGACCAATTCACCCATTCAATGCTGGGTAACAATTCGGGCCCAGAGGTCTTCCTCGACGTAGGTGACAAACTGAACAACTAAGGCTCCCATCTCTCCACTGCATACCTTGGGGATGACTTCTGAGCAAATCTACATATGTTCCCCAGGAAAGCCTCGTCCCTCGAAGGGCCTTGAGGGACTGTTGAAGAGAGCGAGAACCATTTTTCCCCCAGAGGATAGTCCTACATCTGTCTGCATGCTTCATGGCTGCACGGAAGGCAACAGCTGAGTTGTCTTAATCGGTGTTGGCAGATTTTGATTCAGAAGTGAGGAAATTCCCCAAGAGCTCCTGCCAGGGTAGCCAGTGGCCCTGATATAATGGGAACTGTAGTACCTCAACCTCTGGGTAGGCCATTAGTTCCCGATGCCCCCGTTCAATCAATAAGTGTGTTTTTAAAATTATTTTAATCAATGAGTGTACGTTTTGATCACGGCGAATTACAGGAAAAGCAAATGGAAAAAGATGTGTGGGGGCAGAATTCAACATAGCCTTTTATTTTGACAATGAATGGCAGCTTTTGTTAAATATTAGTTTACCTCACATGTTTTATTATTTTTGGAATAACAGGTAAATTGACTGAAGTGGAAATAATTAATTAATAGGTCAACCTGTAGATAAACAACCACAAAACCATTATTTAGTCAACCATTCTAGGAACAGTCAGAATCACTTTGCAGTAAAGGAATAAAAGGCCTCTTGTTTGACCTGATCATCTGATTATTCCTCATTGCCTTATCTTAACCATTTGGCTTTTTCCTCACCCCATCAAGATGATGCTGTTTTTCCTCTGGCAGCCATTACATTGCATGTAGCATGAATGGGAGGCCAGTGCAGATAGACAGGGAATATTTTGAAGATGTCTCACACTTAAAGGCTCTTGTTCTGACTCCTTGGTTTCTCAGCAATACCACATCCACCAAAATAAAAACTGGTTTGAGAGCAGGCCCCCAAGGCTTAAAAGACTTCTCATGCTTTATTTCTGTGGGAAAAAAGGAATCAGAGATTATATGTGTCATCCTGTGCGGATCTAATAAAAAATTAGAAGCACTGTGTTCAGTAGGACTTCGAGTGCAATTCTAAATCAAAAATGTGCTGGCTCTAGGGAGGGTGGAAAGCATAGAAGTCTGTTATGCTGGCACAACTGCCCTTGGATAAAGGATCGAGTCTTTATCTCAGATGCATTCATGGAATGCTAGGAGAACTATTGCAATGGCCAAGTTCAGTTGGATGAAGGGCCAAAACAAGGTGTAGGATGGGTGGAGAAACTGAGCTAAACCACATCCAAATCTCCTCTAGCTGAACCAATATGTCAGCACGTAATTAGGCCAATGTGTGGATAGTTCTAAGTGTTTTCTAATATCTGTATGATGAATCACATGACGTTTGGATTCAGCACAGACTCAGCAGTCCTGGTGTCCACTCAACTGCTCCTCAGACATCTTGGTGAGTTAGCATCACACCCCTTTTCTTAAGCAAAAATGCTAATAAATCAACAAAACAATCACTGGGTTTCATCCATTTTTGATCAAACTGCTAGCTCTGATTTCACTGATATGCCCCACCCCTTTACCCAACAGGAGGATGGGTTCTGCAAATCAGCTAAGTATCAAAGTTCTTCTTCAAGCATTCCTGCCACATAAGCTTTGGCTTCAGGGAACTGTAGTCCAAAACAGCAACTTCCCCTACTTCTGGTTTATGTTTGGAAAGCCCTCCCCAAAGAGGCTGGCCTTCTCTCTGTATTGTGATCTTTCATTGCTGGCTCCGCCGGCGGATCCTGGCTAAATGCCAGTCTGGATGGCAGCGGGACAGATGGCCAGTGGGGTACCCCCCTGGCTGGGCGCGGGCGCCGCTCCTGGATATGCAGGGGTAGCGGCGGCGACTATGCCGTACGGCGATTATACCTCCCCGTTTGGTCACCACCTGGCACAGCCCACCAGGGAAAAAATCTGGAGGGGGGAATTCATTGATATCTTAGTCTTCTGAACAGGGAGCTTGACACGAAGGATAAGGAAGATCTGCAGGATAAGGAGCGTAGGCTAAAAAAGAAGCTGGAGCGCTCCTGGGCTACCTGGTTGCCGGCATACCTCATTTATATGTCCCTGTCCCTGCAAGTGCACCCCTGGAGGGCTCAGTCGATGCTCAAGTATCTTGACATCATATATAGGGCCTTTGTGGACTTCCCGGGCCACACATGGCTGCAGTACGACAAGGAATTTTGTCGCAGGGCGGCCCTGAACCCCTATGTTCAATGGGATGAGCCCCTGCCACCCATTTGGCTGCAGTTCATGACCCCAGTTCGCCCACCCCTGGGGGAGAGGTACGATAGTGGCCACATGATTAGGAAGGGAGCAGCCAACCCCAATGCCCGCACAGCGGGCCAGCCGGTTCAAGTCCGGCTGGTCTGCTGGGAATATAACGGACAGGGTTCCTGCAGCAGGAAACCCTGCTGCTTTAGGCACGAGTGTTCAGTCTGTGGCGAGCAGCACCCAGCCACTAGCTGTAGTAGGGCTCGCCCACAGCAGGGCAAGCAGCGGGATGGGGGAGGCCCCAGGAAGGCCGGGGGCAGGGATGGCTCCCCTGTGAAAGGGGCCCAGCCCAATTAAGTTGGAGGTGTTGCGGCGTTGGGCGCATGGTGCGCTCCTGCGGGGTGGCGGCGGAGATGGCGAAATGCGACATTAAGTCGGCCTTTCGCCTCCTCCCGGTACACCTGGATGACTTCGAACTGCTTTGGTTCCAGTTCCGGGGGCAGTACTTCATGGACCGTTCCCTCCCATTCGGGTGCTCCGTGTCCTGCGCCATATTCCACGGGCCTTGATAGCACAGCCCATTACCTGGACGACTACCTTTTCTGTGGGCCCAGTGGCTCTGGCAGGTGTGGGTTCCTCTTGGAGGAGTTCCGTACCATGGCCCGCGAATTGGGCCTCCCCTTAGCGGAGGAAAAGATGGAGGGTCCCACTAGGTTAATCACTTTCCTGGGGATAGAAATTGACACACGGGCACAGGCATGCCATCTTCCCCTGGACAAGCTCCAGGCCCTCCGGGTTAGGGTGCGGGAGGCCCAATGGCGCCAGAAGATCTCCCTAAAAGAGCTACAGGTGTTGGTGGGCCACCTCAACTTTGCTTGCAAAGTTGTGGCCCCGAGGATGTGCCTTCCTCCGCCGACTATGTTCAGCAATGGCGAGGTTGCGCAAGCCCTCCCATAGAACCAGGGTGTCGACTGAGATGCGGGAAGACCTGGCCGTTTGGGGCCTTTTCCAGGAGGGATTTAACGGGGTTTCATTCTGGAGGGATGAGCTCCGTCTGGGAGCCCAGTTCCAGGTGCACACCGATGCAGCCGGTGGCCTTGGTTTTGGCATTTTCTGGAGGGGGTCGTGGTGTAGTGGCACCTGCCCCCCCCCCCGCTTGGCGGGCTGACGGCACCACGCATGACCTCATCTTCCTGGAACTGTTCCCCATCTGGGTTGCCCTTTGCATCTGGTCGGAGGCCTGGGCCAACTCGGTGGTGCACTTTTGGTGTGACAATTTGGCTGTGGTGTATGTGATTAACAATCTAACATCATGCTCCCCCTGTGTGATGCAGCTGGTCAGGGGGCTTTGCAATTTAATATTGTAGTGTACGCCCGGCACGTGCCGGGAGTCGAAAATGAAATCACCGATGCTTTGTCCCGCCGAGAGGCCAAGCGTTTTCGGGCCCTTCCCCCCAGAGTGGCTGCCCTTCCAGTGGAGATCCCGACAGAGGTATGGCGGGTTGGCGTGCTGAGGCCGACAGAGCTCTCTCCCACTCTGTTGCTCCCAGGACACAACGGGGCTATGCATCGGTGATGGAAGAATTCACCTCCTTTAGTGAGGCCCAAGGCCTTGACCAGCAGTGGCCCCTGCCCACTGAACACCTCCAGAGATTTTTAGTACACTTGCACCGCAAGGGTCTGGCACCTAGTTCCTTGCAAGGGAAGTTGTCCGCCCTGGCCTTCTATTCCAAGCTTAAGGGCCACCCAGACACAACTGGGGATTTCCGGGTTAGGGGTATGCTCGCAGGCTGGAGCCGGGAGAGGGATAGGGTCCCAGATGCCCGCTTCCCGCTCACGCCCCAGCTGCTGGCCCGCATGAGTGCCAAATGGCCTGACGTCTGCTTGGACGTCTTTGAGATGGTCCTGTTTAGGGCGGCCTCCCTCTTGGCCTTCTTTGGCACCCTTAGAGTCACTGAGCTGGTGGCAGCGGGGGGGGGGGGAGAGACACCTCTTTCACCGCCCTTTGCATCTCAGATGTTCAACTGGCCACGGAAGGCCTGTCAGTGTGGATCCGGAGGTCCAAAACGGACCAGACGGGTAGGGGGACAGAGATCAGCCTGGGCCCATGCTCGGTGGGGGATATTTGCCCAGTCGCAGCCATAAGAGCATACCTCGAGCTGAGGGGCCCGCGGGAGGGATATTTATTTATCCACCAGGACGGCCGTCCCTTGACCAGGTTCCAGTTTGCGGCTGTGACCGGAAGGGTCCTTAGGGAATTGGGTGTGGGAACACTTAAATTTGGGACCCACTCCTTCCGAATTGGGGCGGCGTCAACAGCGGCAGCCATGCGATATAATTCAGGTTCCATTCGTAGATTGGGCAGGTGGGCCTCTCACTGTTATAAGAGGTATGTGTGGTTGTTGCTGGCACTTTAATCTGTTGTTTTTGTCTCCCCAGGACTGGGCTGCCGAGCCTCCCGTGTGAGAATTATTTTTGTGGGCCACAGCTATGTGTACTGGGCTGAAAAGTATGCCCACAGAACTGGCTGGGGGCCCAATCTGAGCCTGGGTAATTTCGCAACCGTTGAGTGGTGGGGAAGGAGAGGTATGCGGTGGCAGGAGTTCCTCGGTGTAGCTACGGCTGCAGCAAGGGGCCTGTCGCCAGACATCCTCCTAATTCATTTGGGGGGAAATGATTTGACCAGGCAAACTGGTAAATCCCTGATTCTCGAAATTTTGCACGACCTTGCGACTTGGAAGGCCCAATTTCCAGCCTGTAGAGTCCTTTGGTCGATGATGATCCCCCGTCAGAATTGGAGAGCGGACTGTGACCCACAAAAGTTGAATCGTTCCAGAAAGGGAGTTAAACAAGAGGGTTGTCGTGCGGTATGCCATGAGTTTGGGGCAGTAGTGGGCCACCCAGAGTTCAAGGGCGGAGCACAGGGCGGAGCTCTACAGGCCAGACGGTGTACACCTGACGGATGTGGGCACCGAGTTGTTCCTGCGGGACTTGCGGAGGGGCCTGGCAGCTGAGCTGACTGTTTAATGGGTGACCGGGGCCATAGCAAGGCTAGGCCCGCGGCAGTGGCGGCTGAAGCTGATTGAGGGCAGCGGTGAGCTGGTAATTAACATCTGGACCCAAATGCCCCTTAACCACAGCGCTGCGGGCCAGGAGGTCTCGGCGCTGGGGTGGGGGTGGGGGCGAGCAAACGCCTCCCTGCGCTGGGAGTTACCCAGATTGGTGCCATCAAAGGCAGGGAGGGTTAATCTAAATTAACTGGCCTGGTGGGTGCCGTCGGATGACTGCACCACCTGGGGGTTTGTGGCTCGCACGAGCTGTCCAGTTGGAGGGGTCCCGGGAGACCCCGGGGTTCCAACCAGGTTGTTGATGCCTGGCCCCTCCTGTTGGTGTTATTTGTTGAAGTTGTGTTAATAAAGTGTGGCCCAGTTACCCCAACATACTGTCTCGTCTGGTCATTTCAAGTGGGGGGGGGCAATACCATCTGTTTATACTTTTTATATAATTCTTGCTGGTGGTTTTAATTGCTGTTTTATTATGTTCTCCACTTACATTTAACATTGCATATTCTATATTTTTAATGTCTTACACACTGACCAGAGCATTTGTGTTATCAGGCAGTTAAAAAGATCATTCAATCAATCGATCGATCAATCAATCAATCAATGAATCAATCAATGAATCAATGAATCAATCAATCAATGACATTTATGTACTGAAGATGGGGTGGGGGAGAGCTACATCTAGTCTTTCCAGTTTGTCGTGTGAACTTTTGTTGCACCTAAATGTCTGACTCAGGTCCTAATCAGCAGTATATGTTCTTTCATTATCTGCGTTCTCATGCTACTTTGCCCTTTTATATCAGACTGTTTGTGTTCATGTAATATTTTCATTGTTTCATGCCACTGCAAAGTCAATTTCTCGTTCTTTCTAAATCACCCATTGTCACCACTGACATCAAAACATTCATATTTAATTTTTTTTCTTTCATCGGTTGTGTAGCTTAAAATCTACCAGTACTGTACTATGAAACAGCACATCATCAAGTAAAAAAACTATACAAAGATAGTGTAAGTGCCAGTGAAAACTCAAGTTCTGTGCTATTCCCATGAGAGAGCAGCTGTGACAATATACCGTACCTCTTTTGTTTCCCATTATGTATCACACAATTCGCTGAAAAAAGATTTAGAGATCTGTTGCCAGCCAGTGTCAGCAACACTAGGCTAGAAAGACCAAGGGCTCATGAAACAGATGCACAATGAGCGCTACTTTAGAAGGTGCAAACTCTAATGTATGCCTGCATTGTCTATAAAGCTCTGAAAGTATGCATCTGCTGTCAGAAGTGTTCTTTAGGTGCATGCCATGTGCAATGGCAATTAATTAACTGAAGGATTAAAAGTCATGTGATTGGCAACAATATCTTGAGTCAGGTGTCAGCCCTGGTCCCTAGAAGAATAAATGGGCTAACTGAAATCAATGGGATTGGATCTAGGCTTGGAAACAAGTAGATTCAAGTAAAACAGTTGCTTGTTCAACCTTGTTAATGGATGAAGATATACAGTGGACCCTCGTATAACATAAAACCTGTACAACATAAAAAATTTCGTAGATAGGGGAAATTTGCTTAACAGAATCGTCTATGGGGCGAATCCATACAACATAAAAATGCTTGTGATTAGGGATTACTCTGTTTTCAATGCATTCCTATGGGAAATTTGTATAAAGGAAAATTTGCTTAACATAATTCCATTTGGAACAAATTAATTCCTTTATACAAGGTACCCCTGTAATTAGTTTACACCTCAAAAACAACAAAGAGCAGCACATAAAGTCATCTCCACTTCATGAGGTGCCCTGGGACTGTGTAGCTTGCCCAAGGCTACACAGGTTGGTGCTTCTTCTGCAAGACGAAGCAGTGAATAGAACTCTCTCAAATTCTAGCTGTACAGCCTGGGACCCACTAAGCCAGTAGTTCTCAACCTGTGGGTCCCCAGATGTTCCTGAACTGCAGCTCCCAGAAGCCTCCAACACTCGCTGTGCTGGAAGGGATTTCTGGGAGTTGCAGTCCAGGAACATCTGGGGACCTACAGGTTGAGAACCACTTCATTAAGCTATCCAGACAGTTCCTTAATTTAGGCACATTAAAATCAAAGGGACTGAAGCTGGCTAAACAAACAGAAGCAAAAGTTTGACTTCAGTGTGCACTTTTGTGGATGACCATCCATTTCTTTAGGCATGGGTTTGAGGAACTGGAAGGTGGCACAACCCTTTTAATTTTTGTCACAGATGCTGAGATAGACTAACTTAACAATAACAGTAATCATGTGCAGTCCAGTTAATCCTGACTCAATGGTGACCCTTTCCAGGGTTTAAGCATTACCTTAAATCGATTGATTTCAGGGGGTCTGTTCAAAACTTGATGAGGGTAAAATGAAAGGAGCTTCTGCCAACAAGTGAGGACTGTGTGTCCCCCAGGCAACAAGTACACCCCGTCAGCTGCTCCTTCTACTCCAGAAACATTATTGGGTTGCTTTGGGCATGAACATAATAAGTCTGGGAGAGTCTGTTCATTGTGGATTGATGAACGATTTTTTAAAAATGGTGCAGTTCACCATTTACAAGAGAGCTAACTATGGATTCCAGATTACTTGGTGCATAGCAACATTCATTCCATGGGTAACGTTATTTCAGTGGAACATAAATGTGTTTTATATGTTTATCTAGAAGGCCAGGACTTGGCACTCACATTGTCAGCTAAGGAGGAGTGTGTGGCTATTGCCCAATGAAAGAGAGTACTCTGAGAAAAAACCTTTGAGAATCCGGTTTATACAGACATTCATTTCAGATAATCTCATGCAAATGTTTCTATTCTTCTCCAGTGTCAACAGATGGCGGCCAAATGAAGAGATGTGCC
Organism: Phrynocephalus guinanensis; assembly: GCA_037367245.1. NCBI lineage: Eukaryota > Metazoa > Chordata > Lepidosauria > Squamata > Agamidae > Phrynocephalus > Phrynocephalus guinanensis. Next base: position 144,310,025 of record CM074733.1, read on the forward strand.
CCGGATGGGGACCACATAGAGAGAATTCACAGACTGCGAATGATCATGTAGTGGTCGTGGGGAATAGCATGGCAAATCCATCATACACTGCTCACTACTGAAATAAACAGACATATGTGGGATTTTGGCAGTGTTTGGCCAACTTTGCTCATCTCCCACCAGCAAGATGCCAGTGATGTCATTGTTCCAGACCTTGAGATAGCTTTTTAATTTTTAAATTCTAGCTGGCCATGCTGACTGGGGGATCCTGGGACTTGTAACCTCTACCCCCCCACAAAAAGTAACTTTCTTAAGTTCTGGGTAACTCACAAGTTAAAGTTGGCATGCCTTGTTTTCTTTACGTGTTTTATTGCATGGCTTGATTTCCATCTTGCCTTGTGATTCCAAATGAGGAAAAAATTCCCTGCCATTTGCAGGGAATCATAAGCAGAGGAAGACATCTGCTTGGGAGTACCCTGAAGCAAAGGGTGAGCCACTGTGTGAGACAGAATGCTGGACTGGATGGGCTGTGGCCTGTTCCAGCAAGGCTGCTCTTATGTTCTTATGTTTTTAAGGCGCTGCTAGAGATGGGCACGACCAGGAAAAATTACGTTTCGAGTTGTCGTGTGTCGGAGCCGGCCCGTTTCGGCTCGTTTCCGTTTTTCGCAAAAATTTTCAAACATTTGTCATTTCGTTTGTCGTTTTTTTGTCTGTCGTTAGTACTGGTTTTGGGGGGGTGGGCTCCTGGAGGCACCTCTCTGGGGTGGGTGCCTCCTCTGGCCCAGCCATGAAGGGAAAGCGGGCTCCTGGAGGCACCTCTCTGGGGTGGGTGCCTCCTCTGGCCCGCTACAAAATGGCATGCATAGCCAATTGGATATGCATACCATTAAGTTGCAGTTGCACTGCAGTAGCAGGCAGAGGCACCTCTCTTTCGGGTGCCTCTGTGACTCACTGCCTGCGGTGCACTTGGGCTGGGGAACGAAGTGAGAGAGGACCCCTACGGGCGCCCTGTGACTCACTAAGGAGGGAAGTGTACTTGCTGTAGTGCGAGTACACATCTGGCTTACTGGTTAGGGGTTAGCGCAAGGGCTAGGCTTAGGGTTACGGGTAAGGTTAGGGTGAGTTACTGGGGTGCACCTCTGGGTGCCTCTCTGACCCACTAAGAAGGACAGTGTACTGGCGTATGGGTTAGGGTTAGGGTTAGGGTTTGGGTTCGGGTTCGGGCTAGGGTTAGTGGCTTTTTATGCCTGACTGGCACATCCCAGAAGTCTTGGTCAAAACCTGGCCAAGTGGCCATGCAATTGGTGGAATGGCTCCAAAAATTTGCATGGTCCACTCCCATGGCCAGCCCATCATTGCGCAGGTGTAAAAAAATAAAAATAAAAATAAAATAAAATAAAATCAATGGAGACGTTTTGTTGCAAGAAAAACCCACTGCTGCTACTGAAAAAATTCAATCGCAGTGTGGGAGAGAACACTCTCAGGATGCTGGTAGGAAGTTTATTAAAAGTTTATTAAAATAGCCCAACGCGTTTCGGCCCAAATGGCCTTCTTCAGGGACTTTTTCACTATAAAAAAGGTGACATTTAAAAGACATAGAGTCAGAGAATTTTATATATGAACAATCAAACAGAAGCACTAATAATCAAATGCATGATAAACACTTAAAATGCTGAAACAGTAAGTTTTGTGGGGATACTTTGTAAGCCGACTGACTTGCTGTCTCAGACCACTAACTATCTGCACCCATATCATTCTAGGCTTTTATTCAAATAGCTTAAAAGGAAGGGTGATATTGACAGGTACATGAACCTTTTAGCTGTTTGTCTCATAGCATGCATATGCTTGTGTGTGTGTGGGTGTTATTCACAACTACTTCTAAACATACAGAAACACTTCATATCAAGTACAGAAGAAACTTAGGATGCTGAAACAGTATATATGATGGTCAATATGCAAATCACTAAGTGTTACAGGTATACTTTAAAAGCAGTCTGGCTTGCTGTCTCAAGCTCCTAACTAACTTACATAATAACATTCTGGAGAATCAACCATATAAGGCGTGGTATGCATGTGTATACAGTCTCAAAAATATATAGCTTCAAAAGAAAAGTGATGATAGCAGATACATGGGTATTTTACTGTTTACCTCACTATTTCCATATATAGGGTATCATACATCTGCTTGCATGTATGTGGGTGTTGTCCACAACTATTTCCAAACATCTTATCTGAAGCGGAATTTGCGGGCATTATCTCTGTGTTCCACTTGTTGCCAAACATACTCTTATCTTTCTTAGTATAATCACTTCATTGTTTAGTAGGGTAAAAGAACTGTTTTTATTCAACATAACTGCATTATTATACTACAATACACACCACTAACCTGTGCTCAAAGAAACTCTGGAGACGGTTTAATGTCTTGCTTCTCAGTCTGTTGCTAGCTACAGCTGAGGACTTTTATAATTGCTGGTAAGGTTACCCAGCTGGTGTAGCATTCAAGTGAAATCCATTTGTAGCTGTAGCCTTGACCAAAACTTATAATAATGGTAAAAAGTCTATTTCTTCATTCAAACCCATAGGGGATAAGGTGTTTAGCCTAATAATCCAGTCTATTTCTTTTTTTAGAAGGATTTTTTCATTGTTTTTCACATAATACATAATACTAAGAAAGATAAGAGCCGTGCCCATCTCTATACAGCAGCCCAGAGTTGGGTAAACAATGAGACACAGAAGCATTATTTGAAACAAATCGATTTTTAAAAAACGGGCTGAGGATTTGGCCACCCACAAGGGCAGTCCCGGAGTGGTCTCAGAAGAAGGGAATGGCAAACTACTTCTGAGTATTTGATGCCTAGAAAACCTTTCCTAAGGTTAACTATAGATTAAAATTGATTTGATAAAGGTCCGGATAGTCAAAGCTATGTTTTTTCCTGTAGTGATGTATGGAAGGGAGAGCTGGACTATAAAGAAGGCTGATCGCTGCAGAATTGACGCTTTTGAGCTGTGGTGCTAGAGGAGAGTCTTGAGAGTCCCGTGGACTGCAAGGAGATCAAACCTATCCATCCTGAAAGAAATCAACCCTGAATGTTCACTGGAAGGACAGATTTTGAAGCTGAGGCTCCAGTACTTTGGCAAAAGGAAAAGGGGATGGCATAGAATGAGGTGGTTGGACGGTGTCATCGATGCAAACAACATGGATTTGACCAAGCTCTGGGAGGCAGTGGAAGACAGGTCCATGAGCTCTGGTCCATGGGGTCACAAAGCTCTGGTCCATGAGCTCTGGTCCATGGGGTCACAAAGAGTTGGGCACGACTGAACGACTGAACAACAACAGCAATTCGTCAATGCCAACTGACTTAGCTCGATGAATGGGAATGCATGACTGCAGAGCTAGAGGTTAGCGGTTTGATTCCCTCCCAAGAGCAGAGCCAGCCTGTGTGGCCTTGGGTAATTTGAATAATCCCAGGATACCTGGAGAAGAATTTATCATTTATTTATTAGATTTCTCAACTGCTCCATCTAGCAATGAGACTACTCTGGGCAGTTTACAAGTTCAATGTAGCACAAACATAAACAATATACAATAGGAAGAACCAGCATAATAAAACAAAATAAACCAAAAATAAGAAGAGAAAGATAAACTACTTCTGGGCACTTCGTAGTTAGGAAAACCCCAGAAGAGTTGCCATAAACTGAATCTACAATGTTGACAGCACATGATTATATTATTCACTAAAGAAAAGCCAAGCAATTCTTCTGAGTGGGAAAATCTGACATTTCAATATATTCTGCCTTTTAAAGTTGCTCTTTCATGCAACCATGTTTCAGAAGAGCACAGGTGCAGGGGATAGGGAAATTGATTTTTTGTGATTCCTATTGTCTGTGAAGATTCTGTAATCCAAGTGAAATTATCCGGAAGTTGAGTCATCTGGACTTCTTTTCTTGTGAGATTGAAACATTTATTTATTTATTTATTTATTTATTTATTTATTTATTTATTTTTATTTATTTATTTATTTATCTTGTCTGTTGTACTATGACATTGTGCACCACCATGAGTTGTTTACACAAGCTGGTGGTATATAAATTGTAAATAAAGTAAAGTACTGTACAGTAAAGTAAAAGTATTTCACTATTAATTAAAGTAGCTCATCAGTCGAAGGATAGTTGGTGTGAGGCCTCCAATTTATAGTTCACTTTGGTTTTCTGTCACCATGGTCTGAATAGGCTCTTCAGGTAGACCTTTAATTGATTTCCAGACAAACAGAAGCACTTAACACCTCCACCAGGAAGGCCATAGCTAATGACCCATACTTAATGGGTGTTGGGAAGGGTTGCATAGGTTGGATGTTCATGCATCCCAGGCCATTCATTGTACATCTAATAAGCCTATCCATGCCATCTTCCACCTAACAAGCCTATTCAGGTCACTGAGCACCTAACAAGCCTATTCAGACCAGGGTGGCATGAAATTAAGCTGAACTTTAAATTGGGGGGGTTCACACCAACCTTCCATAGACTGATGAAGCTACTAGTGAAGGCTCCTGGGAATTTTAGTCCAAGAACATCTGGGGATGTTCTCAGGTTGGAAAGCATTGTTTAGAGAGGAGCTCCATCCTTCACGATAAAGGCATTGCTCATAGAGTTACAGGTAAAAGCTGAAGAAGATATCTTTTGAATGACACCAGTGGGTCGACATGTAAAAAAGCACAATCTTGTTGGGAAATGGTGAAAGTGCTATTGCAAGAAATAATGGAAACTGAAATTCCACTTAAACCAGAATTATTCTTGCATAATATTACTTTAGATGTTATTGATAAGGCAAATACAGTGGACCCTCATGTAACAAACAGTTTGTATAACATAAAATCTGTGCAACATTAAAAATTCTGGAGATAGGAGAAATTTGCTTAATAGAATTGCCTATGGGGCAAAACCATACAACATAAAAATCGGTCACGATTTTCAATTGTTTTCAATGCATTCCTATGGGAAATTTGTATAAAGGAAAATTTGCTTAACATAATTTCATTTAGAATGAATTAATTCCTTTATACAAGGTACCACCGTACTGCACCTATTTAGTTATTATGATGCTAAGCACAGCTAGAATTCTTTATGGAAAATCCCAGAATTCCAACAAAAGATGACTTAATAGGAAAAATAATAAACACTGCAGAGATAGATAAACTATCAGAAGCATTAGATGAAGACCAAAGACAGACATAGAATGAAACATGGAAAACATTTTATGTTTGGCTCCAAATGAATATAAAAAAACATTGAGGATGTGATCTAAAATAACTCCCAAGAAATACAAATGAATCTCTTGTTGATGTGATATTATTGATATATAGCCCGACACAAGTAGACCAATAAGGAGAATTAGAATGAAATGTCAGCAAATACAGTGCCTTGGTAACTCTGTTCCCCCAAATTCTGTTTTGTTGTTGTTGTTGTTTGCTTGTTATTTTCTAAAAACCAAATAAGCCTTTAAAAAGATGCACCAATGGTTCATGTGTGCTATCTCACATTCATTTTCCTGTGGCGCTGGGTGGGGAGGGGCATCCAGATGCTTCTTGCAACATTACAAGCACAGGAAGAATAAATCACCCTCTCATTCCTGGCCCTTCCTACCAACTAGTATTAAGTATCACACTGAGCCTGGCCTGGAGATTCAATATACTTGTGTCCAGAGAGCTTGAGAAAGGCACATTTTGTATTATAATTCACAGATTCTCTCCAGTGACCATGCTGGTTCTTGAAGCTGTAGTAGAGAACATAACTTTCTCAGGCTCTGGCTATTGTAACGGATAAGTCACTGCTGTGCTGGTGTGCATAACGTTGTATTTTTCTGCAAGCTGGTTGTCATCACCACATCCAGAAGACTGATACTGACTGTGCTATCAGATAATTTCAGAGTACAGCCACCGTGGAATCAGATCACTTTGCAGCGGAAGGCTCAGTTCTCCAGGTTTTGCTAGAGGCCTCCGATTTGATTTTGCCTCTAAAAACCAGTCAAGCTTATATTTTTGTTAAATATTCTGCCATAAATTAAGGACAAGAAACATTTGCGATAACCATAGCAAGGATTTCCTTCACCAAATACTGGAAAACAGCAGAGATACAGGAGCGTCAAGAACTTTTGCATAAATAACTTGTAATGGCAGAGATGGATATATTGTTAGAACTGCTGAAAGAGAAAGAAAGCAAGAGAAAGCTGGAGGATGCTCTACAACTACTTTGTGAAAGAAGCCCACAATGAGTATTACTTCATCAGCAGATTAGATATACTGTATAACTCTGTGAATATCAAAAGTGGAATTGATGCAATTTACCATGCAATGCTCTCCCCTTTTTACCTATAGTTTTCCTCAAACCAGTCCCCATTCCCTGTAGCTCCCTTGGACCTGAAAAATAAATAAAACTTACTTAAAAAAACAGTTAGGCTGTCTCTGGTTGAGCCCCATGGCGCAGTGGTTAAATGCTGCCCTGTACTGCAGGTAAAACTGTGCTCATGACCTGGGGTTCAATTCCAGGTAGCCGGCTCAAGGTTCACTCAGCCTTCCATCCTTCCGAGGTCGGTACAATGAGTACCCAGCTTGCTGGGGGAGGGGGGCAATGTGTAGCCTTCATTACTGTAATTAAAACTGTAAACCACCCAGAGACTACTTGAAGTGGTATGGGGCGGTATATAAGCAGAACACTTTGCTTTGCTTTGCTTTGAGCAAGTCAGCACTCTGAGCTGGGAGAAATTTACTCAGGAAATATGAGGAAGAATGTTTCCCTGAGAATATTTGTGGGGTTTCCAGAAGGTTGGGAAATGGAAACAGAAGGTATATGTTTGGAGAGCAAAGAAGCTGTATTGCCTTTGTGCTTAACAGCATTTTTTTAAAACCAGGAGGCATTTAACACATACTTTGGGCATTGGACCTGTTGGTAATAGAGAACCCCTGAAAAGACCAGATTCTTGTGGCAGCAATGCCCTTATCCTCAAACCAGTGGGCTGAAGTCCATGGACCTGTACGGTTGTCAATCCATAGGTGGAGTCTTGTTTGTCACTCTGTATGAAGCCTGTTCCAGAGAAAGGAAGAGAACAAGCAAAGCCAGTCATCACTGCTGACATTCAAATGTTCGTGTTAAAAGGCCAGCTTTACGAGATGACATTTTTCTATGGAGGAGTCCAGTGGACATAAAACCAAGCGTACATTGATCCAATATTGACTTTAGAAAAACATAATGCAAATGGAAAAGCAGCAACACCTCCCTTGGCAAGCACTTTCTGAATGCAGCAAACGACCTGAAGTTGAGCAGGCAGGATGCTATTTTCATTGAGACTATAAATTTGACATATATTTACATTTTCAAAGGAAAATCTGAAGAATATGCTTCCTTCTGTGATTATTGCTAATGGCTGTGCCATCATTTGTGCCTTCATAATAGGTTTTTTTTCCTTTGTTATCTGTGATTCCCACCACTTTCTTTAGCTGTATGTTGCATGTAGGATGTTAGAAAAATAGAAGCTACATTCAGAGGGGGGGGAGATTATGCAGGAAGAGTAAAAACAGGAATAAAGCATCCCACAATAAACAGAGAAGCACTGGTTTTGCACCAACTCTTTGTATTAGCTCTTCTTGCTTCTTTATAGAAACTCCACAGCCTTAGTGGGACAGCAGTATTCTAAAAGCCATTGCAATCAATCAAAGCTGTTGGTTGGCCACCTTACAGGGAAATATATTTCATCTGTGTGACCTAATGGCAAGAGAGGTCCCCCTGTGCCAGCTGGGACGGCTCTTTCTCAAATGGGGATGTAGTTCCTGCCACGAGTTTGGGAAGATGGCATTCTCCACTTGCAGGAGGAAGCAAAGAACAATTTGGAACCAGGAAGGTCATTTTGAATGCGGAAAAGCAGGAGATAGCTGCATCCTTCGGGATGTGTAGAATTGTGCATCGGGCAAAGCATGACTGATGGCAGGAGTTCCCTTTGGGGGGTATGAGCAGCTCACGGAAGGCTGGGACACGGTCAAAGGATGGAAATATTATCTTTGAACCACAGCTTCCTGAGGACTCTGGAAGATGTGGTTCAACTGCAGACCACTTTCCAGTCGTTAGGGCATTCTACACCCCATTCCACCAGCAGCAATCTTGTGGACACTGGCTCTTATCTGCAGGGGAAAAACACCACCACCACAGTTTGTTCACTATAGAAAATGTTCAATATTGCATATTATTACTTAAGCCTCCTTTAGGAGATTGTGCTGGGCCTCAGGATTTGTTGGGTAAAAGAATTTTTTTTGTTTAGCACTGCAAACAGCCTTAGCTACAGACAGAGAGAGAGGGAGAGGGAGAGGGAGAGAGAGATTTGCACCTGTTACAAATCCAGCAAGGTTCTTAAAAAGGATACTTCTTTTTAAGATAAGATTGATTAGGTTTATTCCACAGTGCGAAACTGCTTTAAAATGTGACAGTAATGAGTGCGAATAAGCTCAGAAATGTTCATTTAAATGATAACCTTAGTAACCCTTGGATAGCTGAGCATTAGCTTTCCAATGTTGATGCTACTATTAGCATGTAGCTTGTTAAAATGCAGTTAGTGAGTTGAAGAATGATCCCAGTGAGCCAGGTCAAAGTCAGCTCTTTGACATAACGTAAACTCGTCTTGCAAGAACTCCATGAACATGCAATGGAAGAGGAATAGAGGAGAAGGCAGACTTTCTGCACGGCCATAACAAACAGATCTGAGAGGAAAGTGGAGAAAAGGAAGCAACTGCCCCGGGGCGATTGCTAGACCCTATCATTAGGGAACACCACCAAATGTCCAGAAACCAAAAGCAGACATTCTTCATGAACCAACTGGAACAATAGATGTATTTGGGTGAGACTTACTCCAACTGCAACCTTGTTAATTGTTATAATTTAATGGCAACTGTTACAAGTTCCTAGCCTTCATGTTGGATGACACACAGGATATACATTCATTTTTGCAGCAAATCCCCCAGTGTGATAGCATTAATAAAACAAAGAAACACAAAACATATATGCGTTTTCAGCATACATTGCATTTCATAAGCCATGGATATGAAAAAGTGCTGAAGAGTGCAAACAAAACTGGTCTCAGGAGATGGCCTGCTTGGGCATAGGCCAAGACCCAAGCCCTGTCGTGTGGGCAGGGTGGGGGACAAGAGCTAACCCGAGGGCTAGCAACTGTCCCCTTCTGTAGATGGAGGATAGTTACTTAAACCCATTTTGCCTTGTGTGAGAAAAGTAGAAGCATCATAAGCAAAACTAAAAATAAACATGTAAATGATAAATGTTCACATGGCTGTTTTAGCTTATCTCCTTTTGTTTGCTACAAATTGATCTGCAACATCTGTGAGCATTTGTTGACCCAAAACATTCAGTTTGCAAAGACCTCTTAACCTTCATGCCGCTTGCAGCTCAGCTCCTGGTCAAGCACCACTGGAAATCTGAAACTAGTCTTCCACTGTGTTTCATGGATGTATTGGTCTTCTTCTTCACTCAAATTAATAGGGGAACCCCCCTCCCCAAGCAGCTCAATTGAGGGGCAAAAACCTTTATAAGTGGCTCTTCATTCACTGAATGACCCTTTTGGAACAATATAGAGAGGCAGGTATTTTGTTCTCAACATTTTAAAATGACCATTGCCAGCACATTTTAGTTGTGCTCTTGCTAAGCATTTAATTTTGTTTCTGTGTTATGGTGGTGGTATGTTTGTATTAGGAATAACAGGTTTTTAAAAGATATTTTGTCTCTGTCTTGCTAAAATCACTTTCTAGTTCCTCTTCTGACATCCATGTATCTGTCATGTTTTTAGAAGTTCAAAATAAATTGCTGTATTTACAAAAGAAGTTGCTTTTTTAAAAATTAAGAACATGCATTGCATACATAGGTTAGTATTGGCTTAAGTTTATACCAAGGATCTGCTAGTGTACAATATAGGTATCACCCATAGTCTTGTTTTGATTTTGTTTGTTTTAATGGCTGCACGGCTCAATACTCCTTTTTACTGCAATATACCTCTTGGAAGCATAACCTAGTATTGTGCGTCACTGTTGCCAGCCAGCGTGTCATAGCAAACACATTGTCTCTGTCCTAAAGAGACAGAAACTTCAGCTGTACATTTTCCTTTTCTACATCCTTTTCTACATTCTGTCTACTGGAAATCTCTTTTATTTTTGAAATCCTCTTTATAGCCTCATATTTTCTTTGTTGCTCTCACACAGGAGATCGCACAAGGGTGAACATCCAAAAATAAATCAAGTTTCTTAATTACAGGTATACTTTACTGTCACTCTCTATATTTCCTGTGTCTTCCTTCAAGGTGTTTTACTGAACTCTAACTTCCTGCCTCCATTCACATTCTGTAGTAATGCCCACGTTTCACCTGTTTTTAAGTGTCCCTTGTAGAAGTCTTATCAGCATCTCTCAAAAAGCAGATATATTTATTTTATTGAATGTGTGAGGATCTGTCACCAATACATGTAGCAGCAACTGATCTATAACAGCAGAGTTACAGTGCTGTAGGTGTTACACTTTTCAGTTCTACAGGGCTGTTTGTGTACCTAGATATCTGTTGATGAACCTTGCAAACACAGTTCCACAAAATAAGTCTTCTTATTTACAGTTCTATAACAGGTAACACATTACAAAATGCTATAATTTGTGGATCCAAGTCTTTAGCAACTGCACCAATACAAAAGTTGCTTGTAGAATTACAAAGTTCAAGTGTCCTCCTTTTGCATTCAAATTCTTCCTCAGCTGGGCTGTGCATCCATAATACAGAAGAATCAGCTCCTTATGCACAAGCTTTAAAATATCAGTTCAGTTGCAAATACATGCCTTCACCATGTGGGTTCAACCCTCAAACACAAATACAGTGGTACCTCTACTTACAAGTTTAATCCGTTCCAAATGCATGCTCATGAGTTGAACAACTCGTAAGTAGAGCAGCCGTATCTAAAAAATAAATAATAATAATATAAAATTAAAAAAAATTTAAAAATTAAAAAAATGTAAGTATTGCAGACCGCATCTAAAATTTGTAAGGCAAATGCCAATGGTTTTCCACTCTTAAGTTGAATTGCTCGTAAGTAGAGCAGCTTGTAAATAGAGGGACCACTATATATGGAAATTATATCTAGACCAATTTGGAAGGGCCTTAGCAGACCAAAGGCAACAGTACCTACAGCTTTTTCATCTCTCCCACTTCTTCTTATCCAAATCTCTTACTCACAGTTCCACTTTTTCTTAATCTTACCCCTTTAGCCTGACCCAATATTTCATATGGGTTACATAGGTAGATGGCTTAAGTGTTTTCTGCTTTTACCTTCTCTAGATCGAAACACAGAGTGGTATTCTCAGGCTTCCTTCCTTTCATGCCCTGGTTCTTCTTTCTCCTCCTCAGTTACAGAAATGGCTTCCAACAACCTCACAAGCATGGAAGACACCTGTAAGGTCTTACATACCAAGTGAAATGATTTTTGTCTTCCTGCACTATCAATATCTTCATTTACTGAATATACACAATATTAAGTTTGTTATTAATTTCTAGAGTGATTACATCTCTTCAATAGTGACATGCTCTGCACTAGTTTCTGGCACCCTTCCAGTACCTCATAATCCTAACAGATGCATCAAAACAGGAAGGATGAATGAGCTTCATTTTTTCACCTTTCAAGGGAAAGGGGCGTGGTGGCTCAGCGGACTAAGGCTCTGAAACTGTTGACTGCAAAGTTGGCAGCTCAGCGGTTCGAATCCCAGGTGCCATGCAGCGGAGTGAGCCCCCACTGATAACCCCAGCTCCTGCCAACCTAGCAGTTCAAAAGCAGATAAATGCAAGTAGATAAATAGGTACCTCCCTAAAAGTGGGAAGATAAAACAGTGTTTCCTTGAAGCCATGCCGGCCACATGGCCACGGATTTGCACAGCACTGGCTCTTCAGCTTGAATACGGAGATGAGCACCACCCCCTAGAGTCGGACACAACTACCATGCATGTGCGGGGGGGGGGGGGCACCTTTTACCCTACCTTAGGGAAAGGGGGAGACATGCATTTCTGTAGCAGAGACATGCCAAGCTGCCCTTGCCTCATTTGGGCTGATACTCCGGTACAAAGCATAGTCCAGCAACCCATGTGTGCCGCTTTGCAGTTAAAAGCTAGAGTGATACCACATGCACCAGCATAAGAAACAAATACCAAATACCTTCACTTGTATTTCCTTAATGCTACCAATTTATGGTCACGTATACACAAGCTAGACTGTGCGAAAAAGATGCAACAAATGAGCCTGAGGGCCATTCTTGTGTGCACAATTAGTTATGTGATTATATCTGACATTTCCTCTTAGGTGCAACCTTGGAATATGTTCTCCCGTCCCTTGGTCTTGTTGTTTTTAATCAGCTGATCGACCCAGCTATCTATGCCAAGGCCAGTTGCCATGCAGTAAACTCGTTCGGTTGCTAAGGGAACTTGTTTGGTGGTGCTGGTTGTCGACTTAGTGAGTCACTTCAAACTTACTCAAGGGGTGTGCTTGCAGTGTCCTGGACGTCACCAAGATCCGACATGGAAGGGTGGCATTTAGATTTCCCATTCTGCTGGAGAAAACGACACAGGTGCATCGTACGCCTCCTTGGGAAGAGCAAATGTAAGCTTTTTTTTCAGGGCTTATCGGAAGGCAAATGGCTGCCACTGTGCCTGTTTAAAAAGGGTGTTCCTTGGATTAACGAATGCTCCAGGAGGCTATTGCAGTTCTGATTACAGATGTCTGGAGATAGTGATAGGCCCGGCTGCCAAAAACTTTCAATAATAAGAACATTGTCACTTGCCTGGTGTAGCTCAGAGAACCTGCTCAGAATTAAAGTTCACGAATACCCCTGGCTTCTCCTCCTCCCTCTCTGCAGAGATTAGACTGCAGGCGCTGGGAAAAGGCTGGCACTGGCTGCTGCTCTTCCTGACAGAAATACAGTACTGTAGAACCTGTACTTGTGGAAAAGGGTACACGTTTGGATTGGTAAGAACACTCCAGAAGTTCAGCCTCCTCTAAAACTGACCCAAACAGGCCAGCACAGGCCACAAACACAGAGGAGCTAGAAACTGGAATTCCCTCTCTCATAATTTGAATCCGTAGGCTCAAGTCCCACCCTCTGAAGAAGCAGAATGATAGGATTTTCAGATTTTCTACAGTTCACATCCCATCCCTTGCGGGCACCTAAATATGATTTGTCTAGGAGACTGGCCTAAACTAGAAGGCTTGGGAGTCTAGCTGAGCCTAACTCCACTGAACCCTTCTCCTATTCCTGCCCCAGTACTTTTCCCCCCCTAAATCAAAAGCTAGATTGACCAAGGCCTAACTAGGCTTAAAAGGCTTCTGGTTTAGGCCAAAGGTAGCTTTTAGTCAGGTATAGCTCCCAGAATGGAGATTCATGAGATTTGTAGTCCCAAAAAAAACCACACCCCCAAACAAAAATAAAAAAAACAAAACACAAAAAACAAAAAACACCAGACAGGCCATTTGTTAGCAAACGAATTGCTGCATCTTCCATGTGACAACACTGTATGGCTATTGTATCAACTCTCAGTTGTCTCTCCTCCAGGTTGCATGCCCAGTTCTCCATCGACAGGCCATCTAGACTCTTTATGATCGAGCTCACCCTCCTTGGGATACAAATACAAACCTTTTTCCTGACATCCTTCTTCAGCTAGCCTACAACTACTGGAATGAATGCAGTAGTGTGGAGGAAATTTCACCAATACCAAACAAGGTGGTAGTATTAATTTCCCTTATCTGGATACTATAATTCTGTTGATGCAGCCTTGGCAGGAAGTACATTTTTCAGATGGCCTATAGGCAGGAACTACATTTTTCAGATGGCCCATACTAAGGTTTTTTTCTATGGGTTATCTGAAAACAACAGATCTGTTTCACACACCCTGGGCAGGCCGTGGTATGCTTCTTGCCAGAGAGACTGCTGCAGATGTGTCATTTTGGTCTTATTTTGAGCCCCAAGCCCAGCTAAAATTTTAACATTATGAATGTCCAAAAAAACCATATTCAGTGACTGAAACTGCTGTGAGAATTTACAGCACAATCTGCTATAGATGTACAGTAGGACCCCCGTATCCACTGGTTTATTAACCACTGATTCAGTTATCCATGGTTGGCAAAGGAAAATAAATAAATAAATTATTCGGCAGCCACAAAGCAAGCTACTGTCACAGATAGGTCCTGTAAAGCAAGCTACTGTCATAAATAACAGCTGTAAAGCAAGATAATGTTGTAAAACAGCAGCTGTAAAGCAAGCTACTATCACAAAACAGCAGGTTTTGGGGGAGGTTTGTGCTCTCTCTTATCCACTTATCTGCTGCACCCAGACTCTGGAACTCCCTCCCCCTGGACTGCCTCATCTCTGTTGTCTTTCCGGAAACAGGCAAAGAACTTTCTCTTCAGGCAAGCTTTCCCTGAGTGATGGTCTACCTATTACGTATCTTTTATGTGAATCTACAGGATTGCATAGACTTTGACATAGCACATAGAAATTAGTACAAACCTTTGTTATTTTTGTGGGGGGGATGTTTGTCCCCCACCCCAAAGTCATAAGTAGCCAATCATACTGGATTTGGCCCAAATATTGTGAAGCACACTAAATCGTTCCCGCCAATTTATCCAGCAGGAGTTTGTTTGATGGGTGTTAAAATACTGAGGATGAAAGCAACTTTTCAAAAACCAAGCATATTATGTTAAGATCCAGATCTGTTACTTTACATGCAGGGCCTCCAACATATGAAGATGTCCTAACTGCACCCATTATGTAATGTAGTCTTCTGATTCAAATACAGTGGTACAGTAACCCCCCGCCGATCGCGGGGGTTAGGGACCCACCCCACCCGCAATGCATGAAAATCCGCAATATGCAGAAGCGGGTGGGGCAGGGGCAGGGGGCCGATTGCGTGGCGCGCCAGCGGCGGCAGGGGGACCTTGCCTCTCGCTGCTGCCACCCACCCGCGCGGCCCCAGGCGATCCAGTTGCTCCGCTTCTCGGGGGTGCGTAGGAGGGCGGCGCAGAGCGACTGGATTGCCTCCTGCCGCCCACCCGCGTGGCCCTGAGGCTTCTCGGGGGTGCGTGGGAGGGCGGTGTGGAGTGATCGGATCCCCCCGTTGCCCACCTGCGCAGCCCCGAGGCTTCTCGGGGGTGCATGGGAGGGCGGCGCGGAGTGACCGGATCCCCCGTCACCCTCCCACGCACTCCGGAGGCTTCTCAGAGGTGTGGGGGTGGCATGGAGCAACCTCCCCCCCACGGTGCAGGTACTGCGGTCCCGTGATGTAGTGGGACCGCAATACCTGAACCGTGAAATGGCGGGGGGTCAATGTACCTTGTATAAAGGAATTAATTTGTTTCAAATGAAATTCTGTTAAGCAAATTTTCCTTTATACAAATTTCCCATAGGAATGCATTGAAAATGGAGTGGTCCCTAATCATGACCATTTTTATATTGTATGAATTCGTCCCATAAGCAAATTTGTTAAGCAAATTTCCCCTATCTCCGGAATTTTTCATGTTGTACAGATTTTATGTTATACAAACCCTTTGTTATACAAGGGTCCACTGTATATAGTTCACACAATTCTTCCACACTAAAAAGCAGGGTAGGGGGTGTTTCAGGAGGGGTCACAGAGAAACTTTTGCATTTAGAGGCTCTTCTATGGACATCCCCACCACTCAAAGGCCATCACCACCTGAATAAGTACTGTATCTAATCAGATATAAGTTTCTGCAATGCCTTAAGGATCACTTGCACACTTGGGCCTTATCAAGGAAACATCCGTCTTCTAATCTAATGCTTGTTGGAAAGTAGAGAATTTAAATGATAAAGAGAAATATAATCTTTCTCCCATGAACAGAGAGGCTCTTAGACATGCACTTAAATAGCCAATAATTTCGCCTCTTGCCAGGCTGGTTTCTATCACTTTGAGGCCTTCTTCTGAAGAAATAGCCTCTCACACACTCGGTTGTGGTGCATTGGTTAAACCACCCCTGAAAATATGAATATGTGACTAGTTTAATATACGTAGATATGGTGGGGTGGTCTGACACAGTTGCTCCTATGTGAGAAATTAAAGAGAATATATATTCCAGGGTCTATTGTGAAACTGAGTAATGTGTTAAAGTGAGATAATGATCAGTCATGAACTTCTTATCTCTTAGACTTCCCAATAAATTTTTGTAGACGACTTCCTTTGAGGAAGAATCCCACCCCCGTTTTCTAGGGAAAAAACACTCTATCTCCACCTGCAGCTGACTAGCCTGTTCGGCGATGTGGAATGCAGTTATTATAGGTACTATCTGATGGAGTTTGCAGGAGCATTATGGAATCAGTGTAAATCTCCCATATATGACTTTTTCTGAATCTGGGGCTTGCTTTCAGGCATTTAGACCTTTTGGTAAGCCCTACCTGGCTAAACAGTCCGCCAACCTGATTCCAAAATACATTTCCCTGGAACCTCTGGATATTTTAGACTATAACTCCCCTCATTGCTTATCCTTGCCCATGCTGGCTGTGGACGATGGTAATTCTCAGCCAAAACATGTGAAAAGTACCAGGTTTGGGAAAGGCTGCCTTGGAGAAGTGGTTCTCAACCATGGGTAACCCAGTTGTTCTTGGACTGCAGTTCCTGGAAGCCTCAGCTGTTCTGGCCGGAGTTTTTGGGAGTTGCAGTCTAAGACGGTTACTTCACGTCCTTCCTCGTTCCGAGATTACATTCGTTTTGTGATAACGTCATTCGCGGTCACGTGGTCTTGTCCCGGTTCTGTCCTTGTTTCTGTTTACCCATGGGTGTGATTGATGGTGCCGTGATGACTGTTACTTCATGTCCTTGTTTCGTGACAACATCTGTACTTCCCTGCCTTCGTTCCCCCCCTTTTTGGTCCATTTTTCGATATTTTGATTCTCCGTAACTTTGGTTTTCATGTGTTAAGCAGCACAGTTAGAGGTTTTATGCCTTTTTCCCTCTCTGCGATGCATTTTTTATGCCATTGGGATTGTACTGGAGAATGCAACTTTGCACTCCTGCCACTAGATGGAGAATGCACACATTGCATGACGAGCCTTACTTCACGGGCTCTCGTCTCGAAACAAGAACCGAGACAAGAGAATTCCCGAGGTGAGGGAGAGGTATGGCTCATCACGCTTAAATCCCAGTTCAGGGGACGTGGTCGGTATGAACTCCTATCATCACTCAATGGACGTACACTAACATTTTTTCGTACCGGTCCCAAGCGGGACCGTGAACCATGATGAGAGGGGCATGAAGTAACTGTCTAAGAACACCCGAGTAACCCAAGGTTGGCAACAACCACTGCTTTAGGGCATAGCTATGGCTTAATGTGGATACTAGGAAGAATACTATTTCCGGAAGGTTTTAAATATGTTCCATGCTTTCCTGTTCTCCCACGCTTCTCTAATGCTCCTCACTATATAGTAACAAAATCCTGTTTTCAGAAAGTCTTATCCCGCAATAATGCCTGAATTGTATGTGCCATTATGTCTTGAACCTGTCAGCATATTCATGCTGGGGTGAAGTTTCAAAGAAGGCTCCACACATAAGTGACCTTGGCAAGAAGTGAGAGATTCAAGGTCCCAGAAGCAGTTGGAGAGATGTAGAAGGCTCACAATGCTCAGTTAAGTGTGCCAAGTCATAGGGTACAAAGGAGCAAAGGTGATTGGGCATTGATATAAATACTGGACATACGAGCACATGTAAAATGGAGGCTTTTGAAACGTTGGAAATATTTGGAAGTTGGCTGTTCATGTCGGTGCTGTATTTCTGTATGCAAGCTGGATTCTTGTGTTGGATGTTCTTCAACTTAAAGGTTGGAAAGTTACGTTGCTGAATGCTGGACTTGGATATTAAGTTAATCATTTGTATATGAACTGTATATAGGTAACTAGATTCCTGAAACAAAGAAATCTTGTTTGTCTTCGCTGAAGAAGTTATGCTTTAACTCAAGGCAGCAGGCTACGCTGATAATTGTGGTGGACTACATATTCCATGGTCCACCCACACACCAGACAGAACCGTTTTGTATATGCCTGGGACACAGCTGAAAAAGCCTATTGAAGACAGAATTGCAAAGCACACAATTGCCTTTTGTGTACCTGTTTTATTTGTGTTAAAATAAGTTGTGTTGTTTGTGTGTTTGGCATTGATGGGAGCTGTACAGAAATCCAAGAAATAAATAAATAATAAAGAGATGCAACAATTGGGTGTGTATGTGGAGGAACAGCAACAGGTGAGTCCCTATCATTAAGCAGCATACAGTGAGACAGTTGCTTCACAGGGCAGATGCTAAGGGGCAGGAGCAAAGTGTTGGAGAAGCAGTCTCTGTCCTGTAAGCTATACGTATCTTGTTTTTCAATCAGCACAGATAGTATGCAGGAAATGGGGTTAACCTCTTTTTGCAAACACTGAGGAAGTTTTTTTTTTTAAACCGGCTCACAGAGGATTCAGTTTGTCTTAGGAAGTAACGTAATACACTTGAAATAATTTGTGTTCCAATTGTTTGCTGATGTGAGACCTATTCAGTTAAAATGCACCCTATTTGTTGTTCCTGAAATCATGTAAAGGATTGTTTTGGTGGACGGAGCTGGGGTGTAGGCATAAACTCTGCCCCTCACTTTCCTCACCATCCAGCTGTCAACACAATTTGCAGCCTCTGCTTCAGAACTTCATGTTCCTCACATGAGGATCTCCGCGGCTTCTGGGTGGAGAGGAAATGTGGGGGTGGGGGTTATGTGCATGTCACATTCCAATTATCCTATTAGACCTGTCTACATCTTCAGATGCAATGTCTGAACAGAGGTGCTCCGAACAATGTTGTGCCTTCAGGCACTTCCTCTGGATTTGGCGTTCTTTAAATCTGCAGGAGACCTAAGGAATTTTGTGATGTTTGCATGTTTACAAATGTTTGCATGCTTATTTGCATGTTTACAAACATGCATGTTATGCACATTGAGTAGATGTAAAGATTAGTGGAGGTGCAGACTAGGGTTGGGCACAAAATGGAAATATAGTGTTTCATTTCATTTAGTTTCTGTAGTAGTTTTGTTTTGTTTCGTTTTGTAATGCATTTTTAAAGTAGTTTCATTACAAAATGAAACAAAACAAAATGAAGCACTATGCTCCCCTGGGTCCTAAAGGACCAAAATGGCAGGGGAGCATCTCCAAGCAATTTTTGATCACCTACAGAGATTTGGAAAGGTTTTATGGTCAGGAAAAAAACCTTTGTAATTGGAACTGGAAGCTGAATGAGTAAGCAATAGCTCTGTTGCTGCTTCCCATTGATTCAAATTAGAAAGTTTTTTTCCCAGGGGCACCCCCTTTGGAGCTTCATAACTCAGCTTCCTGACCCCCAAACCTTTCCAAATTTAGGGAGGGGGCTTATAGGGAAGAGCTTGAGGAAGCTCCCTCTATTTCCTCTAGAACGAATCATTTCATGCTAGAGGGGGAAATGGTGTTTTGTTTTGTAGTGAAACACATTTCGTTTTATTTTGAAACATTTTGAAGCCTTACAACACGACGAAACAGGATGTCGTTTTTCATTTTGTGCCCATCTCTAGGGCAGAGTGTTAAGATCCCAGACAATCTCAACTGACTTCCAGAGCTTCATTTAGCCCCTAAGGATGCTGCTGCGTCTCTCAGTCTCTTCTCTGCTTTCAAACCTCCAGGTTTAGCATGCTGCACTAGGCAACAGGAAAATTAGAGAAGGAGTTACATTTCCAAGTCACTTTCACAGAAGTAGCAGTTGACAGCCAGCAAATGCACTGATTCAAGACCTGGACAATCCATCCCCTCCCCTCCCCCTCCCCTCCCCTCCCCTCCCCTTTGAGCTATCCGCTGTGCTGTACAACCAGAATCAGGGGTGAGAAGGATCCCTGATTTGTCTTTTAGACAAACCCCCAACTCCTTCCTGGCCAAGCAGGTATTTTGTGTTTGCAAACGGATTCTGTGTCTAGCTGTAAACTTATTTTAAAAGTATATTAAAAGTATATTTTAGAAGAACAAATATTCAAAAGCTCACTCGCTCAGGTTTTAAAATTACTGTGTTTGGTATTTTGTGACTGACAACAGTCTTCCGGGATATCACAGATTTGGTGTGATAATGAAATGATGACTATCCAGTCATAGTTTCAGCCATTCCACCCATCTTGTCATTATTCAGTTGTCTGGTAATTAGTGGAAAAAAACTAAGAGGTTGTGTGTCATCAAGTCACTTCTGATGTGAGATGATTATATGAGTTAATGATCTCCAAAATGTCCTATAATTAACCACTCTGTTTCAGATCATGCAAACCCTACAGCATCTCAGATTAGGTTCTTCTCTCTTCCTGCTGTCCCTTCTTCCAAGAAATACGGTATTTTCCAGTATGTCCTGCTCTGGCCCTGCAAACTAACAGCCGGGGCTTCCTTTATTCAGCCAATCTGACCCCTATTATGTCTTCCTACTACCCCCTCCCCACATTTCCCAGCAATATTGCTTTCTCTGGTTAGTCCTCTATTTTCCTTAGAAATGCTTGGCAGGATAATCTTGATTGACTCATTTTTCCTCTTGATTGACTTGACTGAGCACCCACTTTTCTACCAGTATCTGTAAAGCTCTCCTCTAACAACCACATTTCAAATGATTTGATTTTTGTCCCTTTCTTTCATTTGGTATGTAAGATTTAGACCCTGGTTTCTGGTGACAATCTTGGCTACTACCAACTTTTTAATTTTTTTTTAAATTTTTAAATTTTTAATTTTTTTTAAATTTTTAAATTTTTAAATTTTTTAATTTTTATTTTTTTATTTTTAATTTTTTTAATTTTTAATTTTTTTAATTTTTTAATTTTTTTATGTTTTAAATTTTTAAATTTTTAATAGTTAAGGGGGACATGTTTTGAAAAAACTTGCACACAACATGTCCATAGAGCTTTTGGTCCAATATAGCTTTTCTTCCTCAGTTTGCCTACCCCAAGGAAGGGTTTGGAAACTGTAACACAACTATTTCTGTTCTGCATTCTGTGAAGTGGGAACAGCATTAGCAATGGGGATGAAATGAAAAACAAGTCATGTTTTCTGACAAATTTGGCCAATTCATCAACATTCATTGTTTCACATTCATCATAAATGGAGCCCCCCTCCAACAAATATGAATTGATGGGATTTTTATGAATTTTGATTCATTAATTCTTTGAGTTATGATAAGGCCCTGAAGGCACCTAAGGACACCAAAAGGTGGAATGAAGAATCCTCAGACTCTCCTGTACCACCCTGACTTGCTTAGTGGAGACCCCCAAATAGCCCTCCCACTTGCAGGAAAGTTCTCCCCAGGTACCTAGAGATTCCAAACTTGCAGAGAAACTTCCTCTAATCTCCTCTACAAATTTGGCCAAGGTTGGGTTTTCCCAACTCAGTTTCTAAAGGCCATTTGCTTAGAGGGCAGTATGTGGTTATATACAGTATGTCTCATATGTCTGAAATCCAATATTCACCAAGCTTAGAGGGATTATAGAGGAGAGCTCCCTGTACTTTTGGTGTCTCCATGTACCTGGAGGGGACATTTTCCGGGGGGTATTCTTTGGCAGTGCATGGCTCAGACTTTTGACAGCCCACCCCCCCAATATTAACCAAACATGCAGGAGTTGTAGAGGAAAGGAAGAATGAGCATTTCTCCAAATTCAAACAGGGGTATCTAGATGCCAGGGAGTGCGTTTTATAGCATTTTAAAGGGGGAACAAATAAATTCATTGATTTGTTGATTCATCAATGGAAATCTGTTGATTCATCAGCCCTGGTCAATCATGAATCATGATGAATCAGCATTTTAAAAATTCATCCCCATCGCTACACAGCAGCATCAGTCTACCAAAGAGGTTAAAATACATGCAGTTTTCAGCACTATATGTGTTGCACTCACACCTTTGCTTCACCCTATCATTAAGTCCAAAACAGCCCTTCATTTTTTTTGGCACAAAAGGACTACAGCCACATCCAAGCTGTTACATATGAACATAAGAAGAGCCATCCTGGATCAGGCCAAGGGCCCATCCAGTCCAGTCTCCTGTATCTCACAGTGGCCCCGCCAAATGCTGTTCTTACTTCTGTACTCTCTCAGCAAACATAGTACAGAACAGATCATGTGCCCATCTTCTGGGATCCTCTAGCAGTGGGTCATTCTACATGAGGGAAGTTTCTGTTGGAATTTGTGTGTAGTGTATATATCCTTAAATTTCAGTTTTGAAAACCCCTCGGGTTTGGTGAAACAGTAAATTGCAGTCCTCTCTGTCTAGGCCAGAGAAGGCTGCCTGGACCCTTGCCTATGTTTTCTCACAGCCACATTACGTGTTGGCTGGAATCTTGTTGTGCAACTTTATGTTGTGCAAGTTGGGTGACTTCATCATCTGTGGCCATTTGGGGTGAATTAAAAGTTTCCTGTTCTTTCTCCAGGTTCCAGGGTTCTCCTAGGTCTCCCTTCTATCCTGCGGAAGCCTGTGAAAGCCTCAGAATGGTGGTGATGATGGGGTTCTTCAATGCCCCCAAATGCCCATGATCTAGCTTTTTGGTGGGACCAGGACCTGCAGGAGTGATATTGGGGCTAGACATGGGCACGACTCGGCGAAATTTCCGTTTCCGTTTCCATTTTTCGTTTCCGTTCTGTAACGGAAACGGTAACAATAATTAAGCCGTCAGAACTCGAACTCGAACCGAAAAAAGAAAAAATTGGTCGGGTTTTTTGTTTTCGTTTGTGGCATCGTGGCGATCGTGCAATGCGAAGCACAGAAAAAGTTTTTAAAAGTTTTTTTTAAAAAACCCCGACTCCCAGCCAAAAAAGCAGGCGAAAATATGCCTGCCTGAGGCTTTGCCATCTACCAGAGGGGTGGTTTCTGGGGGGTCCCTGGCCTTTCCCCCCCTCTTCTCCTGTCCTGGGCTGCTGGCACCAGGCTGGGGGGGGGTCATCCTCGTCGTCTCGCCATGCCATGCGGTGGGGGGGGATCCAAAATGGCGACCGCAATTTTTCTTTTGAAATCGTGGTCAAAAACACACCAAATCACCACAGAAATATGTGAAATTTATTTATTTTAAATGCCTAAATTTTAATAGTAGCAGCAGTGGGTTTTTTTAGAGCAATAAAACGTCGCATTGATTTTATTTTATTTTTTATTTTTTTATTTTTTTAGACCTGCCCATTTGGGCTGGGCATGGGATGGGACCATGCAAATTGTTTGAACCATTCCACCAATGGCATTGCCAGGTTTTTGACTGACACTTCTGGATGTCTTGGAGGGCATAAAAAGCCGAGGCACCTTCCAGAAATCGCAGTCGGGTGTATGGATGTGGTTGAGGGAGGAGGGCTGGCTGCTGGTGCTGGTGTGATCCGATCGAGATTGAGGAGGGAGGCTGGAGGCTTTAGGATTTATGTTAGGCAGGCAGGGAGGGAATTGAATTTAGAAAATAATTTCTTTGATTCCCTGCAGCTTTGTCTGCTGAAGGGAATAGCAGTTTATTCTTTATTTCTTCTCTGGCAGTTTGTGAGGATTTTTTTCTGATATTGGATAAAGGGGGAGGTTCGACTGGGAGTGGGATGTGTGGATTTATTTTAAATTTATTTATTTATTTATTTATTTATTTTCACATTTATATACCGCACCTATTTCCCTCATAGGGGACTCAGGGTGGTTATATTAAAAATATATTATATACTACCATTTATTTTCTATTTTCCCAACTTCAATTTGCTTGCACACGCACACATTTGGGGTGCAAGCCAAGAACAGAACCTTTATCCTAAGTGATATCCTAACTGCCCACTCGCCCGCCCACCTGCCCGTGCCGCCACCCGCCTGCGGCCCGCGCCGCCGCCTGCCCACTTGCCTGCCCGCGGCTGCCGCTCGCCTGCCCGCACCTCCCCCCTGCCGCTGTCGCTGCCCGCCCATGGCCGCCCGCCACCACCGCCCACCTGCACCTCCCCCCGGCGCCCACCCCCGCCCCGCCCACCGCCTAGGGCGCAAAAACACCTAGTGCCGGCCCTGATTGCGGGGCGCCCCTATGCTCTGGGAAGTCAAATTGCACTAAATCACGGTGGAAACGAAACGACAAACGACAAATGAAACGACAAATTTTTGAAAAATTTCACGACAAACAGAAACGACCGGAAACAGACCCGTTCCGACAAACGAAAACTTGAAACGTCATTTTTTCTGGTCGTGCCCATGTCTAATTGGGGCATTAAAGAGTCCCCACCTGTTCATCTAATGTGGCATAATGAAATGTGGGGTTACACAGTGTGTTAAACAAATAACATCTCACAGTTTAGCTTTCTTCTTATGTCTTGGGGAATAAACACAGGCTTCATTTGTAAGTATGATTGTTTTCTTAGGAAATCATTCACTGGAACACTAATGGATGTGAAAGACAGCCACTAAATAATGTATTTTATTTTAAAACCACCAGCCTGCGGCCCGCGCCGCCGCCTGCCCACTCGCCTGCCCGCGGCTGCCACTTGCCCGCCCGCACCTCCCCCCTGCCGCTGTCGCCGCCCGCCCATGGCCGCCCGCCACCACCGCCCACCTGCACCTCCCCCCGCCGCCCACCCCCGCCCCGCCCGCCGCCTAGGGTCGCAAAAACACCTAGTGCCGGCCCTGATTGCAGGGCGCCCCTATGCTCTGGGAAGTCAAATTGCACTAAATCGCGGTGGAAACGACAAACGACAAACGAAACGACAAATTTTTGAAAAATTTCACGACAAACGGAAACGACCCAAAACAGACCCGTTCCGACAAACGAAAACTCGTAACGTCATTTTTTCTGGTCGTGCCCATGTCTAATTGGGGCATTAAAGAGTCCCCACCTGTTCATCTAATGTGGCATAATGAAATGTGGGGTTACACAGTGTGTTAAACAAATAACATCTCACAGTTTAGCTTTCTTCTTATGTCTTGGGGAATAAACACAGGCTTCATTTGTAAGTATGATTGTTTTCTTAGGAAATCATTCACTGGAACACTAATGGATGTGAAAGACAGCCACTAAATAATGTATTTTATTTTAAAACCACCAGTCTGTTACGAACTGCAAGAAAACTTCAATGATTAGGGATGCACAGCATGATATGGTAGAATGACAGTCTGTAAGGGCGGACAGCCTGCCAGTATCTGAGGCAGGCTGTCCGCCCTTGCCCCTGAGTTTTTGGGCAGAGCCGATGCTATGGGTCCCAGATGTGGCTGGGAAGAGAGAGGTACAAGTTTCTCTGCGGAGAGAGATGACAAGTACCACTGGGGAAAGAGGCCAAAAAGGAAAGGGGTTCGTTGAAGAAGACTGAGTAGGAAAGTGGACCTCTGTGGACTCTCCCTGCTAGGTCCAGAGAGGAAGAGGAGACCCAGAGCCCATCATTTGGGTTGTGGCTAGGCTGTCTTAAGCACATCAGATCTCGCCTGATTTCGGAAGCTAAGCAGGGTCGGCCCTGGTTAGTACTTGGATGGGAGTCCTACTCCAGGTGCTGTAGGTGCCTGGAGTAGGAACTGGCAAGCTACTCCAGTATTCCTGCCAAGAAAACTCCATGGATATGGAGTCACAAAGAGTCGGTCACGACTGTAACGACACAACACACACAAACACAGGCCGTCTTGGGAGCAGAAGAACAATCCCCCGAGGGGTTCCTCAAGGCAGTTCCTAATGCCGAACGGCAGAGGAAGAGGGAGTTTGCCCATCCTGACCCCAGAGCCAACTCTTGTGTCAGGCTGCACAAGAAGCAAGAAATAATTCCAGAGCCAATGCAATTACTGGCAAGAGATCCTCAAGCTGCTGGTTCTGCATGAGTGGCAGGCCTCACACGGACAAAAAAAACAAAGGGTGTCCATATGGCATTTGTTCCTTTTAGTAAAATATCTGCAGACTCTGGTGGTCTTTTATATCTTAATACAATGTCTGGAAACTGAAAGAAAGTCATTAGATATCTATTTGAGGGTGCCCCAGAATTGAGCAGAATTCTAGTCAGCATCTTTCCCCTCTTCTTCTACTATAACAGAAAAACGTTTACTTTTGAAGGGGTGAGGATGAATTACTGTATATACTCGAATATAAGCCTTGTTTTTCAGCCCTAATTTTGGGCTGAAAAAAGGGTCCTCGGCTTATATTCAGGTCAATACTTTTAGCCACTGAGGCAAGTTTGGGTCGGTGGCTAAAAGTCATTTTAAACATTGTGCGCCACTTCTCCTGACCCCCCCATGTTTAAAATTACTTTTTTAAAAGTCATTTTAAAACAATGTTTAAAAAGACTTTTAGCCACCAACTCAAGCACTTGCCTCGGTGGCTAAAAGTCATTTTAACCATCACACACACACCCAGCTCACAAAGGAGGAGTTGCCAGGCCACCCTAGGTTTATACTTGAGTCAATAAATTTTCCCAGTTTTTTGGGTTTAAATTAGGGGCCACGACTTATACTCGGGTTGACTTATACTCGAGTATATACGATATCTCTAGGAATCTGTCAGAAGAATGGATAAGACTAAGGTTTTATTCAGGAGAAATTTGAGTGTTATTAAGCATTTCTCAGGGATTAAAAACACTGTAGCATGCCCCACCCCTTCATTAAATCAATCCAAACTAAACTTTCAGTTTTCCAAAGAAATGACTTTCTGGGCACTAAGTGTTGTTTAATCCAGAAAATTATTTTTCAAGGATTACATTTATGAATGCACATTTTTATTTTGGCCCTTTCACCTGGTGTCCAATTTTGCCTGCTCATTTCAGGGTTTGGGATAAAATCATATGAAACAAAACAGGACTGCCTTGCACTTTCAAAACTGTTGATGGAAATGAATATTCATTTCAGCCTGTGCTTAAAAGATGTTGGAGCACCGAAAGCCATGTTTCTTTAAAACCTCACATTACTTCCTTTTCAAATACTTTGAACACCGCTTTTAGGTATCGTAAGCAGAGAACCCCCCTTTGAATGGCTGGCGTGGACAAGGAGTTACTCTATCACAGTCATTGTGTGGCTGCCAGCCTTTTTCGCAGTACAGTACAGAATTAGATTCCTGCACTCTGGCCAAATGTCCATTGTCTAACATCTGTAGCAGCCAGCTGCAAAATAGATGCAGAGACCATTTTTCATTTATTCATTAGTAAATAATGAACCACTATCCAGTGATTCCACATAATCTTGTGAACACACACACACACACACACACAGACAGAGCTAGGTATTCTAGCATTGCTTTTTAAAGAACTAGGGCTTAATTTGTTGCAAATTATTTTTCTTGGTGCCCCCCACCCCCACTCCATCTTCTGCTGGAAAATAACCTGGTGTTTGAAGGCATTCAAATAAGGGAGGTAGACCCTGGCCGTTTTGAAATTCCGACCTCCTCATTCTGTTCATGATTAGATGGGAAGCCAGGAGCAGCCTGATGAGTAATCTAGTTGTTACAAAATAGCAGGTCTTACTGGAGAAATGACTCGCAGCCTTGACTCAACAAAAGTGTCTAGAATGTTTGTTAGCTAACCGGCCCAGATTGGTTTAAGATTTTCCAACGCTGCTTGCATGTAATTTGAGAGTAGGGTTGTAACATGACAGCTCTGCCTTGCAGGAGATGGAGACCCATCCAAGCAGGCGTAAGAAGCAACTGCTTGCATTGTTGTTTGGGTGAAGTGGTGGGGATGAGTAAGGGTGGCCAAGGGTGGGTGGGTGGGAAATGTCAATGTTAGTGAGATGACCTTTCCCAATCGCACATTATATAGGTTAGGATTTCTAAAATTACACATTGGAAGAGGACACGTTTCACCCAAAAGTTCATCCACCTGCTTTACATATTTAGGCTGTCTGCCCTAGAGTACAATGGACCCTTGTATAACAAAATGGTTTGTAAAACATAAAATATGTGCAACATAAAAAATTCCGGAGATAGGGAAAATATGCTTAACAGAATCGCCTATGGGGCGAATCCGTACAACATAAAAATGGCTGTGATTAGGGATTACTCCATTTTCAATGCATTCCTATGGGAAATTTGTATAAAGGAAATTTTGCTTGACAGAATTTCATTTGGAATGAATTAATTCCTTGATACAAGTATTAGGATTTGATCCAGTTCCATACCTTACTGCTATAGAATCTTTTCGGTAGCCTATCCCACTTAAGGTTTCCTATGCCGACCTCAGTGCTATGAAGCATGTCTTTGTTTTCCTGCGAAACCTCTTGGTGTATATGCTGTTCTCTTTTCTTATTTCAGAGATCAGCTTGATGTTGAACCATATCATACAGTACATGTCACCCAGGACAATACCCTAGGAGAGACATTTTATGGTCCGCCATGACTAAAACTCCAGATATGTGAATACATGGACCAGGATGTGTTCAAATATCTACCCACAACAGTAACTGCACCAAGAGGTTACACTCTTTGATGAGATGATTTCCAGTACTAAACACATATATCTCAACAGTATTCTCTGTTCACAGATGAGAATGTTCAAATGTTCACAGATGAGGAAAAAATACACTGTATAGCTTTTATCACAGTATTTTCCCTGATCCAAAGTTTCTTCATTACAATGGAGTGTATATTTTCATTCTTAGAGGCATTCAGGTTGAAAACAGTGGTTTTCCAAATATGAAATATCATTGAAGGAATGAAGACAGTTTTTCAACATGAGTCAGAGGGCTATTGAGTGACAGACATTTTAAATCTCTTATGTCAGAAGCTGGATCTGTATTCTTCCATAAGTCCGATAAATAAGAAATAAAAATAATCTTAGGTCAGTTGATCTGAATTTTGTCATGAAATAACGGTCTTTGCATAGGGAACTCGGTCATGAAACAGCGTCTTTTCTAAGAGGTTTTCTAATTTTTAACATTTCTGTGATGGTGTTGAGATTTGACTTGAACCCAAATGCCTTATTTCTGGGAGGCTACAACTTATAGGATATGGGTCACAGTATCTAGTGCTCATGCTGGTTTGGTAATTCGAAGAAGTAGAGTCCAAAAGAGTAGCTTTCCAGGCTGTGGTTTAGGGCCACAATTTTGCCTGATGAAGAGGGCACTGTAACAGGCTGTGCGCCTTATTAAAAGCAGTCAACGTCTTGAATTCACGGAATGTATATATTGCTGATTTGGCTGCAACAAGCTTAATTTTATTTGTAAATTATTTCTATCCCGCCTTTTTGCCCAAAAGGACCCAAAGTACCCAAAGGCCTAAACTCAGCATGAACAGTTTAAGAAACGGTGTGTGTGTGTGTGTGTGTGTGTGTGTGTGTGTGTGTGTGTGTGTGTGTGTGTGTGTGTGTGCGTGTGTGTGTGTGTGTGTGTGTGCTGTGAAAGTTTGAGTGGAGGACATTGAACTTGTCTTGGCTGTTTCTTAGCATCCCGCATCATTCTCCTGATGTGCTTTCTATCTGCCAAAGTCAATTCTCCTCTGAAACATAATTGGAGTGAGAACTTTGAGGCACTTTCAGAGGGAGCAGATTCTGCACATCTTCCCCCCCCCCTGGTAAAAACAGTACCTCCCCTTGCCTGCCTTCA
Source organism: Phrynocephalus guinanensis (assembly GCA_037367245.1). Classification (NCBI taxonomy): domain Eukaryota; kingdom Metazoa; phylum Chordata; class Lepidosauria; order Squamata; family Agamidae; genus Phrynocephalus; species Phrynocephalus guinanensis. The sequence goes on from CM074733.1 coordinate 144,339,580, forward strand.
TAACTGAGGTAATTCCATGTTTAAATTGCTGCCGTCACAACAATTCATTCCCTTGTGCATCTACCCTTGGGATGTTGTGATGCCCTTGCAATTCAGACAGCTATCTGAAACTGCCAACTTTCCTACTCTTTCTAGATTATAATAACATGTTATCTACTTTCTCAATGGCTTAGTACAGCAGTTTTAACAGCCCTAAATGTACATGCTGTTCGGAAAATCCCAGCATTGCTAATAAGTAAGAAAAGAAGACCACACTTGAACTTGGTATTGGTATTTTTGCATGCTTTTTGTAGCTCTACTGTTACCTTTTAATGTTCTAAGATGTCTCTTTTAATTCCCTGTTTTTAACTTGAATATGTCTTAAATGTTCTGGGCTGTATATTGCCCCTCATTATTGTAAGCCACCTTGGGTACTTTTCCAAGTAGAAAGGTGGTGTAAAAATATTTAAAATTAAAAATAAATAAATAAATAAACAAACATGCCACGAGAACTTCATATGTGTTGAATTGTTTTCATTTTGACCTCAAAATGTAGATACATTGAGCTGCCTCTTTCAGAACTGGTTTGTTGGTACACTTTCTGTTCTTGCATCTGTGATGGTTGTATTTTTCTTCAGGAACATGAAAATGCCTTACGTAGAAACTGAGACAACAAGTTCGCACATGGAAAGAAAACTGCCACAGTACAAAAAATGGAGAGAGGGAAGCAAGCTGAAGAACTTTAAACATCAGGAGCTTGTTGTGTGAACAAAGCCTTTATTTATTTGCATGGGAAAAAAGCAAAGTGTTCTGCTTAAAGCACTCTCTGTATAGTTTACAATTACAGATGGGCACGAATAAAAAAAATGATGTTTTGTTTTTTCATTTTTTGTTGTGGGTCCTGCTTTGGTTCGTTTTCATTTTTCATGATTTTTTTGAAACAAATTTGTTTTGTTTTTTTGTTTTGTTTTTTGTTTTTACCCGCTTTTTGCTCGATTTAAAGCATTTCCGCGCACGGGTGTCCCCCAACTCCCCAAACCAGATGGAAAACACTAAAAAAATGATGTTGGCAGAGACACAGTATAGACTAGGTACGCAGGGAGGCTGCAAAGGCAGTGGCAGGCATTGCCCAGGGCGTAAGGCAGCCGCAGAGTGACTGCACTGCGGGGCAGGGGAGGATACTCACAGAGAGGTACGCATGCACACAGGGAGGCTGCAAGAGAAATCTCTTCTTTCTCTCCCCTAAGAGCCAGGTTGCAGCCAGCAGGAGACACACACCTGCCTGCCTGGCCTAAAGTAATGAGTCACAGAGATAGCAATCCCACCCTAACTCCCACTGGAGACTGCAAGGAGGACGGGGGCTGCCAGAGCTTTTTATGCCCTCTGTGGCTGCCACACCTACCCAGTCTGCAACCTGGGCATGCTATTGGTTGAAATTGTCCAAGAATTTACATGATCCCATCACATGGCTTGCATCCATCTTGTGGCTGGAATCCATTTTGTTTCAAAGGGAAAAGAAAAAATACATTGTGATGGTAAAAAGACAAAAACAAAAGTTTTAAGGACCCCAACCACCTGGTAGGTAATAATTTCAAATAATTATTGCTGCATTTTTACAGATGTTCAGGGCATTTTAATACCCTAAAATCAATATTAGGCATCTGGGAGCCATTTTGGGTCAATGTCCCCTATCTCCCCTTAAAGGAAAAAAAAAATACAGCGATCTGAGAAAAGACATAAATGCACGTTTTAAGGACCCCAATGCCCTGGTAGGTATTATCAGGCAGAATAAATAATTATTGCTGGGTTTTTACGGATATTCAGGATGTTTTTTAACATTTAAAAAGAGCTCATTTCATTGTGTGTTGCCATTAACGAAGGGCCTTTATACACGACCCCTAAGCTCCGCAGGAAATGGCTGCAAGGTCCGGACCTTACAAGTGTTTTCCCACCAGCTCCGGACTTTGCAGACAATTAAGTGCGACCCCGCCCACCTAAGCGCGACCCAGCTGCACTTTCTTGTACCTGCTTGAGGTGGGTGAAAATCCCCAGGTCCGGATTTAATCTGGTCAATGCAGGGCTCTCCTGGCTTCTGCTTGTGTTTTTTTTGCCTCCTGCCCCTTTAAGAGAAGAAGGTGGGGGCAGGGGAAAAAGCAAGCAGAAGAAGAGAAACGGAAGAGAAACGGAAAGAGAAAGGAGCTCCGGGAGGCTCCTCCAGGTGAGCTGCATTTTTCCCCCTCTTTCTCTGGTGGGGAGGAAGGAAGGGCAACGAACCCCTAAGATCTTTGGTCCGAATTTAAGGGACCAGCGGATCTTAGGGGTCGTGTGAAAAGGCCCGAAAACAAAACGTAACAAACCTAATTTTCGTGGTTCTGTTCTGTTCGTTCCAATTTCATCACAATTTTCGTTATTCATTTCATTATGTAACAAAACAAATAATGAATAACAGAATGATTTTTTTCATTTCGTGCCCATCTCTATTTACAATTTATTTATTCAGGCTACACATTCCCCCCCCACCCCACCCCTGTGAGCTGGGTACTCATTTTACTGACCTTAGAATGATAAAAGACTAAGTCAACCCTGAGCTGGATACCTGGGATTGAACCCCAGGTTGTATAGCTGCAGTACAGCTGTTTAACCTCTGTGCCATGAAGCTCTGACCCTAATTTTGAAGGCAAGGCAGAAAAGGACATAGTAAAGTCTCTGCTCCAAAGGTTCTACAGGAGTTTGTTTAAATACTGAATACCCGAGGGATCTGAGAAGAACCAGTTTGATTTTGTAATGATACTGCACAGATGTGGGATGGTTTTTTTTGGGGGGTGTTGCTGAAAAATCAGATTTCACAAGGTCTCTTTTAGAAACAATCTTGCATATAGAAGTCTCCCTGCAAGATTTTAAAAAAATGAAACCCCACTCTCTTGGTTTCTTGGTGAATGTGAGACACCGCGAAGTTTTCCCTCTTTTAATACCTGAAATGTTCTTGTCAGTTTGGTTCAGTTCCTGAAATATTTGAGCAGGCAGGGTGGTTAAAACTGGAGTTACAACCACACAGAGTTGCCCAGGAACTCATTCACTGAAACTCATGAGATGAAAATACACAGGACTAACCAAAAATGGTTGACGCTCAACAATGCAAAACGAATGTCATTTTACCAAGCTGGGGGGGGGGAGGGGGGCACTAATAGGAGAAAGGAAAGGAAATGTTGCAGAACCCAAGAGAATAATATCTGTGAAATGTAAAAAAAAATAGGTTAGGGTTCTTAATAGATTTATCTTGTGTGAAAAGATAGGTGGCCTCTGAAGACAAGAAGAGACTCCAGATGAAATGTTGCCAATGAGAATGCATTTCCAGTGGCCTGTAACATATGCTAGATGATCGCTGGAACATTCATACTGTAAGAGATTGCTTTGAAACCACATTACCTCACAACAGTAAGACTATTAATTTAGGGCTTACTGCTGGAAAAGATTTAGGCATTTTGCAAAATCGGGCAGACCTCTTCTTCATTATAGGCTGTCATCTACAACTGACCTGGAGACCCTTGCTTTCAACTGGTAGCACATAATTCATGTTACACTTCATTATTGGCTGTAGGAGCCCATGAAAACAAGATCGGTGGCTTAATTACATCCTGTTGTCTTGTTCCCCGTTCCAGTCCCATTGTTGTAATGTACACCTCTCCATTTGTCACTGTAATCGCTAACATCGTGTTCCAGGATGCGCTTGCTCCAAAAACAAATTCCATTGAATTTAGCAGCATCCTTCCATGTTACTGTGCACAAGGACTGCACCCTTAGCCTCTCCATTGAGTTCTTGAAGTATAATGATTTAAACTAATTTACTCTATATAAAATGAAAGCAAAACACCAGCTGAATAATGTGCATTTCTGCTATGCTAGGAGGAAGTAGAAGCACATCTCTCTCTCTCTCTCTCTCTCTCTCTCTCTCTCTCTCTCTCTCTCTCTCTCTGCTGTGTGTGTGTGAGAGAGAAAGCAAGTGTGTGAGAGAGTTCTTTTTTCTATTTTTATGACTTTTGAATACATTTAATTTTAAAATAAACCTTATTTCCTATTTAGGACAACTGCATTTGGACATTGAGAATAAGTTATACTGAACACATTGGCTCTTTATTCTGAGCAGTGCTAAACCAAGATGTTTTGTTATCTGAAAGGGCTGAAGTGGTCCTGGCCCCATTAATGACCCCAGCCAAGACCAACACTTAAAAACCTCTAAAAATCTAGCAAGACATTCCAAGATCCATTCCTGCTTTCAAGGCACTACCAACAAGGTCATAAAATACCTCCCCTCTTCTTGCAATCATATTCTTGGGTGGTAAAAGTGGGGGTGTGTTTTCTGTACATCCAGGACACAGAGAAACCAAGACAACTTTCCAGGTAAGGGACCAGAAATTCCCTTATTACTAAGCAAAATGAAGCCATTGTCTTGGACAGCATAAGGGAGGAGCAAAAGTCAAGGTCATGGACTCATGACTATGGCCAAAGTACAGCTGTCTGGCCTGCAAGATGTGTTGGTTTACTTCAGAGATCAACAGGATCAGCTATAAATGAATGGCGTCAGCTGAGCTGGTTTCAGGGACACAAGAAAATCTGTTTGGATTTTACTTAAAATTTACAGCTATCAAATATTAGAAATAAGTCGGAATGGAAACTGTTTCCATGTCAGATTAAAACTTTTACTACACTGGAGAAAGATCTGAGAACCAGCATGGATGGTAGCTGTAGGTTCCACTGGATCTCCAATCCATCTCATCCTTTTGACAATCAGCAATATTTATGAATCAAATATTTCAGGGAGACTAACTCCCCCCTTTTCTCTTAAAAAGCGATTTATCTCCCAGAGGAGTCCATTGCAAAGGGAAAGAAGGTGGTTGGGTTCTTTGAGAGAGTTCAAAAGAGGAAACTGCATGCAGCTCAAATATATATCTTAGGAACTTTCTCCCCTCAACACAGGCTGTACCCAGTCCTGATCCAGTGACAAATTCTGAGTCCATTGTTTCGATTACTCAAAGAAGGGGAGGAGGATGGAGTCTCAGGTGCCTCCCCCTAACTTTGGCCTGCATGAAACTGTAATCCTAAACAATTTTGAAAGAGTCCATTCTTTAACTAAAGGATTGTTAATGTTATCATTAGTTAATTATAATGGTACAGGGGTGGGAACTCGTCCATTATTTAATTTCTTATTGTTTTTTGAAATGACATTAATACGGGATGAATAAATGATTCTGTATAAATTCAAGAGCTCCTCTGGGATTTTTTTTTATATGATACAATGACTGAGTTTGTTTTCTGAGACCTGAAGCTCACCATGTACTGTAATTTATTTAAAAAAGGCTCCCTGAAGGCACAAAATTCCTAAGGAAGGAAGGAAGACGGGAGCAGGTGGAAGTAAGGTCTTCTCTCTTGGAGCATTTTGCTTCAGTAGTTTCCAAAAAAGAAAGAAAGAAGGCAAAGATGCAGTAAGTTGAAAGGCTAAGCAGAAAGCTTTATAAAGCTTGATTTAAAATCTTCACATCTATGCTCTGCCTTCTTATTCAACAAAAGGTAAATAATAATTTATTTACCTAAAATATTTTTATCCCACGTTTCTTCTTAAAAGGACCAAAGAGGGCTTACAACAATTAAAAGACAATATTTCAAGGCTAAATACAGTAAGTGTACAAATATATTAGGAATTCAAAAGCACTATATCAAAACGGTAAAGAAAATAAATACGAACACACAGAGAAGAAATAAAATAACAAAATGTCTTTCGGATTCATGTATCAGTCTGCATAACAGTTTACAGTTTTAAAAAGTCTAACCATGCAAACTTGCTCGCATCTACTCTGAATTAAATTCAACTATGTTCATTCGGGTTTACTCCCAGGTATGTAGATTAAGGTTTACAATGTAAATGTTTTCTAATCACTCATAGCCTCCTACAGAAAAGACATCCTAAAATAGGCATATTATACTGCATATAATACATAGATATCACTCACATGTGTGCCTACGGTGAGCCATAGTTTGAACATCTCATATACCTCAAGAACAGGACTAGAGTCACTCTTCCTGGACAGTGTACATATAATTGACTGTATTTATTCAAAGATTCATGCAGGGTTAAGGTTGTTGTCAATTATGGATAACAAATTCCCCAACAAACTGTAATAGAAGAAAAAAAATTATCAGTATTGATGACAGAGAACACGTTTGACTCTCCCAACCTCTTATGGAAAGGTCGTCTACACAGAAGCAGCCAAGGAAATGCAAATGTTGCTTTGAAGTTTATTCCCTCAAGTCTTCTCTGTCAGGCTCAAAAAGTGAAGTGTTTTTTTTTTTTTGAGGGGGAGGCAAAATAGGGAGAAAGAGCCTTTCTGACCAAGTTCTGCTTAGGATCAACTGCAAAATCTGGGCAGGTGGGGAAGTGAATCAAATGAAATCCAAGCTACCCTAAGCTACACCTTTACAATCCATCCGGGCAATGGATATACAGCAACAGCCTGCAGGGCTTCAGAAAGTAAAAGGGTCCTTGCCTGACACTAAAAAACTCAGTAAAGTGGGTGCCGTGCCAGACAATCTTTCCAGGAAGGAGAATCCACAAGGGGGTAAGAGGGCTTTCATTGAAAATAATTTAGCATTATTATTTTTTGTTTGTTTAAAGGAAGTGACCATTTAATTCTCTCCTGTTGCAAAGATCCTGGATATAGAAGAATCTCCTCCTCCTCTCCCTCCTCCAAAGGCTGTTAGAAGCCTCTTTCTCTTTCTCGTTCTCATTTTTTACTTTTCTTTCTTTCTTTTTTTCTTCCTTGCTTCCCCTCTCCTCATAAGAGTGAAATATCATGATTCACATCTTGCGAAATTTATGGCTGGGTCAACAACCTACAGTAAGGCAAATATTTGGTCATGACCTGTCACCATCAGGCAAGCTGGCAGGAAAGATCCAGGCTGCTTGACATCTCCTCTCTGGAATTTGTGTGTGTGTGTGTGTGTGTGTGTGTGTGTGTGTGTGTGTGTGTGTGTGTGTGTGTGTGTGTGTGTGTTTTCTGTTCTTTTGCTGGCCCATAAAAATAACTGAGAAAGTATCTGTTACAATGACCCAGGTTCTGCCATTCATATCTTCCCAAATTACAGGCTTCCTCTGAGAGATAATTTAGAATGGGGCATAATGCGAGGCTGTGTTGCACACCAGCCCTCTCTGAATTTGCTGTAACTTGTTATTACTACGCTCAAATGCAGTGGTCTCTTCAAAGGCTTTTCTATAAATAAAGAGCCTCCCAGCCGAGGCAGAGCATCGTCTCAACCAAGCGCAGCAGCTTTATGGATTCTCCCATTTTCTGCTGCCGCATAGGAAAAAACGGTGGCTTTGGAGTGAGAAGCCAACCGGCCCTTTCACAGCTAACAGATTCCTGAAAATACCGACAAAGCTGATTGTCTATAATGCTCTTAGGGCTCTCTCCCACGGTCTTTAAAATCCAGATCTAATTTTTTGATAAAACCGCTCCAAAAATTGTGCCCCCACAGTCAGCAGAGTTTTTCTAAAAACGGTAACGACCACTTAACCGGGTTTCAGCAAGTTTTTCAAGAACCAAGGTGGGGGTGGTTATTTCTAATATGGTTCAAAATGTGCATTTTTACAAGAGGCAAACATTAGTGGGGGTGCAGAAAACCCATCCTTCCCTTTTTGTTGTCAGTTACTGGTTATGCGGGTCAGCAACACTGATTATTGCAGTTTCCTCCGACTGCTGTCTCTTTGATATTTTGATTGGGAGACTGCCAGCCAGGGTGAGGAGAAAGAGGAGGCTCACTTGTGGGACAAGTCACCTCTTCTGAGGTCAACCAGCAGCAGCCAGAGGCTCCCAGCAAGGCCGTATTTCCCCCCCCCCCCACAGCGGGCCTCCCTTTTCAAAGGTGCAATGGCGAAAGACTCGTCAGCCAGGGACTCTCAAGAGAAATGGAAAAAGAGAGATCCCAGAGAATTGATTGGTTGTTTGAGAGAGAGAGAGAATGGTTAAAAATGGGTAGGTAGTTCAAGTTCCCCTGAGATACTTTGGCTTTGTGTTTGGTCCACTTAAACTGGTTGCCTGGTGTAGCTGCATTTGCAGTAATTGCTACAGTTTGTAATTGCAGAACCGTGCACTGCATATATACCCTCTTATTATGGTATATTGCCAGAACGTTTCCAGTAATTCAGGGTCATCTCAAACTTCAAGTTCCTTGATGGAGTGGTGGTGCCTGCCTTGTCATAACTTCAGCCCTGTTCCCCAAATAGTATAAAACCATGCCAAATGTGCTGTAATTATGATGTCAGGAAGCGATGTCCACTACAGGCCATATGGATCTTTGCAATAAGCCATGTGGAGCATGTCAAGGACTGACATGTGTCAAAAAAGGAAAGAAGGCCCCAAAGTGAAGCCTCGTTATATATTCAGAGCTGAAGGGAACTGAAGTTGAACACAAGGATCTTCAGCATGCCGACTAGAAGTGATCAAAAGTGCATAAAAAAAAACAGCTGGTAAGATAGCACTTTTCAAAAATAAAAAATTGAAGGGCTGTCACACAGAGGACAGGATCTGTTCTTGATCATCCCAGAGTGCAGGGCACACAACAATGAGCTCAAGTTAAGAGAACCCAGTTTTCGGCTGAATATCAGGAAAAAAACTTCCTAACTGTTAGAGCAGCACAGCAATGGAACCACGGCAGTGGAACCGCCTCAAGAGGTGGTGAATGCTCCAACACTGGAGGCATTCATGAGAAATGTGGGCAACCACTTGGCAGATATCCTTTGGTGTGCATTTCTCCATTGAGCGGTGTAGCAATCTGGGGGCACCTGGAGGGGGAGCAGGAGGAAGAAACCGTGTACCCTCCCGCCACCCAGTAGTCCTCCTTTCCCCTAAAGCTTGGTGACAACACCCCCTCCTCCTCCTCTTCCTCACCTTGGTGGGAGAGGTGTAAGGCACACGTGCACACCCCCACCTGTCCACCCATCTTCCTGTTTGCCCATCTGTGTGCACCCACCCCACACCCACAGGGTTCAGACCCCCACTGCTGGGTGGGTGTGATGGGGGCGGCAGGAAGGGCGCAAAAACAAACTTTGTCCCCAGGCACTCCAAATCCTGGCTACACCTCTGGAGCAGTGGGTTGGACTTGATGGCTTTCTAGGCCCCTATCTAACTTCAGTATTCTATGGTTCTGTGTCAAAGCTATGTCAGGCTACTGTAGAGAACTCTGCAAGCCACAAAAATGGTGGCATAGAAAGACAGCTTTCCAGCGACTGGGCATCTTAGTGTGCCTCTGCGGGTCACGAAAGTTCATAATCTAGAGAGAATCTTTTGCCCAAAATGTTCCAGCATTACTCAAACCTCTCTGGCCTCCACTCCCAAACTGAAGCTCACATACAAACATCTGCTGAAAGGCTAGACCAGGATTTTTATTGCTTGATTGGCAACCGTGACTGCAAGTAGTTTCCATTTTGCCCCAGGTGAACTGGAATCAGGCTGGGTCAGGTGTGCCAAACTGAGGTCTAAATATTTATTGGCCAGAACCAAAACCAAATAGTAACCGCTTAGTTACCGCTGACCCTGCAGTTCCAGGACTTTTAATATTTTGGCTTATACAGTACTAATATTATTGTCCTTTCTTTCCTAACTCCCATCTCTCCATAATTATGTTTCCCCCACTTCTCACCTAGTCCTTTCAGAAAATTTTAGGGAGTCCAGTAACTCTCTAATATTTAGGCTGATGGTACTGATGAACATTTCCCTTTGTTTATGACCAATTCCCTATGAATTTCTTTCACATTGTAAGAGAAAATTAGTCCTGAACTAGATATAGCGAGTATATCAGCCAGAAGCACTGCTCACTTCAGAGGTAAAACACTCTGTGTATTGGGATGAGCTTGCCTCAATATGCAATTTTAATAGCTTTCTCTCCCCCCCCCCCATCCCATAACTGGCCACCATCTGATTTCTCGTGCTAGATCCTTTGATCTTCTTCTTTTATTTCTTTTATTTTTTTATATAAAACAATACAAAACACAAAAATACAAATACAAGATACGACCCCCCCTCTAGAAAACAGCGCTCCCCTGCACCAACAGGACCTGTTAAGTAGAGATGGGCACGACTTGAAAAAATTTTTTTTCGAGTTGTCGTTAGTAGGGCCGGTTCCGTTTCGGCTCGTTTCCGTTTTTTGCGAAAATTTGCAAAAATTAGTCGGTTCGTTTTTTTGTTTTTTCGTTGTCGTTAGTACTGGTTTGGGGAGGGGGTAGCGGGCTCCTGGAGGGAGCTGCAGGAGTCAGCCAGAGCCACAAGTGACGGACTGGCAGACTCTTTGCACCCGCTGTGTCTCACGTACTTGCATGTAGTGCAATGCAAGTAGATCTGGCTTAGGGTTAAGACAGATTAGCGCAACGGCTAGGGTTAGGCTAGTTACGGGTGAGGTTAGGGTGAGTATTGGGGTGCACCTCTGGGTGCCTCTCTGACCCACTTAGAAGGACAGTGTACTGGCGTATGGGTTAGGCTTAGGGTTCGGGTTTGGGCTACGATTAGTGGGCTGTTTATGCCCAATTGGCACATCCCAGAAGTCTCTGTGGTCAACCTGGCCAAGTGGCCATGCGATTGGTGGAAAATTTGCATGGTCTACTCCCATGGGCGAGCCCATCATTGCAAATGTGCAGGTGTAATAAAATAAAATAAAATAAAATAATAAAATAAAATAAAATAAAATAAAATAAAATCAACGGAGACTTTTTTTTGCAAGAAAAACCCACTGCTGCTACTGTAAAAATTCAAGCATTTAAAATAGCTAATTTTCGCATGTTTCTGTGGTGCTTTGGTGGGGTTTTGGGCAACGATTTCAAAAAAAATATTGCGGTCGCCATTTTGGATCCCCCCCCACCGCATGGCAAATGGATGCGCCCTCCCAGCCTGGTACAGTCAGCAAAACCTGGCCATGCGATTGGTGGAATGGCTCCAAAACTTTGCATGGTCCACTCCCATGGGCGAGCCCATCATTGCGAATGCGCAGGTGTAAAAAAATAAAATAAAATAAAATAAAATAAAATCAACGGAGACTTTTTTTGCAAGAAAAACCCACTGCTGCTACTGTAAAAATTCAAGCATTTAAAATAGCTAATTTCCGCATGTTTCTGTGGTGCTTTGGTGGGGTTTTGGGCAACGATTTCAAAAAAAATATTGTGGTCGCCATTTTGGATCCCCCCCACACCGCATGGCAAATGGATGCGCCCTCCCAGCCTGGTACAGTCAGCAAAACCTGGCCATGCGATTGGTGGAATGGCTCCAAAACTTTGCATGGTCCACTCCAATGGGCGAGCCCATCATTGCGAATGCGCAGGTGTAATAAAATAAAATAAAATAAAATAAAATAAAATCAACGGAGACTTTTTTTGCAAGAAAAACCCACTGCTGCTACTGTAAAAATTCAAGCATTTAAAATAGCTAATTTTCGCATGTTTCTGTGGTGCTTTGGTGGGGTTTTTGGGCAACGATTTCAAAAAAAATATTGCGGTCGCCATTTTGGATCCCCCGCACTGCATGGCAAATGGATGCGCCCTCCCAGCCTGGTACCAGCAGCGCAGCAGTAGCAATAGCCAAGGAGAGGGGGGCAGGGAACCCCCCCCCCAAATAAAACACCCTTCTGGCCTGGTAGGTGCCCTCAGACAGTTTTCGCCTACTTTTAGGGCCGGGAATCGGTTTTTTTTTTACTTTTAAAAACTTTTTTTCTGTGCCGCTTGGCATTGCGCGATGCAAGTAACGAGCACGACAAATCAGACCAAATTGTTCGTTCGTCGGTTCGAGCTCGAAGTCTGGCGGAGTAATTCCCGTTTCCGTTTCCGTAGAGTAACGGATACGAGTAACGGAAACGGAAACGGGAATACCGCTAAGTCGTGCCCATCTCTACTGTTAAGCAATATTGTCTCTTATTATCCTCCCTTCCAGAACTGAATTGATTGTGGCACTGGAACTTTACCTTTATTTCTTACAAGCACATATTCAATAAATCTAACCCGTATGCCATTAAAGATATCTCTTTTTAACTCACCTTTCTTGATCTTTAAATTACACGCCACTTTATCATTTAAGGCAATATCCCATACTTCAGTATACCATTCATCCATACATAATTCATAATTCCCTTTCCAGTTCCTAGCTATAATTAGTCTCACCACTGCCAAGAGATTAGTAATCAACACTCTAATTCTGAAATTATAATCCATTTTAGCAAAATAAGGCAATTTCTGAATTGAGCTCTATATGTCTTTCAAATACTGTATATCACTTAATCCTTTAAAAACAGATCTCCCAAATGTTTGTACCTTTTCACATTCCCACCACATATGAAAATGTGTACCAATTTCCTTACATTTCCAACAACCCTTAAAATAATTACCATTTATTTTATTCAGTTTTCCTGGTGTCAAATACCATCTTAAACCTATTTTTTTAATTCTTTTATCCTCAGAAACATAGATCTAAGTATTCTTATTCTCCATATCCTAGTCCAATCTTCCTCTTTTATTTCTTTTTTAAAATCTTGCTCCCTGGCTACCTTCAATCCTCTTCCCTCATTTTCATCTTCCTCTAAATCCAAAAGCATCTTAAATATTTTACTCACACTGCCTTTCACTGAATCTTTCTTCTCAATGTCTTCATACAACACTAAAAACTGTTCATATTTTGTATATTCTCTACATTTATTATGTTTCTTAATCCAGTCATTAGTCCATTTTTCTAATTGTACATAATTAAATCATGATATATTCCTCCACTGAAGAACATATTGTTCATTTGTTCATTCAATCTCATTTTACCCATACAGTCAGTCCTTCAACCTACCCACTTTTTCCTGAAATAATTTTGTAAAAACTTAAATTTGCAGGGAAGTTCTCTATTTCAGTCACTGATGTTAATAACGAATCAGGTTGTTTTAGCATTCTGATTGCATGAGTCATTGGGCTCTGTTTGGAGACTTTTTCCTTGAACTCCAAGTTTCATACCTATGAACAGTTCTGTAGAATTCAAAAGGTCACATTCTTTGCAACATTTCAATTATCCAACAAAAGCAGAACTCTGCTTTTATGAATGGATCACCAGGCTTGTTTTGTCTCTGTACTTTGAAGGATTTGTGTTCCTGGGGGGGGGGGGGGATATAAATGCAGGAAATAGTGTATATGTTTCTCTGAACTGTGATCTGATCTTGGTGGATAGCAGTTCACTTTTAGTAATTACATATTAGTTACTTATCTAAATAAAATCATTTCCATTTCTTCTGCCTATACATCCCCTAGTTGTAGTCATTAAAAGTAACTTTCCCAAGTTCTGCTGCCTAGAAACAGTGCTTTGGGGGTTGTTGTTTTTCACCAAATCAAATGCAGGTGATGATGAACTCATAAGCTTTCTTAACTCTGTACTAGCTCTCTTATGAAAGCATAGCCAGTAGCATTAGATCCTCTCTCTTGATAGAGATGTAAAATTTCTGAAAAATTTGAAGCTCAGACAAAAAAAACCCAGCCTCCCCTTTTTTGCAAAAAATATGGATTATCTTTTTAAAAATGCTCTATTAACACTCCCCTCTTTTACAGTTTGAAAGTCTTTCTGTTACCTTAGGAACATAAAATATGACTATGAACAATTTGACTTAGCGTAAAATTATCACAGCTAGCATATTAAAATATAGCACATCCAAACAATTATTACAAACAGAATTTACTTTTAAAATAATATTTATCTGCAAATGTAAGTAACAAATGGAGTAAAAATCTCCTGAACTGTTTACTAGTTTATGTGGAACAAAAAAAAAACCCTCTACAAAACAATGTTTAAAAATCCAGAATTAACAGTTGTTCATATTTCCTCTCTACAGTATTAAATAAAAGTAAAATAAAAACCTCATTCTCATAAAAAGAATTGAAGGGGAAGGGAATGTATAGAAGGGGGTGGGACTAGGTTTCAATGACATTTTTTAGAAATGATTTGGAAAATATTAGAACACCCTGTCTTAAAATATTTTATTCATCATGTTAAAATAAAACATCCCATAATTATTTTTTCTTTTTCTTTTTTCAGTTTTTCTGATTTTCAGAAAAAAACAAGCCCAAAAAGACTTCAGGGGGAAGCACCAGTCCACCCCCCATTTTTTCTCCCCCCCCAGGCCTTCACATCTCTAGTGAAGCATGAGAGGTAGTCATGCTAGGGCGTGAGCCTCTTTGCTGAAAAAGTCATCTCCGTTCCAGTAGCAGTGAAGGAAGTACCCTAAATAATGTTTAAATAAACATAGCATGTTCATGAAAATGGCAGGTCAATTCCCCCTGGAAGACAGTGGCAGACGTTGTGGTGTCCAAGCGCAGAGAGGTTCTTTTAAACTTGGTGTCTCCCCCTTTTAAAGAGATGCACACATGGAGCAAGGCACAGGAGTCGTTTCTCTTCCATCGTGCTGATGTTGTAAACATTTCCCACTCAGTCATGTGACTGCATTTTAGTCCTTCATTTTTTGTGATGGTTTTTGCCCTGACAGTGCCAGGCTCAGTGGTGGATAGTAGAGATGGGCACGACTTAGCGGTATTCCCGTTTCCGTTTCCGTTACTCGTATCCGATACTCTACGGAAACGGAAACGGGAATTACTCCGCCAGAATTCGAGCTTGAACCGACGAACGAACAATTTGGTCTGATTTGTCGTGCTCGTTACTTGCACGCGGCGATCGCGCAATGCCAAGCGGCACAGAAAAAAAGTTTTTTAAAGTTAAAAAAAAAAACCCGATTCCCGGTCCAAAATGGCGACCGCAATATTTTTTTTGAAATCCTTGCCCAAAACCCCACCAAAGCACTACAGAAACATGCGAAAGTTACCTATTTTAAATGCTTGATTTTTTACAGTAGCAGCAGTGGGTTTGTCTTGCCAAAATACGTCTCCGTTGATTTTATTTTATTTTTTTCTTAATTTATTTTTTTACACCTGCGCAACGATGGGCTGGCCATGGGACGGGGCCATGCAAATTTTCGGAGCCATTCCACCAATCGCATGGACAGGTTTTGACTGACACTTCTGGATGTGCCAGAGGGCATAAAAAGCCGAGGCAGTTCCAGTCCGTCACAGTCTGGGCTTGGATCTTGTGGAGGGTGGTCAGGGCTGGATTGCTGCACTCAGTCTAGTTTCGATTTCGCGGTCACGGTCTCAGTCTCGCTAGGCAGGGAGGGAATTGAATTGATTTTAATTCGCAAAACATAATAATTTCTTTTATTCCCTGTGGGGAATAGCAACACAGTGTTTATTCTTTTTTGTTTTCTGCATTTTTGAGGAAGAGTTCCGTTTTTTATTTGCTTATATTTGCTTCAAGGGGGAGGGAAGATTTGAGTGGGAGCGGTAGGGGAGGGGAGGTGCTGCGGATTTATTTTGAAAATATATCATTTTACACTACCATACCATTTCTTTTGTATCCCAATTTCCCACCAAGTTCATTTACTTGGCCAAGGTCCTTTTACCCTGCGCCTACAGCTTTTTTGCTGCTGTTGTGATTGGGGTTTTGGAAGGGAATCCAGCAACCCTATCCTACCCTAGTAGCAGCTTATAGTTTTATTCCATTTATTTTCTATTCTACAGTTTATTAGCAAGTGGCAAGCAACAGCCAAGGTCCAGTACTAGTGCTTAGAAGGGGAGGTTGGAGGCTGTGGATTAAATTATTTTAAAAATATTATAAAGAGTACAGACTGAGTAGGCAGAGTCTCCCTCGCCAACCAGTGCACTCAAATTTCTCAAACACATTTGTTGGCAACAAGGCTAGGGCACCTTCCTCTGTAGAACATATTACAATTTCATTTTACTTAACACTTATAGATATTCTTTCACTTGTCCAACACCTCATTCATTTTTTTGCAGTCAGGCACCCAAACAAACATTTGTTGAAGGGCAGGCACCCAGCCACCTCTATAGAACTTTTTCTTCAATTACATCTTTGAAGAAGTTACATTCATCTTAGTTACTGTGCATTATTTGTGAAAGTTGGGTGCTGCCAGATTTTGCAAACCCCTTGCTTCTATTAGCTTGGTTTTTGTGCAGTTGTAACTTACATCTGTGAAGAAGTTAAGTTACAGTTCTCCTAATTACACTTGCCCTGTGCATTGTGAAACTTGTTTGCCAGGATTGGCAAACCCCTTGCTTCTACTAGCTTGGTTTTTGTGCTGTTTTTGTGAGTCAACCTCACTCATTTACTCGCCAGTTTGCCACCAGTCTACATACACAATTACATTTTTGAAGAAGTTACATTTCTCTTTGTTACACTTGCCCTGTGCTGTGCATTGAGAAACTTGTTTGCCAGGATTGGCAAACCCCTTGCTCCTATTTCCTAGTTTGTTGTGCTGCTGTAACTTGTGAGTCCATCTCACTCATTTACTTGCCACCACAGTCTACATACACAATCCAATTACAACTGTGAAGAAGTTACATTTCTCTTTGTTACACTTGCCCTGTGCAGGGCATTGAGAGACTTGTTTGCCAGGATTGGCAAACCCCTTGCTCCTATTACCTTGTTTTGTTGTGTTGCTGTTGTGTGAGTCCATCTCACTCATTTACTTGCCCCCATAGTCTACATACACAATCCAATTACAACTGTGAAGAAGTTACAGTTCTCCTAATTACACTTGCCCTGTGCAGGGCATTGAGAGACTTGGGTGCCAGGATTGGCAAACCCCTTGCTCCTATTTCCTTGTTTGTTGTGCTGCTGTAACTTGTGAGTCCATCTCACTCATTTACTTGCCACCACAGTCTACATACACAATCCAATTACAACTGTGAAGAAGTTACAGTTCTCTTTGTTACACTTGCCCTGTGCTGTGCATTGAGAAACTTGTTTGCCAGGATTGGCAAACCCCTTGCCCCTATTACCTTGTTTGTTGTGCTGCTGTAACTTGTGAGTCCATCTCACTCATTTACTTGCCCCCACAGTCTACATACACAATCCAATTACAACTGGGAAGAAGTTACAGTTCTCCTAATTACAGTTGCCCTGTGCAGGGCATTGAGACTTGTTTGCCAGGATTGGCAAACCCCTTGCTCCTATTTCCTAGTTTGTTGTGCTGCTGTAACTTGTGAGTCCATCTCACTCATTTACTTGCCACCACAGTCTACATACACAATCCAATTACAACTGTGAAGAAGTTACAGTTCTCCTAATTACAGTTGCCCTGTGCAGGGCATTGAGAGACTTGGGTGCCAGGATTGGCAAACCCCTTGCTCCTATTTCCTTGTTTGTTGTGCTGCTGTTGTGAGTCCATCTCACTCATTTACTTGCCACCACAGTCTATATACACAATCCAATTACAACTGTGAAGAAGTTACAGTTCTCTTTGTTACACTTGCCCTATGCTGCGCATTGAGAAACTTGTTTGCCAGGATTGGCAAACCCCTTGCTCCTATTACCTTGTTTGTTGTGCTGCTGTAACTTGTGAGTCCATCTCACTCATTTACTTGCCACCACAGTCTACATACACAATCCAATTACAACTGTGAAGAAGTTACAGTTCTCCTAATTACACTTGCCCTGTGCAGGGCATTGAGAGACATGGGTGCCAGGATTGGCAAACCCCTTGCTCCTATTTCCTTGTTTGTTGTGCTGCTGTTGTGAGTCCATCTCACTCATTTACTTACAGTCTACATACACAATCCAATTACAACTGTGAAGAAGTTACAGTTCTCCTAATTACAGTTGCCCTGTGTAGGGCATAGAGAGACTTGGGTGCCAGGATTGGCAAACCCCTTGCTCCTATTTCCTTGTTTGTTGTGTTGCTGTTGTGTGAGTCCATCTCACTCATTTACTTGCACAGTTCCTTGGTGCTTTTCTTTACTATCATATTATACATTCCCTGGCCTGAGCCACAAGAAGTGAGAAAAATGAGGAGGGGTCGCACAGCTAGAGGGCAGGGGAGGGGGACCCCTACTAAGATAAATAGGGGCACATTTCTGAGGGAAGGGACAGGAAGTAGTGCAGAAAGTGATACTGGTGCAACTCCCTCCCCGAGTAGCAGTGCCAGTGGCACAAGCAGCACTGTGCCATCGTCTGTCACCAAGGGAAGCATGGATGAGGCGTACCAAATCCCATCTCCGTTACCTGACAGCCCCACCCTTGATCAGCAAGAAGACAAGGGCTCTGATTCTGAAATGGCATCAGAATCAGAATCGGGCTCCTTGTATTCTAAACATGCCAGATTCTGAGGACCTGTTGGCAGGGACAGACTTAAGGCAGGCTCCAGGCAGTGACGGAAGGAGAAGCCGTCTTTCCACCCAGAGTACCACCAGTGAGAGCAGTAGTACTACTCAACTTTCCCGGCAGGGCAGAGGCCACACCAGCACCACAGCAGCGGCAGCGGCAGGCAATAACAGAGGGGGCGATACTTTCTGTAAGCCACGAGGGTGTCTCTGGGAGCAGTTTGAGAACGGCCCCCAAGACGCAAGGATGGCAGTGTGCAAGATATGCGGGGTGGTCTTGCGCAGGGGGAATGACCCCAAACACCTCTCCTCAAGTGGGTTGCGCAGCCACCTGATGAGGAAGCACCCTGGGACTCTGCCTGGAACCCTGTCAGGCCCTTGCTCTTCAGGGAGGAAGAGAGGGGAAGAAGGGTTAGAGAAAGAAAAACACAGCTCCGCTAGTGAGAGTGGGAAGAGGCAGGCCACTCTGCAGGAAGTGGGGCTGTTGGGTGGGACTTTTGTCAGCCCGCGAAATAGGGCCAAAGCACAGGAGACCACCACTCGAGTGGTGGGTGAAATGGTGGCCATGAACGGGTTGCCCCTCTCCTTTGTGGAGTCATCAGGCTTCAGGCACCTGATGAAGCACATGGCACCATGGTACGAGACTCCATCCCGGCGTACCTTCAGCAGGCGGGTGATTCCCTCCCTTTATGAGTCTGTCAGGGACAGGATCCGGGCCCTGCTGCAGGTGGCCAGAGGGAGGAAGATCCACTTCACTTCCGACCTCTGGACCAGTGGGCACCACGGATACCTCTCACTGACGGCTCATTGGTGGCAACCCAAGGAGGTCCTGGAGCCCCGGTCAGCCCATGAGCAGCTGCAGGGGGAGGCACAAGGCAGCACCCCAAGAGGGTATAGGGTGGTGCTTCTCCAGGCACAAAGCATGGAGGACAACGCCACAGGGATCAACATTGCTGACGTTCTCAAGACAGCAATGCGAGAGTGGGGATTGGGGACAGAGGGACAGGTCAATCGTGGAGTCATGGTTACAGACGCGGGCCGTAACATGACCAACGCGGTTCTTGGGGCAGGGTTCCAGGGCATCGTGTGCGCAGCACACAAACTGCATCTAGTGGTGGGCGATGCCATTGGCCTGGGTGCACCAAAGGACTCCTGGAGTGAGGGGACCAGGGAGACCAGGGCCTTGCTGGACAAGTGTCGGAAGATTGTGGGGCACTTCGCTCGCAGCGTCAAGGCAGCCAGGATGATGCGTGAGAGGCAGGCGGAGACAAGCCGACCGGAGCACATCCTGATCCAGGACGTGACCACCCGGTGGAACTCCACCCACGAAATGGTCAAGCGTCTGGTGGAGCAGAAGGAAGTGGTGGAATACATCATGTCAACCACCCCAGTCCTGCATGAGGGGAGGGAATTGGACCTTGGTGCTACCGAGTGGCTCGCCCTCTCCCAGATGGCGGGTATCCTGCAGCCTTTTGAGGAGACCACCCACGTCCTCAGCAGCTACAACGCCAGCCTGGGCCACGTTCTTCCCCTGGTCAATGCCCTTCGCCAACGCCTAGAGACCAGTATCCGGGAAGAAGGCAATCTTCTCCCCTAAGAGCAGGGCATTGGCAGACAGGCTGTTGACCGGCGTGGATACCCGCCTTGGCCCACTAAGAAGGGAAAACGTGTACCAGATGGCCTGCCTGTGCGACCCTCGCGTCAAGGGTTCCCTGGCGGCCAGCGCTGCTGAACTGAAATCCTGGAAGACGGAGCTATGCCGTCAAGTCAGGGCTCTCTCCGATGAGGGCCAGGCGTTTCAGAGGGCGCACGGAAGCCAGAGCGATGCTGAGGAGGAGTCCTCGCAAGGATCCACATCCCTCTGTACTCCAGGAGCGTTCACCCAGAGACCAGGTTCCGTTCCAGCAGCCAACTACCTGGCCTCTGCCCTAGCCATGGCAGTTTCCTCCTCAGTGGAGGCAAGGGAGGAAGAAGTAGCAGACCCCGCTCAGACCATGGTGAAGGAGTACATGGCTGAGCCCCTCCAACCCCTCAGCTCGGACCCACTGCACTACTGGGCCAGAAAGGCAGACCTCTGGCCCGCTCTTTCAACTCTGGCGTTGGACCTCTTGTCTGTCCCACCCACCAGTGTCCAGAGTGAGCGTGTCTTCTCCCACATGGGAGATGTCCTGAGGCGACGCCGCTGTCGCCTGGACCCGGAGACGGTGGAAAGGTTGACTTTCATCTGCTTCAACCTTTCCACCTTGGGATTACCCCAACACTCCAAGAACTAAGTTGCTGCCTGTAACCTAACCTCCTGCCTGCAATCCTCCATGCCCGCCTGCAAGCTTGCCTGCCTCCCCTTGGCCCTACGAGCCTGCCTGCCTGCCTGCCTGCCTGCCTGCCTGCCTGGCCCTGTGACTACCTGCCGACTCCAGTGCCTAATGCCTGCAAAACTGCCTGCTTGACTGCCTGCCTGCCTGCCTGCCTACCTGTATTCTCTCTCACACACAATTGAAGGGTACTATTAGTGGCCCAATTTTTCTAGCCCTGGCCTGTCTCCAAACCAGGCAGGGCCACTCAAAGCGTCATTGGAAAGGGTCTGTCTGTATTGGCCCAATGTTTCCCCTTTTGCCATGGCTGGTCTGAGAGAGACCCTAATACCTGCCTTCCTTGGTGCTTCACACCGTTCCCTGGGGTTTAGGCGCCAATCTGCTAACAAATTGGTGAGGAAGCACTTTACAACAACCTACCTCAAATACTGAGTATCAGGGGGCAAGCTCCCCTCCTTACAGCCTTAAAGAAATAGACCCACCCAGTTCTCCTGCTTCTACTCTGTCTCCTTGGTTGCCAAAACCCGGTCTCCTGGGGTGGTGATAGAAACTGCCTGCCAAGGCGGAAACAATCCTCCCTACTGGCACTTTGGCTTAGTGCCTTCCCAATCCCTAGCCTTGGAGGATGGTATCCTCTAAGCATGCATCTAGGCTACACACACATACCTGTAAGCCAGACTAGATGCTTCCCTGCCTGCCCGGCCCTCTGCCAACCTGCCTGCCTGTCAGACTCCACCAGTCCCGGCTTTGAGCATGCCTTCAAGTTGCTTCTCATTCAACCTCCTCCAGTCTGCCCTTCTGGCCTCCCAGTCCCATACTTTGTCGTCTGGGCTGGTCTGTGAACCACTAAGAAGGGCTGTGGAAAGGGAAAGACAGGAGCTCCGCTTCTAGTGGGAAGAGGCAGGCCTCTCTGCAGGAAGTGTTGCCGCTGTGTGGGAGTTTTGTCCGCCTCCGCTACCGCTAATTTTCACTCTGAGCTGCAATGCACTGTGAAGGGAGGGACAAGGAAGCCTCCAGGCTTGGTGCTTGGTGGATACTCTGATGCACACTGACTGTTTGAGTCTGTAATTCACACAGACCTAGCTCTGTTTCCTCCGCCACTCTTTCCACTGGGCTGCCAGCTGTGGCTCACAAAGAAGGGAAACGTCCTTGTTGTGTGTGCGTACTCCTGTCTGAAAGTCCCCTGTGTGGATCTTGGTGCAGTGCTGTGTGACTCATTGTGCGCACACTCAGTGCTTAAACATTTTATAATCATTTCTGCCCTAACCCCGGAAAAAGGCTGCCGGACAAGAAAAGTTACTAGTTGCAAATCTAGGTTGTGATTGATGATGATGATGATTGAGTTATGGGAACACTCTTCAGGAACAGCTGCTGGTGGGCTTAGGGTTAGGGTTAGGGGGGATGTTTAGGCCTCCGCTACTCTTTCCTCTGGGCTGCACCACACTGTGTCTCACTAAGAAGGGCTGGAGTGGAATGTACTTGCGCGTACCACAGTTCTGCACAATAATCGTTTGTTTCTTAGAAATAGAAGAGCCTTTCAGGAGGAAGTTCCAGGCTTGGCTCTTGGAGTTGTGGAACTGCTGTGATTCACTACGAAGGGCATGGAGATGGAATGCCGGCACGGCAGTTAGGAGCAGTCTACCAGCACACAGCTGGGAAAGAAAGTCAGAAAGCTTGGCTTGCTGTCCTTTTGGAAGCCTGTGTGGTCAAAGACTCAGACTCACTCTACCTCTGTGTCTTCTCCCTGCCTGCCTGTCAGGCTCCCCCCACTTCCGGCTTAGAGGAGGCCTTCCAGCCGCTTCTCCTTCACTGGTCCAGTTAGTGCTTCAAGTTCAGCCCTGTCGCCACTGCCCTCAACTTGCCCATACAGCAACCACGGCTGCGCCCGCCTCTTGGCGGAAAACCACTTGAAGACCAATTGTAACAGTGCATTCACTCATCAACTATTTTGTTTAGAAGAACTGGTGGACTCTGTCATCCCACATGGGGGGGGGTTCTTCACGCAGTCTAGGTTGGGAAATCCCTTGGCTGAGGGAGGGGCGATTCGGTGGTTCTCCTTCAACCCCCTCTAGTCTGGCCTTCTGGCCTCCCCTACCCTTCACTATGGGTTGCACACACTGTGCCTCACAGAGAAGGGCATTGTGCTTGTGTGCTAGAAAACAGCCGTGGGGTGGGCCCGTGATTAGGCAGAACTCTGCCTTGTTCTCCTCAAGATGGTTGTGCAGCCACCTCATGCGAAAGCACCCTTGGACTCTGCCTGGGACAGTGACAGGACTCTGCAGGAAGGAGTGCCGCAGTGTGGGAGTGTTGTCAGCCTCCAGACCGCCAATTAGTCTTCAGTGGGCTGCCATTGCCATACACTGTGGCTCACAAAGAAGGACAACTTACTGCCGTGCTGGTGGCCCTCTGTCACCGTTACAAATAGGACAGTTTATCAGAAAGTTCAAGGGCTTGGCTCTTGTGGGGAATGTGATTCACTACGAAGGGCATGCCACTGGGATGCAATGCACTGACTATGGCTCTCTGTGAAGGGAGGGAGCAAGGAAGCCTCCAGGCTTGGTTCTGTGTGGGTACTCTGACTCACACAGACAGTGAGCCTGTGGTTCTCAGACCTACTGTCTTCCGTGGGCTGGGCTGAAAAGCTATGTCACTCACTGAGAACAGAACATGGATGGGCTGGGAGTTTACCAGGAAACCAGCACATAGCTGGGGAGGAAGACCCTCTGGCTTGCAGTCCTTTTTTCAGTGGTCTCAGGCCTCAGAGTCAGACACCATGTGGACTCTGCTTTTCCACTGGGCTGCCAACTGTGGCTCACGAAGAAGGGAAGCCTGCGTAGGCGTACATAACAGATTGTCGGAAAGGTGCAGCCTGGCCCTTGTTGGTGGATGGATACTTAGAGTCACTGACTGTGAGTCTGTGAGGGAAGGGCGACTGTGTTCCATTTGCTGCAACCCACTGTGGCTCATGAAGAAGGGAATTTTCCTGGCGTCCTCCTCAGGCCATTCAGCTACGCTGGGGAGCTGGAGCTTCCTGGCAATGATCCTCCCCTACGGAGGCCCTGTGGCCTCAGACTCAGGCTATGTGGCCTCCTGCAGCCACTCTTTCCTCTTGGATGCAAAACACTGTGGCTCACTAAGAAGGGAAGAGTAGTTGTGTGCAGCACGCACTCCAGTAGTTTATCTCTGACAGTTCCAGGCTTGGTTCTTGGAGTTGTGTTGGAGCTGGGATTCACTACGAAGGGCATGGTAGTAGTTTGCGGGGAGTTTCTAATTCACACAGACCTAGCTCTGTCTCCTCCGCCACTCTTTCCACTGGGCTGCCAGCTGTGGCTCATAAAGAAGGGAAAAAATGTACCAGTTGCGTGGTGGTGGCACCACCATTTATAAATAGAACAGTTTTCCGAAAGTTCAAGGCTGGGCTTTTGGAGTTGTAGGAGCTGGGATTCACAACGAAGGCCATGGTCATGGATTGCTGGCCCAGCATTCAATTACTCCAGCTTGTGGCCTCCGCCACTCTTTCCTCTGGGATGGAAGACACTGTGCCTCACAAGGAAGGGAAGAGGACTTGGGTGCCAGCACTCCATTAGTTTATTGCAAAGTTGCAGGCTTGGCTCTTGGAGTTGTGTGGGAACCAACTGTGATTCACAAAGAAGGGCATGGTAGTAGACTGCCGGGCCGGCAGTTAGCAAGTCTACCAGCACACAGCTGGGGACTTGGGGAGGAAGAGTCAGACTCAGAATGTGGCTTGCTGTCCTTTTTGCAGCCTGTGTGGTGCCAGACCAAACTCAAGGTGATTGGCCTCCTCCGCCAGTCTTTCCTCTGGGATGCAAGACGCCGTGTTTCACACTGAATGGGGTTCCTGATTTGAACAGCGTTCATACGTACAGCACCACCAAGACTTAGTCAAAAAGTGACATGTGGTGGACAGTGGTGCATCGCAGGCAGTGTGGTGCCAGACCAAACTCAAGGTGATTGGCCTCCTCCTCCAGTCTTTCCTCTGGGCTGCAAGACGCCATGTTTCACACAGAAGGGGGGGGTACTGATTTGAACAGCGTTCGTACTACGTACAGCACCACCCAAGAGTTTGTCAGAAAGTGCCATGTGGTGCATCGCAGGCAGTGTGGTGCCAGACCAGTCTCAAGGTGATTGGCCTCCTCCGCAACTCAGTCCTCTGGGCTGCAAGACACTGTGACCCAAGGCCAGTGGCATTTAAATTCCTGTCATGCCATTCAGCTCCATCCTTTTTATACTGGAGCTGGCAATGAGCCTGCCACACTCTGGCTCTGTGCTGTGGTTCTCTCATACTCTGCCTTGTGGCCTGACCGGAGTGGCCGCCCTTACTCTGGCCTTATGGACGCGTCGACCAGAGATAGTCCTCCTCCTTGTATAGCCTAGTGGGCTGGGCTGTGGGCTGTAAAACTTAAGTCAGAGCAACCCAGAGCCCTATCCCATTCCCATCCCTACCAAAACTATTCCTGGCTGTAGCTACTAGCTAGGTACGTAGCTTAACCACCTCAGGCTCTAACTGCTAATGTTTTTGTTGACCATGACCAAAAGCAGGGTTGCATTGGCTTTGGCTTTATTGCTTGTCCTTTAAGTGTGTGTGACTTTGACTGTGAATGTGAAGTGAAGGCAGAAGGACCTTGGTGATGGGGGGCCAATTTGAGAGGAGTAGAGTAGTAGACCCCTCATCCAGATTTGGGGAGGAACGGAATGTCTGTTTCTCCTGCTGCCTCTGAGAGAGGTGGAGGGGAGATGGGATGGATTCAAAACCAAACAACAAAAAAGTACAACAAACAGGCACGTCAGCCAGACCAAGTAGGGTGGCTGGCTGGTTCAGCATCAGCAGATTCAGCACAGCAGACCAAGAGAAAAAAAAGAAATGCAAATTTGTTTCTGCCCCACTTTGTTTGCTTAGGATGCACTAGCCTTGTTGTGCAGCAGCAAGTCCATCACCCAGGCAGGTTTAAACTGTATTTTGTCTGCTCATTTGCGGGACCCGCGCCCACCCGCCCGAGCGCCAGCGCGCCCACGCGCCAGCTCTCCCCCCCGCGCGCTAGCCACTCCCCCTGCCGTTGCCGATGCCGCCGCCCACGCATGTACCCCCGCGCCACCGCCGCCCGCGCTGTGCCCGCAAGCTGCAAGTCTCAGTCGGATGTCAAAATGCGTGAAATCGCGGCAGAAACGGAAATGAAAAAATGAAAAAACGAACCGACTAATTTTTGCGAATTTTCACGAAAAATGGAGACGACCCGAAACGGAACCGGACCGACTAACGACAACTTGAAAAAAAAATTTTTAAGTCGTGCCCATCTCTAGTGGATAGTGCTATTTATTTATTTTTTATTTTAGAGTATTTTTACCCCGGCTTTCTCCTTTGGAAAAGGATCCAAGGCGGCTTACAGTAATGAAGGATAATATACAGTGCAGTAGAATGAAGACATGTTCAAATGAAGACATAGTGCTACCTGACAACATTCAGAGAACGCCACACCAATATCTCTGCGGAGATCCTTAAAATATTTACTGGAACCAGAGCCAGCCGACTAAGGAAAGCAGCTGTCGACCCTCTCCTTTAATGTGCGGAATGTGCTCAAAGGACAGATAACTACTTTTTCTGAACGTTCAGAACATGTGTCCTCCCTAAGGCTACCTAGTGAGGGAGCTAGAAATTGAAGCAGGGAACTTGTTGATCCACAGATGGATGCCAGAGCTTACATTCCCACTAAAACAGTCCTGAGTATAACAAACAAGGCGAAAAGGTATTATCTTAATAACTAACATCTTCAATTTCTGAAGAACAAAGTCTAGGAGTGTGCAGAGTCTCCGGTAGCGGCTGGACCAAGATATTTGGCTCCTTCAGGCAAATGACAAAGTGTTATCCCTTCTCTTTTGCATACAGAAGTTGTCTAGACTGGCAGTTGATTATTTCCACAGGATAACAATCTTCACCAGATGTGAAGAACACAAACTAGCTAAAGGTTCAAACTGCTGCATTCTTCCTCACTTCTCCATCCTCCTTCCTGGATTGGCTGCCACTTCACCTAATGGTAGGGCTGGACTTCCTCCAAACTGAAGTATCCCATTCATTTTGTTCCTCTCCTCTAGCTGGGACTAATCACCGGATTTAACCCTCAAATGCAGCAACAAAAATCCTATAATCGTTATGTAGAAGCATTTAAAATACATTGTAGCATCACAGTTTCCAGCAATGCCATATGGAAATCATTCTGACTGTGTCTGATCTGAAGTGGAGATATACGTTATTAAATATATCAACTTATTTTTTTCCAGCCCTTAAAGCCAGAGCGGGAGTGTGCTTAGGTAGACATCTAAGTTGAATTCAAAGCCCTCTTCCCGTCTAAAATTAGATTTCGAAATTATGTTTTCCACTTTATAGTACAAACAAGACTTTTCCTGGACCCTGTTACCACCAGCTAAATGTAGTAGCACTGCTACTTGCTGGACTCAGGGGGACTGCAAAGTTTTATTTAAACAGAGTTTCAAATTAAAGTCAGCAGGCCAGTTTCTACCCTGCTGTTATTATTATAACTGAGGTTCTTCTGGTTCTAATAGTGAGTGGAGCCATGTGATGGAGCGTCCCTTGGCCTTCAGAATAAGACCTGGTCTTTATTTCACATGTTGCACATGTTTTTCCCCCTTACAGAAAATGGCTGTGCTTAGCAATTTCCAAGTTTTTGTTTTGCTGCACTGGGATATCTACGGTTGCAAAATATATACCCGTGGTGGGTTCATAACCTTGCAATAATTTAAATATCTATTTTTATTTACATTAACACAGCCTATTATAGTTCAGCTGCTTCAGGAAATTGTTTTTCATCCCATAAGCCTTCTAAAAAACCTGTGACAATTGGTGTCGTAAGTGAGTGTGGAGGGGGTATTGTTCTGTGGGTATGTATGTTTTCTTTCATTTGTTTCTTGGAACTTAAATGTAAAGGATTAAAAAAATGGTATGATTGACACAGCCTTTGTTTTTTACTGAAACGTGATATCTAACTGATTTCCAGTTTTCTCCCCAGTTACAAATAAAGCAATGTAAGTCAGCTTTCACAAAGAAATCAGAAAACGGCTGTTAATAATGAAATGCTAGTCTAGTAGGAAGCAGGAGTAATCAGTGGTATGTGCAGGGGAGGCCTGCCATGATGGGTCACCAGTAGAGATACGCACGGATCACTGGTTCTGTGGTTTGTGCTGTTTCAGTTTTTGGCCAAATAGGTGTTTGGCATTTTCCAGCTGTGCTTCCTCCAGGCACAGCCTCTGAATGGAAGCCCACCAGAGGGAGCTGGCTTGGGAAGCACCTGTTCAGCTGAAAAAGAATCCAGCATGAGCCACTGAATGCCCACCCCCTATTCGTGTTCACTGGTGTTAACATGGCACTCAAGCACCTGAAGACAGCACTTAAGGCCTCTGGGTCTCCAAAATGGGCCTTCAACAAAGCAGTGTGGAGACCCAGAAGAACAAGTGATCAGCCTGAGACTCAGACCCGACAGAAGAACCTGGTCATTCCCTATGTGGTTGGAGTGTCTGAGAAGCTTAAAAGGATTTTTGGTAAATACCACATCCCTGTTTATTTCAAACCCACAAAGACATTAAGGCAGAGACTTGTCCACCAAAAGGACCCGATACCAAAACACAAAAGAAGCAATATAGTATATGTGGTCCAATGCAGTGAGGAATGTGCAGACCTCTTCATTAGAGAAATTAAACATCCATTAAACAGAAGGATGGCCCAACATAGGAGGGGCAACAGTTCAGGACCAGAATCAGCAGTTCACCTCCATTTGAAGGACAAAGGGTACTCATTCAAAGATGAGGATGTACACATATTAGACAGAGAAGAGAGGTGGTTTGAGAGAAGGGTCAGGAAAGCCATTCATGTGAGCATTGAAAACCCCTCTCTCAACAGAGGTGGAGGGTTCAGGCAGGACAGAGTGTTGGGTTATAACTCAGGCCACACTTTATTGAATATGTTAACAAAGAAGGGGGGCTACCATTGGGTGGGGAACCATTGGCCCTGAGGTCTCTGTGTGACCTCCCCCAACTGCATCATGGCGGGTGAGTTCAATGGCCCTGAGGGGGTGCCATCTGAGTGTGGCACCCCCTTGGCCTGCCCTAGGTTATAAAATTCACTCCTCCACTGCCGGGCACCATCATGTGGTAGGTGCCAGCCCCGATAGGGTAAAAAGGCCTACTCCCCCATGGCTCTGTGATCCAATGACCTGCAGAGCCATGCGGTTGGATGGGCATGAGTTGCCAACCATTTTGGCCTCACCCGATGCTTCAGTTCCCTGCCCCACACAACAGCGTGGCTAAAGCCACACCACCTGTGCCAGTGTGGGATAGGCGAAAAATCCTTGCCCCATCCCTCGGCCAATCTAGGGGGCAGGGCAAAAATTCCTATCTGGCTCCTACAAGTGACCACGTTACGCCACACTAGCAGTTCAAAGGTGGCAGGCGGGTGGGGTTTCGCCAGCCTGAGAGGAAAGAGGCCACATGGGCAGTGAGACCCTATTATGTAAGGCTCTCACCCCACCCCACGCAAGCCTTGGGATAGCGGGCATCATGGGTCTCACCTGAATCCCCCTGGGGGGGGAGGCAAAGAGGTCCCAGCACTGGACAAGCCAGCTCTGGAACTGGCCTTTGCAATTTCATCCATGAAAGTTGTGTTTCCACTAAATTTGCACAGATATTTTATTTTATTTTATTTGCATTTTCAATTCATCCAATGAAGGTGTTATCACAACATGCAAATGGGAAGTTGTGTTATGGCCAATTTGGCTATTCCTGCATTTTCTGTGGAAGGGAAAAAAAGGTTAAGTACCTCAACATGCTTTGTGAGCTTGTATGTGAAAAGTGGCAGCTATAAATATCAACTGACTAGCATTTCTTTGTAAGCATACTGAAAGAGATCTTTGTCAATATTCATAAATTAATTGACAGTTGATTATTCTGGAAGGCTCCCAACCAAGCTGGGAAGTGGAAAGTGAAACAGAACTGAAAATATTCTTAGCCCAAGCAGAAACCAGAGGGATCTGTACTTTGCATTCTGACTCAAGAGCTTTATGGGGTTTCATTTGGAGTGTGCTTGAGAATAGACAGCAGGGTGCTTTAAGGTTAATAGTCACAGCTTTCTTTCTTTCTTTCTTTCTTTCTTTCTTTCTTTCTTTCTTTCTTTCTTTCTTTCTTTCTTTCTTTCTTTCTTTCTTTCTTTTTTTCTTTAATTCTATTTGGTCTGCCAATGATCCCAGAGTAAATTTAACAGAGAGAGGGGTGGGGAGGGAGGGAGGGGAGAGAGAGAGAGAGATCGAGAGAGATCATGCAACTGTGCAACTGTTAGATACCTTGTACTACTCATGCTGCCTAAGCACATCCGATCTCGCCTGATTTCGGAAGCTAAGCAGGGTAGGCTGTGGTTAGCACTTGGGTGGGAAACCACCAGGGAATACCAGGTGCTGTAGGTGTGGAGTAGGAACTGGCAAACCACTCCAGTATTCCTTCCAAGAAAACTCCATGGACATGGAGTCACAAAGAGTCAGTTAAAACTATAACCACACACACACACACACACACACACACACACCTCATCATTGTGCTATTGCAGGTATTTAAGGGTATCAGCCCTGTTGTTTCCTAAAAACCACCACCACCACCAACAACAACGTAAGAGTTTACAGCAGGTATTTGTAGTCTTTGTGCTAGGTCCCACTTAGAAAGAATGTATGTACTTTAATGGGCCTGCTTTAGTGTGCCCTAATGTGCTAAACAACAGGATTTTAGTCACTGGGCTTCCGGGTCATTTTTGAGTGAATGGCATTAAAAATGTTATTTCCCCCCCCTGCAATTTTTGTTTGTACAGTACTGTGCTTAGTTTCCCTTAGTCTATCCAGAATTTTATCAATTATCCATTAGTGTATCCAAAATCTAAAATTATTATTAGTTCTGCTGTCATTGAGACAGTATAATAATAATGAGTATAAAGGGAGGGAGGAAGCAAGGTGGTCACAAAATGCTAAAATGGTGTTTTGTTTCATTTTTCGTTTCATTTTTCTTTTGTTTTTGTTTTGCTTGAAATAATTTTTCAAAAAAAATTCTTTTTTGATTCACTTTGTTTTTTGTTTTTGATTTTTATGTGTTTTATATGTTTAACTGTTTGTTTATGTGTTTTACGTTTAAACCCTCCACTCCCCCCCAATGCTCCCAATTGGGGGTGGGGGAGAAAACAAAATGAAACAAACCAAAACTTTTCATTTTGTTTCGTTTCATTTTTTAATAAATCATTTCTTTTTTCATTTCATTACCAAATGAAATGAAAAATGAAAAACAATATTTTAAAGAAAAATAATTTTGTTCCCATCTCTAATAGGGGCTGATTGGGTCTTTACCTGCATGCTGGAAGTTGAGCTGTAGCTGATGGCGCTGAGTTTGACACAGGCCTGTGCAAAAGCTTTTGAGTGTTGAAATATTTGGACACAAATTGAAGTGGATGGTCTACACATCAGCTGCAAATGGCATTTGTAGGACAAACACTTCCAACAATAACCAAAGTGGTGTGTGTGTGTGTGTGTGTGTGTGTGTGTGTGTGTGTGTGTGTATGTGTAGTCACACCCCTCCTTGTAGCCATCTTTGCAGTCTCTGGAATTGAGTCATAACAATGTCTAGATAACCTCACCGGGATGACTGAGAATCCTTACAGACATCTTAGCATTCATTTGACCAATTCAGTTATAAGCAGATATACCAGCCTACCAAAAGGTAGACAGATTCCATAAAGGCCTAACTGACACAACCTTGACAATAATTCCAGAGCCCCTGCTCAAAACATTAATACAGGGACATTTACATAGGAGTATTTACAGAACAGACCTATCTATATTTGCTCATTATTTAACCCTGCTTGCCCTTAGACCTGTAGGTCTTTTTCATTGATTGAATCTTGCCTTTTCTGTGTGTACTTGATGTTCCAATGTTGTGTCTTCATAGGCCAGAATTCACTTCATCACAGTGTAATGTAGAACTTCTTGTGTTCTTATGCAGGCGTAACTGTGATGGGCATTATCCACTGGTGTTATTGTAACTATTGAAGGTATAATTGTGCCTCCCTGCATAGCTACGCAACAGGATTCCATACTGTTGTAATTTGAACAGTGATAACTAAATAGGATTTCTGTGGTGGCCCAAGAGTCATGCATGGCACATTTCAGCGAAAGGAGGTGTGTAGGCATTGCACATTTCAAGCTCTTGCCTCTGGATCCCACCCAAGGCTCAAAATGTTGCCGACTGTGTAGAGAAAAAGAAAGAAACACATAGGCTGCAATAATCAGAACAGACAGGCAAAAAGAGGCAACGGGTCTCAGTTTGGTATACTGTCAATCAAAAGGTTTATTATGTGAGAAAGATTTCTTTTTCTTCTTGAAATGCAATAGACAATTCCCTACGGAAGAGTCTCTGTGGTTCGTAATGGTCTGGATGTACACAGCGGTCTCCCTTTCTTCTTTTGGACTTGAGAGGAAGTGCTCTTTCCGGGTTTTTTTGTGAGAAGAAGAACATTCCGTTTCCATGTTACTGGAACACTTCACTTTTTTCCAGTTTGTGTTTTTGCGACTGTACTTCAAGTTCTGTGAGTCTGAAGGCTACATCGTTGTAAAAAAAAACCTGATATGCCACAAATGGTCTTTTGAAATGCTTCCTATTGGTAGGAAGAAAAATGGGGAGGGGAGGGGGGAAGAAAGAGACAGACCATTTTATTAAACATCTATGGTTCCGTATTCTTATGTGTGCAAGGTAGGTTAGTCTCAGTTTACTCAGCAGTGTTGTCAGAGTGACAGGCTTTGACCTGTTGCCCTTGACTTCTTTCGCTGTTGCCGGATAGAATTATGAATGCTGCACCATCCTCCTAGCCTACTAAATTGCCGGAGTGGAATACGATTTCCAATTGGCTGTAAATATCATTCCCTGAAACAAAGTTTTAGTCTGACTCCAGGCATGTCCAAACTTCGGCCCTCCAAATGTTTTGGAACACAACTCCCACAGTCCTTTGCCATTGGAAATATAGGCTTGGAATTCTGGGAGTTGTGGTCCAAAACATCAAGAGGGCCGAAGTCTGGACATGCCTGTTTTAGTCTAAGGAGCAGTTAAAGGTAAAGGTAAAGGTTCCCCCTGCACCTGCTTGCTAGTCGTGTCTGACTGTAGGAGCGGTACTCATATCTGTTTCCAAGCCAAAGAGCCAGGGTTATGTGAGTTTGTGGCCACGTGGCCAGCATGGCTGCACAGAACACTGCTTACCTTCCCACTTTTTATGGCAATACCTATTTATCTACTTGCATTTTACATGCTTTCAAACTGCTAGGTTGGCAGGAGCTCACTCCACTGCGTGGCACCCAGGATTCGAACCACCGAGCTGCCAACTTTGCAGTCAACCATTTCAGTGCTCTAACCCACTGAGTCACCATGCCTAGTAATGGTGGTCGACTAATTACAGCAACTGTCTGGATAGCTCAGTGGCTTAGGTTTACAGCTGCAAAGCCAGAGGCTGAGAGTTTGATTCAGTGCTTTACCGCCTGCGAGTTGAGCCAGCCCGTGTGTTGTTGGGCAGACTGCCGAGTCCCAGGGTGACCCCAGAAAAGCTAAACTACTTCTAAGACTTCTCTATCCGGAAAACCCTGGAAAGAGTCACCATAAGTCAGAATTGAAAGCACATTTATTTATTTATTTATTTATTTATTTATTTATTTACAAGATTTTTTTAGCCGCCCCACTACCAAGAGGTCTCTGGGCGGCATGTCTATTATTATATTCCTGTTTACAGCAAAAGAATGACAAAATCTATGTTGCAGGTTTAAAAGTAGCCTCACTCCTCAACAATAAAAAAGCAACACATTGCAGGCACCAATGTAATCAGTAACATATTCCTTCTGAACTCAGCTGCCTCTTGAACCAGCTTCAGTGACCAGCAGGGCTTTAGATACGGATGATGTTCTGCCATAGACCCAACCCTCATAATTATGGATTGGTGTGCTCAACTTTTTCAGCCCATTTCAGCCCAAACTGCTTGCTATCTTTTGAACCAGAGATTGGATTGTTTGTTTGTCCGCCTGTCTGCTCTGTGCTTCTAGACCCTAATCGTTGTAATTTTTTTTAAACAAGAGATGTGTTGTTGTTTTAGAAAGAGTATTTTTCTTCTGTTTCATTTGGAAACCAAACATTGCTGGGACGGCTGGTTGGCCCTGGAGATGTAGGGCTTTCATTTTTTTTAAGGTAAATAAATTGTAGTCTCAGAAGGGAGCAACAGTTCGTGGGCAAAGTCAATTCTTGTAAGGAACACAAGTGGGTGGTATGCTGCTTCCTCATCTGTATAGAGCAA
This sequence comes from Phrynocephalus guinanensis, assembly GCA_037367245.1. Classification (NCBI taxonomy): domain Eukaryota; kingdom Metazoa; phylum Chordata; class Lepidosauria; order Squamata; family Agamidae; genus Phrynocephalus; species Phrynocephalus guinanensis. The sequence goes on from CM074733.1 coordinate 144,373,475, forward strand.
AGATTGGATGGTTGTGGGAGGTTGAGAATGTACCCTCCCCTTCTGCAAGTGATCACCAGATGGCGAATTTAAAAAAAAAATGTAAATATTTTTACATTTGAGATCTGTAGGCATTTGCACTTTTAAACCCAACTTCCTTAACTAATTAAGCTCTTGCTGGGGAGAATTTCTATTGTTTCTCTTTCAACAGCAAGTCCTGGTGTGCTGAATATATTTACAAAGCCTTGGCAGTCAAACGGCTCAAAAAATTGGGGGGTAGAAGCAGAGATCTGACTTTATTTAATGTTGCTGTTATCACCTTACCCTTACAGATGTCTCACTGAAAAACACCTCCCCCACCTCCCTTGCCATCGGACTTCAGGGGTGGGTAGGAATTGGGATCCTTTGACAGCAAAAGAAAATCTGAAAGCATTTCTCTTCAAATCTGGCATGAAAGAACCCAGTCAGACTAACTCAGTGCTGTTCACACAGTTTGTTCACAGCAAATTAAGTATTATTCATGCTTCAGTGTTTTTCAGTCAGCTATTTTGTAAAACACACACACACACACACACACACACACACACACACACACACACACACACACACACACACACACACACACAAACCCATATTAGCACCAGATGAGTCATGGGTGTTGTCACCGTCTACAGGCCTTCTTTAACTGGACTGGCTTCCATGAAAAAAATAATTGAAATGTGAGATGTCATGAATAACATGCACTTATCATAGGAGCAGAAGGCAGAATGTTACCTTTTAAATGGATTTTTTTTGGTCACTTAGTACTTCTCAGCAGTTGGGTTGCCACGATTGTCATGTTGCCATGTCAGAGCAGGCATTCTCAACGGGGTGGGGGGTTATGTGGCCCTCCTGGGGGTCCTGGCATATTTGAAGGGGGCCACAGACTGGAAACAATTCTTCACACACTATCCTATAAAGTTCATTATGTGAATGATACAAGGACTGATTCAACCTATATTTCTTTCATCTGGATGTTTATGGATGAGGCCAAACATGAATGGATGGGTTAGAGGAAGACAGGGGCTACTCTGTGGTTCCTTCTATTAGCCAGTTCTGATATTGCAGCTTGGGTATGTTTGAAAAATTTAAAAAAAAAGGCCCCGGTCTCACGACGATTTTGCTGCTCTTTTTGCTGTGAAAGACTGCGCAGCGATAGATCGTGCCTTCACTCTGAAGAGCAGTATCTTGGCACCTCGTCTGACCATGCCCACAGAAGTGCACTTTAACCACAGCATTTTGTACCACCCCTAGGGGTTGTGTTAAAATACTTCTGTTGTTGATGCACAGTTTTTAACACATCAAATGAGGTGCGACCCCAGAAAATTTGCACCAATTACATTCGTACCCCTTTTTCTGCCACTTCTTGTAATTCTGCCTTGGTAACCGTTTATGCTACTCAATTGGTGGCATACCGGCATGCCAGCACAATTCTTACTGGCTGTCCGCCATCAATTACAATTGATTTTAAGAAGGAAAACTGCTACCTGGCTGCAACACAGGCATTTGCCACAAGGGGAAAAATGCACAGTAACCAAGTCAGGACAGACACAGAGAAGTAAAATACTTCCCTGTCGTTTGGGTGCTAACTGCGCATCAAACATCATGTGACCACCCGAAAAAATAATACACATCAAATTAAGATGCACAGATAACGGTAGTGAGACTGGGGCTTTCAACAAAAAGTTTAATAGGAAACACGGAAAAATGCCTGTTAAGAGTTAATTAAATAAAAAAGTTAAAATAAAATTTATTTATTTGTTAAGAGTGCCTCTAAAATGCTTCAAGATGTCCCTTAAAGTGATATTTTGTAAGTAAATATAATGAAAAATGAATTGTATAATGAACGGTTATGTAACCAGCGAAAATTCTGTTCCATAAATTATGCTTGTGGAAGGATGATGATGGCACCAGTAGGGAGAATCTTCCTTCTGTCCTGTGGCTCCCATGGCTTCCAGGCAATGCAACGGATTACTCACAAGTCAGACAAAGAAGAAGTGTGTCTTTAATTATGGCAAATCTCCCCCTGCTTGGTAATGCCATAATCTTTCCACAAGTATGATTTATGCACTTGACTTGGACATTATGTGATCTGTAACTAATTAGTTCCAAATTTTGCAAACATCAGGACAACAAGGGGTCCATTTGGTTGCCAGATATAAATTACAGTAGGCTTTGTCATTGTAGCTATGAAAACTTGCCATGTTCAGATATACACACGTCAGATGAAACTGAGCTTGAGATGGCTTGAGGTCTGAGCAGGTAGCAAGGCGCATGCCCCATCCAAATATTTTGGATGTGCTTTGATCACGAACCAGTATTGCATACGGTCTCTTTCTGTTTCTTACATTATTTCTGTAATTTTCCTTTTCCTTTCCTGGATTATGGCAATTCTCTCTCTCTCTCTCTCTCTCTCTCTCTCTCTCTCTCTCTGTGTGTGTGTGTGTGTGTGTGTATGTGTATGTGTATGTGTGTGTTTATAGTTGCAATCTTCAGTTACAATCAGAAGTGTAAAGAAGAAGGAAAAAAGAAATTGCAGTCTCAACTAGAAATGAGGACAAATTGAAAAATGAATAACATTATCCAACAATCTGGACAATTCATCAGAATTTGTCCATTTGTATTCATCCTAAAAGAATTCCCCCAACATATATGAATTGATGAATTTTTTTTAGCAAATTTTGATTCTTTAATTCATTGGGACATGGAATGCCCCCCAAGGCACATAAAGACACCGAAACTGAAGGGAAGCTTCCTCTGACTGTTTTCTACAATCAATACAGATTTTCTAGGAAATTGGATTTTGGATTTATGCACCCCCAAATAGTCACCCCACGAAAGTTCTTCCAAGATTCCTAGAAACTCCAAACTTGCAGAGAAGCTTCTTCTAACTCCCTTCTTCCATCCCTCCAACACTGGTGAAGATTGGGTCTCACCCAACCCAGTTGCTATAGGGCACTTTTCTATGGAGGCACCACTTTGTGGATATAGAGTTCTTCACCAAACAGAGGGATTGTAGAGGACAGCCAGAGGATGTTTCCCTGCATATTTGGGGCCTCTAGGTACCTGGGGGGCATTTTATAGCCTCAAAAGTAATGAATTAAAATCACTAAAAGTCATCAATTTGTGTTTTTGGTGGACTCTATGACAAATAGGGATTGACGCATTTTGACAAATCAGCCAAATTCATAAGGAATTCTGGTTCATTTTTTCCAATTTGTCCCCATCTCTATTCTCAGAGACTGGGAGTTCAACTCCCCACTGAGCCTCCTTGAGAGGAGCTGGACTTGATGGCCCTTAGAGCCAGTTCTCAGGTGAAGCTTATTATTCAAAGGTTATTATTACAGATGGGCACGACCAGGAAAAAGGACATTTCGAGTTGTCGTGTGTCGGAGCCGGCCCGTTTCGGCTCATTTCCATTTGTCGCGATATTTTTCAAAAATTTGTCGTTTCGTTTGTCATCTCTCGTTAGTACTGGTTTAGGGGGGTAGGGTAGCGGGCTCCTGGAGGCACCTCTCTGGGGTGGGTGCCTCCTCTGGCCCGCTATGAAGGGAAGGCATTTAGCAGGCTCCTGGAGGCACCTCTCTGGGGTGGATGCCTCCTCTGGCCCGCTACAAAGGGAAAAGGAAGGGTACATGACCGTGTAGCCATTGCGTACCAAGTGGCACTGGCAGAGGCACGTCTCTTTTGGGTGCCTCTAGCTCACCAAGAAGGACAGCATACTGGCCTACAGGTTTGGAGTTTTTTGGAACTTTGGACTGTGAGCGAGGTGGGAGAAGAATGCCTTTGCTGGGTGCCCTCTGACTCACTAAGAAGGACAGTGTACTTGCGTGTAGTGCAATGCGAGTACAGATCTGGCTTAGGGTTGGGGTTAGGGCAAGGGCTAGGCTTAGGGTTATTACGGGTAAGGTTAGGGTGAGTTAGTGGGCTGCACCTCTGGGTGCCTCTGACCCACTAAGAAGGACAGTGTACTGGCGTATGGGTTAGGGTTAGGGTTAGGGTTAGGGTTAGGGTTATAGTGGGCTTTTTATGCCCGACTGGCACATCCCAGAAGTCTCAGTCAAAACCTGGCCAAGTGGCCATGCGATTGGTGGAATGGCTTCAAAAATTTGCATGGTCCCATCCCATGGCCAGCCCATCATTGCGCAGGTGTAAAAAAATAAAAATAAAAATAAAATAAAATAAAATCAATGGGATTGGAGACAGACGTTTATTGCAAGAAAAACCCACTGCTGCTACTGTAAAAATTCAGGCAGTTAAAATACCTAATTTTCGCTTGTTTCTGTGTGGTGCTTTGGTGGGTTTTTGGACCACGATTTCAAAAAAAATATTGCGGTCGCCATTTTGGATCCCCCCGCACCGCATGGCATGGCGAGATGATGAGGATGCCCCCCACCAGAGCAGCCCAGGACAGGAGAGGGGGGGAGGCCGGGGACCCCCCCCCCGCCAGAAACCACCCTTCTGGTAGGTGCCCTCACTCAGGCAGGCATATTTTTGCCTGCTTTTTTGGCCGGGAATCGGGGTTTTTTAAAAACTTTTTTTCTGTGCCGCTTGGCATCGCACGATCGCCGTGATGCTATGAATGACAACGACAAATCAGACCCAATTTTTCTTTTATCGGTTCGAGTTCGAGTTCTGACGGCTTAATTGTCGTTACCGTTTCCGTTGCATAACGGAAACGAGGAACGGAAACGGAAACGAGAATTTCGCCAAGTCGTGCCCATGTCTAGTTATTATTATTTCAAGGTCTGAAATGCTGCATTCTCCAAACTGTCGAAAGTAGACTTTCCTTTGTATGTATGTGCAGTTTGGGGAAAAACAGATAGTACAGTGAAATTTTATGAGAGCCAAGAAAATGTACATTTTAAAAGGGGATTATCAGACCTTAAGCAGACTGGAGTGAGGGGATCTTATTTTCTTTTCTTTTTAAAGCAGAAAGTAGAGGACTTTGACTTGTGTTTTTATGCAAACAAACATCATCCTTTATAGGTTTTTGGGGTGTGTGTGTGAAGAGAGGGAAACCTTTCAGAAAGAGGAGCAATGGAGTTAGTACCTGTGTGCTGTTCTGTTGACAATGCATTGTGGAAAAATGCCCTTTTGTTGCGTCATCAAGCAGAGTTCAAGAAAAGCAAACACTAGCCTGTCAATCTTAATATTAGGCATGGCCTGTAAATACTACCTCCCCTTGTAATGGAAAATGCATAGCGGCATTTAGCATGGGTTGACTCCTGCCCCTTTAACTCCCTCATCTCCCAACTAAATTCATAAGACAGTTATGGACCAAGAATGAAAGCATTCCTTTGTTGGGAGCAGGAGAAGCAATACTACTAGTTGTAGTAACATCAGTGCATTGTGCTTAGGGCGTGAGTCTTGGAAGAATTTGTCTTAAGAGCCATTTTTTGTATAATGAAAGCATGCCAGTGCTGCTAGTGTTGCAAAGATGGGCAGCCAGCCCTACATGAATGACGGGCACATTTGGACACATCAGTCAGACTTTACTTTATGAACTTCTTGTTTATTTCTCTTAAACACAATGGAGTGCCAAACTGCATGTGGTATCAGGGCTCCATGACTGAATGTTGAATGCTTCTAATAATAATAGGGCTAAATGTGCACCATTACATATGTTCTGACTTATGGCAACCCTTTCCAGATTCTTCTAGGTATCAAGTACAGTGGTACCCTGGTGTGTGTATGCCTCGGCTTATGAAAAATTCGGTTTATGAAAGGAAATCCATAGGAAATACTATGCCTTAGTTTGATTCACTGAAAAAAACCTACTGTACCCAGGATGCATTGCAACCCCCCCCCCTGCATGCTGGCGTCTGTGGGGTGGGGGTGATGGAGCAGTTTTTTCCATCAATTTTTGGAGCCATTCTGGACATTTTTGCAGCATTTTTTGGACTTTTTGAACTTTTTGGGTGCATTTGTCAAGAGGTGGAAGGGTAGGGAGCTGTGCTTTGTTGTTTGCATGGCTTTGACTATGTATTATGTATTATGGTTGGTAGTGGGTTTCTGCTCTGCATGGCTTTTACTGTGCATTGCGTGTGGTGGGGTTGCAGCGGTTTTTGGACTTTTTCTAACCTTTTCTAACTTTTTGGTGCATTTCTCAAGTGGTGGAAAGGTAGGGAGCTGAGCATTGTTGTTTGCATGCCTTTTACTGTGTGTTCTGCATTGTGTATGCTTGTGTGTGTGGGGGGGGGGTTCTGCTGTGCAAGCCTCTTACTGCGTGCTCCACATTTGGGGGGGGGTCTGACTTTTTTCTGACCTTTGGAATTGATTAATTGGTTTTTAATTCATTCCTATGGGAAACCACAATTTCGTTTATGAAATGTTCATAACATGGAATGGATTAATTTCGTAAACCGGGGTACCACTGTACTCAGAATTGGTTTACCACTTTCTTGTTATGGGGATGATCTATGATTGTTCAGTTTTCCCAAACATACTGAGGCTGGCTCTTCTCTTAGGAGTTATGGTGGGGAATGAAACTCTGAAACTCGGGATTTCAGCCAGGCATTCTATCTCGCTGGGCTACCCAATCTATGCTCTTGAAGAGACTGCTATTCCACCTGAGGATTTCCACCTCACTACCTCTCAAAGTAATTGGTTCCATTGACATACTGTTTTAACAGCCAAGAGGTTTTTCCTTATATTCAGCTGAAATCTGGCTTTTCTTTACAAGGCTATCACATTTTGGTGCTTGTAAAAGTGACTACAAGGTAGGTAGAATGTGGACTGTAGAATTAAATTAATTGTAGCCCAAAAATAAAATAAAATAAATCCAAAAATCTCATTAGTAGTCATTATTACTGAGTCTGTCAATTTACCCACATTATCCCCAGAGCACAAAGAGAACTCCTAGTTCCCTGACTTCCTTGCCCTCTGAAGATGCCCACCACAGAGCCTGGTGACGGGGGGGGGGGAGGGGAGGGGAGGCCTCTACATGGCCAAACAGCCCAAAAAACTCACAATAGTTATCAGATCCTAGCCGTGAAAGCCTTCAGGAATACAGTGGTACCTTGTATAAAGGAATTGATTCGTTCCAAATGAAATTCTGTTAAGCAAATTTTCCTTTATACAAATTTCCCATAGGAATGCATTAAAACAGAGTAATCCCTAATCACAACCATTTTATGTTGTACGGATTTGCCCCATAGGTGATTCTATTAAACAAGTTTCCCCTATCTCCGAAATATTTAATGTTGTACAGATTTTATGTTATACAAACCATTTGTTATATGAGGGTCCACTGTACATTACCCACATTCCATCACCCTGCTGCCCAAAGAATGAGAAGAAATGTGGGCTTTTGCTACTTTCTATACCTAAAATGAGCTGAATGTTATTTTCTTTAAAGAAATAGTACCAGGGAACTGAGGATGCTTGACCCCCTTTATTGATCTCAAAGATTTATCTTAGACTACCGGTTGAGAGCCAGTGTGTTCTATAGTGGATAGTAGTCACAGGCTAGGATTCAGGAGACATGAGGCAGTGATGATGACCAATGGTTGTGGCAAATCCAGGAAACATGTATGAAGTACGAGATGAGGCAGTGGCTTTTAGCTCCTGCAGAAGATATCTCAGACCAGAAATGCAGGTCCTTCCTTAAAAACATAACAAAGAATCATCCCCTGCCCATGAGGCATTTAAATGCATGCATTAAGATGTAAACATATTGCTTCTCTTATATCTGAAGAAGTGGACTTGTTCCCTAAAAGCTCACATTAAATTATAGAAGTTAGCCTTTAAGGTGCCACAACATTTTTATTTTGTTTTATGTATGTATAAAACATAAGAACATAAGAAGAGCCGTGCTGGATCAGGCCAAAGGCCCATCTAGTCCAGCTTCCTGTATCTCACAGTGGCCCCACCAAATCTGTCCAGGAATGCAAAAGACTCGATATCTGTCTCCTGATATCACTCCCCTGCATCTGGCCCTTGAAGCACCCTCATTTTAAACCTGGAGATTACACATCCCCATCATGGCTTGTAACCTGTGATGGACTTTTCCTCCAGGAATCTGTCCAATCCCCTTTTGAAGGCATCCAGGCTAGATGCCATCACCACATCTTGTGGCAGGGACTTCCACAAACTAACAACACCCTGGGTTAAAAAAAATTTCTTTTGCCTGTTCTCACTCTCCTAGCCCTCAATTTGAGTGTATGTCCCCTAGTTCTGGTATTTTGTGAGAGGGAGAAGAGCATCCCTCTATCCACTTTACTCATGCCCTGCAAGTATGCATGCTTTTGCTTCTGTTTTTTGTTTCCCATTGAAATGGTCTGAGAGATGGTCTTTGTTGTTCCTGCTGTTTTGTTATGATCTCTAGGTGGTAGAATGGCCTGGGGAACAACAGTTTCTAAACCTTCTGTTGCCACTTTTCAAATGGGTGTTTGAAGACCAGGCTCTGAAAGTGTTTTACCCTTGCTTTTATTGATCAATAACAATAAATAACAATACCACTCTAATATATATGGTACCTATGCAACTCTCCTCTACAACCTAGGAAGGGGGGGTTGCCTTTAATCTATTTAAAGCAAGCTGCAGTTATACAATAGACAAGCAGCCCTGGAGGGCTGATCTAGCCCAGACCCTGCCATAAACACTGCTGTCCATGTTCTTATGGTATCCACACCACCTGTTTTAAGATGGAGCTGTCCCCACCGCTCAAAAACATTGATCGCCATAGTATCTTTTGGTACATAAAAGGGGATTGTTATTAATTTAAATGCCTATACCAGCTGTTGATCTTGAGACTTCACTTCCCAACTTGGCAGTGTTTTGGAGAAAAGGGAAGGAAGTAACCAGTTATACCATTTATAAAGTTGGGACTGTCATCAGAGCACAACGAAGGTCACAAGTTTCGGCATGATTCTCTTCCCTTTTCTTTGGGTTGCAAAACGTCAACACCAAGCTGCAAAACAAACAGCCCGAGAAACAGTTCACTCAAAAACAGGGAGCACAGATCGGCTTTCACATTCTTATTTATGGAACTCTTTGGAAGGACACAACATCACTTACCTCTCTGCTAATATTTATCTGGCACAAAATGGGATGCTCATTAAAAAGCTAACATTTGTCCAGACACATCTAAACACAGAAGGGGTGGGTGGATCTTTCTAAAATGGCAGAAGACAAAATAACAGTAAAATTATTGAGAAGGAAATATCACACCCAGAGAAAATAGTGGCCAATAATTCTTGACTCACTTTTCAGCCTTCAGAGCCAAACTGGGTTGCCTTTATGAGGGACGCCATTCTTTTTGGACAGCTTTGTCAATATGAACTTAGGGCGTTTATACACGACCCCTAAACTCCGGGGCAAATGGCTCCCAGCTCCGGAGCTTAAAAATGTTTCCCCACCAGCTCTGGAATTAACAGGAAATTAAGTGCGGCCACGCCCACTTTAGCGCGTCCCAGCGCACCTTTCAAGTACCTGCTCTTCCGGGGTGAAAATTGCTTGATGCGGTGTAACAATAGTGAGTGCAGGGCTCTCCTCACTTCTGTTTGTTGTTGTTTTGGCTCCCGCCCCTTTAAGAGCTACTTTACAGAGACAGGAATGTTGCCGCGGCAAGAGCGGAGGCAGAACGGAGGTGAGCCACGATCTTTTCTTCCTTTTTTTTCTCCCTCCCCTCACGCAGCCAGCAGCCAGGGTGGGGACACAGGAAGAGCGACAAGCCCTTAAGATCTCTGGTCCGAATTTAAGTGGTCAGCGGATCTTAGGGGTCGTGTAAAAGCGCCCTTAGTCTGAGAGACATGTGCACTGCTGTGGCAAGCCTGACGTGAAGCAAGGAATCCAGAGGCATTGAAAGGACGGAGTAGAACAACAACAGATGCCCCATTGATAAATCTGGCAGTCCCATGTCACAATTAGAAATGTGGGAGAGGAAAGTAAAACAAAGAGACACCATCCATTAGCAGCAACAGAAAATGAGAGGATGAACTTTACTTCACAAATGAACTGTTTTGGCTTTTCTTGACGCAACGCCATTGATAAAATTGCCAAACTGTATATTGTGCCTTCATCACCACTAGTTTCAGATCCAGAGGATTAGGAGCAAAGGACAGAAAGTGCAGAGAAGAGCAAATGTCATGCAATGGCCTTTACTTGACTTAGGAAGCTGGTGGAAATATGTAGGGTAAAAATAAAGATAAAGCAAAGTGTCCAGCTCTTCAAGTGGTGCTGCCCCAGCCAGAAGTTCTTCTATCTCACCAACACTTGTTCAGTCTACAGCCTGAACTAGCTGTGTGACTCATGGCCTTGCCGTTCAGATTTTGCCGTTTCTGAGAATGAGGTTTTCTATAAGCAGCTAGAAGCATAGCAAATGCCATAACCAAGACAGAGAAGGATCAGGTCAGAGTGTCTCCAAAAGAGCATAGAGTAGGTTGGGTACCACCAATCTATGTGCCTATCCTTGGGCATGGATCTATTCAAGGGAACAACACACATCCCTAGTATTACTTATTATTAAATTTCACTCTTCTGATCTTATGCTCTCTGGAAGTTGTTGCAACTCAGGGGGCTAGTCACTGATGATCGGTCTTAAATAATCTCTTCAGCAGCTCTGATATGCAGATGGCGAATGGCACCATTGCGAGCTACCCTCCCCAGAACACCACAGTCTGAATAGATGGTGGGAAGTGTCTCCTCCCACAAATAGGATATAAGAGTATGTCTGTGAAGATTCTTACCCAGGTGAGTTTATCTGGAAGTTGAGTCATGGAAACTGGACTTGTTTTCTTGAGAGATTAAACCATTTTGCTACTCAGTCAAGCAGCTTCAACAGTCTGAGTAAAGTTAGGGCCTTTTAACACGACCCCTAAGATCCGCTGGCCACTTAAATTCGGACCAGAGATTTTAGGGGTTCCTCGCTCTTCCTCTGTCCCCATCCCCCTCCGCACTTCCTGGTTGCTGGCTGCGTGAGGGAGGGAGAAAAAAGAAAGAAAAGAATGCCAGTTTACCTCCGTTTTGTTCCCGGCAGCATTCAGATCTCTTAAAGGGGCGGGGGGCAGAAAAACAACAAACAGAAGCCAGGAGAGCCCCGCACTCACTATCCTTACACCGGATCAAATATTTTTCACATCCAAAAAGCAGGTACCTGAAAGCTGCGCTGGGACACGCTAAAGTGGGCGGGGTCGCACTTAATTTCCTGTTAACTCCGGAGCTGGTGGGTAAACATTCTTAATCTCCGGAGCTGTCAGCCATTTGCCCCAGAGTTTAGGGGTCGTGTATAAACGCCCTTAGGGGCAAATCCTCCATTTTATAGTTCACCTTCATTTCACATCACCCTAATTTGAATAGGCTCATAAGTTGGACAATGGCCTGAATAGGCTCACTAGATGGACAGTTGCGACAAAACCCTGGAAACAGGAGTAATGAATATACAAATCATCAGCCAATCCCAGCAGGAGGGCAGGGAATGGTATGATATAAAAAGGGTGGAGCCTAGTCAGTTGAGGGAGTTCAGTTGAGTTAAGTTAAGTTGAAGGTTTTGAGAGTGAGTGCTGGGAGAGAGCACTGCTCTGTGAGAGTTCTGTCAGGAAGTGAGGGCTATACTGTTTACTAGTTATTAAAGACGGGGGGGCTGGAAGAGTTGATGAAATCTATTGTATGTTAAAGGCAACGCATACCATCCTCAGACATTGTTATATTTATTATTTTCTCAATAAACTTCGTCATTATTTTTATATTATACATCTGAGTTGGTCCCAATTCATAAGGCGACAATTTAAAAGGTGGCAGCATTACCAAGTGAATAGAAGGTGGCTGCATTACGTCACAATTTGGTGGCACAGCAGTGGGATGTCGAAATAAAACCCGGTTGTGCCTTTGAAAACTCAGTCTGTGAAAGGGGTGACGTCACAACAGTGGCCTGAAGAAAAGAGAGGTGGTTTGAGAGAGGGGTCAGGGAAGCCATTCATGTGTGTATTGAAAACCTCTCTCTCAACAGACAAATCAGAAGCACTTCACACCTCCACCAGCAAGGCCATAATTAGTGAGTCATACTAAATGGGTTTTGGGAAAGGTTGCATAGGCAGGATTTTCACACACCTTAGGCCACCATCCACCTAACAAGCCTCTTCAGGCCACTGTCCATCTAACAAGCCTATTGAGGTCATTGTCCAACTTATGAGCCTATTCAGACCAGGGTGATGTGAAATGAAGGTGAACTATAAAATGCAGGACTCACCACTAACTTTCCTCAGACTGAGGAACCCGCTTGGATGAATAGTGAAATGTTTCAGCTTCTCAAGAAAGGAAATCTAGTTGCCATGACTCAACTTCCAGGGGGTAAGTGTGTTTGCAAACTGTGATCTTGTTTGTTGTGTTGCCGGTGTTTGTCTCTGATACTGACCAAATCCAATAGCAAGAGAAACAGAACTTTAATCTCCTCACCTTCCTACCATGGAACATTTCTGTGTGGTAAAAACCAGAGAAGATTGCGAAGAGCTCAAGAAGGATCTCGCAAGTGGGCTGCAAAATGGAAAATGTGTTTCAAAGTAGCAAAATGTAAAGTAATGCATATTGGGGCAACATAATAATAATAATAATAATAATAATAATAATAATAATAATAATAATAATAATAATAATAATAATAATAATAATAATAATAATAATAATAAAGAGATGGGCACAAACTGAAAAAATGGTAATTCATTTTGGTTTGGTTCGTTTTAGGGTTTGGTTTGGTTCATTTTGTTTTTAATAAATTTTTGCCCAAATATTTGTTTTGTTGGTTTGTTTTGTTTGTTATTCTTTTTTCAGCTTTGTGTGATTTAATCCATTTGACAGTGCGCGGGTGGGAAAAAACATTCAAAAAAATAAAAAACACAGACGTTGACAACAACTGCACAAACTGGACTGGCAGCATCCTCATCCTCATCCTCATCCTCATCATCCACATCATCCTCATCATCTTCAATCATCAGCATATCATCCTTACCAGGCAGCGGCTGTGGCGGCGGGGCGATTCTGGCCCCTGTGGCAGGGCTTTTTGAGGCACTGGCTTGGGGCCAGTGCCTTTTTTTTTAAGTGCCGACCACGCGGCCCTTGGAGCCGAGTCAGCACTGGTTTTATTTTATTTTTTATATTTTTTTCTTTATTTTAGAGCGCCAACCCAGCCACCCCAGGGCCGTGTCGGCACTCCTTTTAATTTTTTTTTTTATATTTATTCTAAATTTATTTTTATTGGGTTTTTTTACTGCCAACCACGTGGCCTGTGCTAGACCTGTAGTGTGGGCCAGTTGGCTTCTTTTTCTTTTGCTGGCTGGGTCTGGTGCTCGTGGGCCAGTACCAGGCCACACGCTGGATTGGTTGTTGTTTTTTAAAGTGCCAACTGCACGGCCCCTTGGGCCAGTTTGGTGCTGGTTTTATTTTTTATATTTTTCTTTATTTTAGGGCACCAACCTGGCCACCCCTGGGGCCAGGTCAGTGCTCCTTTTTATTTTTATTTTTATTTTTATTTATTGTATTTTTATTGTTGTTGTTTTTTTACTGCCGACCATGTGGCCTGCGCTACAGCTGTAGTGCAGGCTGTTCGCCTTTTTTTTTCTGGTCACCCCTTTCTGCAGGCAGGAAAACCGGACCTCCAGGAAGAACCAGCACCAGGTAGGAGACATCTCCGGCACTGCCATTAACAAACCGAACTGAACTGAACCAATTTTTTTCCGTTTTGTTTCGTTTCATTCTAAATCCACTCTGAGGTTCGCTATTCATTTCATTATGTAACAAAACGAATAACGAAAAACAAAATGAACTAAAAAGTTCATTTCGTGCCCATCTCTAATCATCATCATCATCATCATCATTCCCCCAATAGGCACGTGACCTTGTCATGGTGGTGGGGCTTGTGTGCTTCGAGGAAGCAGTGGGCTATGTTATATAGCAGGCCTGTCCAACAGGTAGACCGGGGGCTACCAGTAGCCTGCGAAGGGTTCAAAAGTAGCCCGCTGGCCATCAATAACAAAAGTGAGGAGATAAGTTCTCCACCCCTCCCTCCCCCTCCCCAAGGACTACCACTGCCCCAGCAAAGTTCTGGGTCTGCCAGCCCACTGTCTCAGCCAAGCAGGGTAGTTCAAGGGCCATGGCATAGTGAAATCTGCTCCCTCCAGAACAGATTAATTGGTTTTCAATGTATTCCTATGGGAAACCAATGCTCTACTTACAAAAGTTTTTACTTCTGAGCATATGCTCGGAACTGATAAAACCCGTAAGTAGAGGTTTTAGTGTAGTAGCCCTCAGGCACTTTGGGCTGGAAAAAGTAGACCTTGGCCTGTTCAAAGTTGAACAGTCCTGCTATATAGGTTCAACCATAATAGACAGGCCACTGTCGAGAAGCCAGACAAAGGGTGCCTTCCGAGCAAAATGAAAGATGAATAAGAATCCCAAACTGGATCGGTTGACACCTGGATCAACAAGGACTGTGTTAGATAGTGAAGTACATGGCTGTCTGGTAAATAATGGGCTATAGGGCTCAGGGTAACTGGCTGAGCAACCAGGGCCGGCCCCTGCAACACTACTGGAAGGAAACCAACATCAACCTGAAGTTCCTAATAATCCAAACCCTATACAAGCAAGGCAGTAATTTTCAACATCGATCAATAAAGCCATTATGACCTGTTATTACAAGTCAAGCCTAAATAGATGAGGATATCTGAAAAGAATGTACAACAACTGGAAGGAATTACATCCAGAATCAGACGTAATAGAACAGAGGCTAGCGGATCAGCGATGATTCATTACCCGAACTGATATTTTCACACAGCTTCAATGAAATACAAAGCAATATACAAACAGCAGAAATTCAAGAAATTCAAGAAATTCCACAGGTAGTGGTGATAGTAGAGAAAAATCAACACATGTAGATTTACCAAATAATGATCAGGCACAAGCCATCTGCTTGGATTTATGGAAAGTTGCACTCTGCGAGAGATAAAAAAGGAGTGCTTGGCAGACATTGAGGGTCTGAAGAGATAGCTCAAGATCATTCGTTGGAGTAGGAAAAAAGGTAGGTAAAACAAGCCGTTGCAATAAGTGAAAATTGGAAACCACTTTAGGCAAAAATGATATGACAGGAAGTAGTGTAAATTTGTTAGGGTGGAACTGTAAGAAGGGAGGGTTGATACGCAAAGCAGATGTCACCACTACCAGAAAAGCAGTTTTAAGGGACAACATGTACAGGGAGACAGAAGTGAGAGGTTCACAGGGCGGTTTCACCAATCGGTTAAGAACCAGAGTGAGCAACCATTGAGGGGTAGAGTCGTGGTCTTGGGTGTGTGTGTGGGGGGGGTGAATGTTCTTTAAGCCCTTAAGGAATTGTTTGAGCTTCGGATGTCTGATAAAAGCAGACGCTTCAGAATAGCAAGGTGGATGTGCTGCAACCCTTTCCAAAAGACCCTTTCGGAAAAGAGAGAGCAGAAATTCCAGAAGGGTGTCCAAAGTAGTAGGATTAGTTGGGAGTAGAGATGGGCACGACCAGAAAAAATGACGTGTCGAGTTTTCGATTGTCGGGACGGGTCCGTTTCGGCTCGTTTCCGTTTGTCGCGATAATTTTCAAAAATTTGTCGTTTCCGTTTGTCATTTGTCGTTTAGGTTGGGGTTAGGGTTAGGGTTGGGGTAAGTGGGCTCTGGGAGGCACCTCTCTGGGTGCCTCCGACGTCTGACCCACTAAGAAGGGAAGGGAAGGGAAGTGTAACGCGAAGCCGCCGCGTACCATACATTACGTTAGGGTGGGGGGTAAGTGGCAGAGACACCTCTCTCTCTCTGGGTGCCTCTGACTCACTAAGAAGGGGAGCGTACTAGTGTACTGACGTACAGGTTAGGGAATGGGATAGGGGTAGGGGATAGTGGGCTGTGGGAAGCACCTCTCTGGGTGCCTGTGACCCACTAAGAAGGAAAGTGTACTTGCGTACGGATCTGCGTTAGGGTTGGGGTTAGGGTAAAGGCTAGGCTTAGGGTTACGGTTAAGGTTAGGGTGGGTTAGTGGGCTGCACCTCTGGGTGCCTCTGACCCACTAAGAGGGACAGAGTACTGGCGTATGGGTTAGGGTTCGGGTTTGGGTTCGGGTTCGGGTTCGGATTCGGATTCGGATTAGTGGGCTTTTTATGCCCTCTGGCACATCCAGAAGTCTCAGTCAAAACCTGGCCATGCGATTGGTGCAATGGGTCCAAAAATTTGCATGGTCCCATCCCATGGCCAGCCCATCATTGCACAGGTGTAAAAAAATAAAAATAAAAATAAAATAAAATAAAATCAATGGAGACGTTTTATTGCAAGAAAAACCCACTGCTGCTACTATAAAAATCAGGCATTTAAAATACCTAATTTTCAAATGTTTCTGTGGTGCTTTGGTGGGTTTTTGGACCACGATTTAAAAATAAATATTGCGGTCGCCATTTTGGATCCCCCCCACCACATGGCAATTGGAGACGATGAGGATGCCCCCCCCAGCCTGGTACCAGCAGCCCAGGACAGGAGAGGGGGGGAAGGCCGGGGACCTCCCCAGAAACCACCCCTCTCTGGTAGGTGCCCTCACTGAAGCAGGCATATTTTCTCCTGCTTTTTTGGCCGGGAATCGGGGTTTTGTTTTTTCAAAAACTTTTTTTCTGTGCTGCTTGGCATCGCGCGATCACCACGATGCCATGAACGACAACGAAAAATCAGACCCAATTTTTCTTTTTCGGTTCGGGTTCGAGCTGGAGCGGAATAATTCTCGTTACTGTTACCCATTACGTAACGATAACGAGAACGAGAACCAAAAACGGAAACGAGAATTTCGCCGCTCCGTGCCCATGTCTAGTTGGGAGTAGATTCCAAGCAGCAAATGAACAAAAAACTTTCCATTTATAATTATAACGGGCTAGTGTAGAAGGCTTGCGGGCGTGAGCTAGGATGTGGTGGATGGATAAGTGATCAGCCGTGCTGTCAGATGTAGGGATGGAAGGTCCGGGTGCCGAATCAGTCCATTACACTGGGAAAGTAATGTCGGAGTGATTGGTAGGTGTATGTGATCCATTGCCATGGATAGGAGCATCCAAAACCAGGGTTGACAAGGCCACCATGGATTTTAGCCCATGTGTAAGTCGGAGGAAGCAAAAGGTTGCTCTAGTGCACCCAGCACTAGAGCCACCACTCTGAACTACAATAGCCATTGACTCCACAGCCAAACAGCATCTAGGGGGAGGGTGGGAGACCCATTGTCCATACTTTGTGCAAGTGGTCAGGGACACAGTTTGTTCACCCTGGCAGGCATGTGCTCATTTCCGAGGCAGTTCCAAATACACGAGAAAGGATGTACAGTGGTGCCTTGTATAAAGGAATTAATTCGTTCCAAATGAAATTCTGTTAAGCAAATTTTCCTTTATACAAATTTCCCATAGGAATG
Source organism: Phrynocephalus guinanensis (assembly GCA_037367245.1). Lineage (NCBI taxonomy): Eukaryota > Metazoa > Chordata > Lepidosauria > Squamata > Agamidae > Phrynocephalus > Phrynocephalus guinanensis. The sequence goes on from CM074733.1 coordinate 144,390,879, forward strand.
CATTGAAAACAGAGTAATCCCTAATCGTGACCATTTTATGTTGTACAGATTCGCCCCATAGGCAATTCTGTTAAGCAAATTTCCCCTATCCCTGGAATGTTTTATATTGTACAGATTTTATGTAATACAAACCGCTTGTTAGACGAGGGTCCACTGTATATGAACAAGTAAGCTTTCATGATGAATGTGGGCTTTGTGTTTTTCTCCCCTCAAGTGAGACTTTTCAGACATGGTTTTGAAGAACAGACTGCCTGAAGATGTTTCTGATTTGTCACACATATGGAACTATTATTCAGTTTTCCTGTTCAGGTCTTGGCACGGGGGACCATCAGTGTAAAGCGTACTATGCTTCCCATGAGAAAGATCAAAGATGTTAGCAATTGTGCATTTATTTATTTATTTATTTGCCGGCCCCATAAAATGGCTTTTGACTGTTTCTCGGAGTTCATTAAGTGGTTGTTTACAGAAATCACCCCTTTTAAAAACTGTTTTGCGAGGAATGTAAGTCATGGCGACCTTGTGTTAACCAACTGCAGGGATGTAGCTTGCCAAACTTCCAACTAAGAAAAAGAAATCCTATATAATAATTTCAAGAAACAATCTGGCAGATGCCGTTTGGATACAATCAACATCTGTTTCTACACTACAGCCTCCATGAAAACAATTTTTATTTCACAGAGGTTGTTTTCTTGTCCTGTTCCTTCCGTTCACATGGCTGCTTCTTCCCATTGCTTTTGCTTCTCCTCTTAGGTCAGGAGAAGCAGATGCCCCATTGGTGAAGATATAGAAGAGAGGATGCTGGATTTCCACTACACTCTCTCAGCAGCCAGCTTGATCTCACAGGCTTCTCCCCCACTTGGCTTAATCACACATCCCAAGGCAGCTGACTGATCCCTATGGTTCCCTATGTGAGCCGCTGTGTGAGACAGAATGCTGGATTGGATGGGCTGTGGCCAGTATATATCTGCCTCTAGGGAAATATGGAGGCAAGAACAAATGCCAGTTCTGGGGCCAACAGCAAGTTCAAGAGCAGAAACGTGATTCTCATCAAGTCCGCAGCATATATGGGAAAGGGTGAGCCCATCCTACATGCTTCCATGGTCTTTAGTGCCTCTCTCCAGAGGCTGTTACTTGAATTTTAAAAATAAGCATATTGAGTGGTTTTAACACAATTAATATGACATCCTGCCTTCCTCTCCACATACTGGTTCTGACACATGTATGTAACCCAAAGGTAACCTCTTTCTGGCCGGATAGTAGAACAAAGCCCTGATCACTCTTTCTTTACAGATATTACTTTCTGGTACCATTTCCGCACCCAAGATCCACCCTTCCACTGCCCCTCTTAGGAAGCCCAGCAGGGAGCTGTAATCTCTGGGAGGAAGGCTCAGCCTGGTAATATACATATCAAGGGAATAAGGAATTTATTCCAGACATTATGGCGCCTTCTGGAAGGGGAAATCATTAAGGGAAGAAAGGGATGCCCCATCCTTATAGGAGAGCCAATGAGTTTGCCTTCCTCATGTTTTCAGCCAGTTAGATGTAGGATCCAAACTATATGTAAATATTATCCAATGAGGTTGTATATTTTAGGACTCTTTGTTTGTTGTGGTATAAACTATTTTACACTGTATGTTTGGGGTCTTTCTCTGCCATTAAGAGAAGACCTTAGTTGATTCCTATTTTAAATTATATCAATAAAATTGGACTTTGGTTCAGCTAGTTGCGTCTCTTCTTTACCTCTTGCCAGAGAAAATATACAAGGTAAATCCAAAAGGTAACATTTCTTCACCCTTATCTGCCATTTGCTTGTAGACAAACCTAAAAAAGAACAACCTTAACTTAGTTTGGACTAGCAATTAGGAAAGTTACTTTTTCAGATTAAGCTTGACAGACTCTCCCACCAACCTGCCTGGCCACCAGACTTTTTGTGTTCTTTTTTGCAGTTGTTTTCCCAAGCACACAGGGCCTTCACACTGAAGCCAATTCTGAGTGGGTTCACAGCTTCCTGGATATGCACTCTCATGTTGAACTAGGCATCACTTTCACACAATTTTGCAGTAGCCTGTGCAGTAGCCAGTTTACAGACGGGTATTCTGTTGTGTTGCAAAACCAATGTCCCTTTGACTCGGATGCGTATAAGAGTGAAAGCAATTTACATAAATCTTGACATTCAAACCCACATGATGTGTTTTGCAGTTCCATGTGGCTGGGCTTTTAAGTCAATCCCATTGTTTGAAATCTGAACATTATTTTGCAACATTTGTTTTAAACTATGCATGATTGCTTTGTTTGTTACCCAAGTTGTTAGTGGTTATGAGATCACTTTTCACTCAGGAACCACTTGCAGGCAAATATTCAAGGGCTTATTGGGGGGGGGGAGAGAAGACCCTAACCAGAACCCAACAACACTCAATTGAGCTTAGTAGCTTTAGAAATCAATGATGCTTTTGATCTCCTACATTCATTAAGCACTAACAACGTAGGTAACAAACCCAAGTTTGTTACATGGGCAGACAGAAGCTTTAAAGCCTGCATTAATAACATTACATCAGCTGAACCTGATCTTCTTTGTTAGTAGGAGATTTAACTTGATTGTCTTTCTAGTCAAAATGTTTGAATATTAGATGAGCATTGCCTGTAAGAGCATAAGAAGAGCTATACTGGATCAGATCAAGAGCCCATCTTATCTTGCTTTCTGTTCATGCAGAAGCCAACCAGATGACCACAATAAACCCCCATGTAGATCATAAGCTGGCGCGTGGTGGCTCAGTAAGCTAGAACGCTGAAACTGTTGGCTGAAAGGTCGGCAGCCCAGTGGTTCGAATCCAGGGTGGCACGCAGTGGAGCGAGCTCCTGCTGTCAACCCCAGCTCCTGCCAACCTAGCAGTTCGAAAGCATGTAAAAGCAAGTAGATAAATAGGTACCACCATAAAAAGCAGGAAGGTAAACAGTGTTCTGTGCACAGAAATGCGTTCAGCCATGCCGGCTGGCTCTTTGGCTTGAAAACAGAGATGAGCACTGCCCTAGAGTTGGACATGACTAGCATGCATGTGCAGGGGGAGACCTTCACCTTTTTACCTAGATTATAAGCACTGCAGCACACTCCCATTGGTGTCTCAAAGCAACCGATACACAGAGGCAGCTGCCTTTGATTCTGAGGGTAATATATAGCTGTCATGATTAGTTGTTTTATCATCCATAAATCTGTCCAATCATCTTTTAAATTGCTCCAGGATGGCAGAGCTGATCCACCATCTTCATTTGGGTTCCCTTTTTCATCTCGATCCAGTTCTTCTGTAGCCTTTTCCAGGTACAGTCACTTGTAGTGACGAGACCTATATGAATCAGTGGAACTTACAGAGAAGGTGACTCACTAAATCCCCCACTGATTCAGTGGGCCTACTCTAATGTAATTCTAAGCAACAGAATTTCAGCCATTGTTTACCAAGTAGAATTAAGGCTAGGAATGACATCCAAGGGTTATTAAAGAACTGAGAAATGAAGTTGCAGATCTTGTAATTAAAATATGCAACTTGTACCTAATAATGGCCATAATGCCAAAGGACTGGAGGATAGCAGATGTCACACCAATCTTTAAACAAGGAAGGGTGAGACCCAGGGGACTGCAGACCAGTTAGCCTGGTATTGTTCCAGAGAAGATGATAGAAGGCCTCATAAAATCTTAAAACACATAGAAGAACAAGCCTTACTGAGGGAAAATCAGCATGACCTCTCTAAGGGTGCTATCACATGAGGGGGAAAATGCGGGAACAGGAAACTCCGGCTTTTGTCCTTACCTGATCATGTGATTGAAGATGTGGGTTCCAAGTTCCCATGTCCCTTGGATTCTGCTCCACTTCTGTTATGTCCCAACGGCCCTAACCTGCTTGAAGCAGGCACAGAGGAAATTTTAAAAAATAAAACAAAATGGCCGACCAGCCCCAGGGACAGCTGCTGGGAGCTAAGGAGAAATAAAAATAAAAATAAAAAATGCCCTGACTGGCCCACACTGGCACTGCGGGGTGTGTGTGTGGATTTTTTTTTAAACCTCAGAACAGCCCCAGGCCTGGCTGGTGGGGGCTAAGGAAAATTTTAAAAATTAAAAAGTAATAAATGCCCTGACTGGCCTGCAGGCCAGCTGACTGGCACTGGGGTGTGGGTGATAAAAATAATAAAAAAATTAAAAACAGTGTCGACCAGCCCCAGGGCCAGCTGGTGGGCGCTAAGGAAAAATAAAAAATCTTTAAAAACTGCCAAAGAACCGGATCATATGCACCCCCACGCTGGGGAAAATTAGCATTTTTAAGCAGAACAAAAAATACCCAAGAGCTCTGGTAGCTCTGGAAAGCTCGCTAGAACCCATTAAAGGGGGCACTACTTTTTTTTTAAAGCCCGATGACCGTGGGGACAAGATTTTTGGAGCAGGTTTATCAGAAAATTAGATCTGGGTTTTAAAGGATGTGTGATAGAGCCCTAAGGATAAGTCTTGCCTCACAACCTTTTTTAAATTGTTTGAAAATTTGAACAGGAGAATTTTCAGAAAGCATTTGATGTGGTCCCTTACCAAAGGCTGCTGACAAAACTCCACAGTTAAGAGATAAAAGGGCAGGTCTTCCGAGGGATGGAGAATTGGCTGAGAACCATGAAACACAGAGTAGGTGTCAATGGGAACATTCACAGTGGAAAGAGGTGAAAAGCGGTGTGCCCCAGGGATCTGTCCTCCGACTACAGTGGAACCTTGACTTACATACTGCTTGACTTGCATCATATTTGACTTGCAGCAAGAAGGGGCCTGTTTGACTTGAGTCGCAGGCTTTGACTTACATCTCGGAGCCCCGGCGCAAGGCACCGGAATTGGGCGGCAGCCACAACCCAGCATCGCGGCTGCCACCTCCAAACTGCTCCTGCCTTCTTCCCCTCCTCCGGCAGTGGCGGCTTTGGCGAGGCCAGCTCAGAGCACCTGAAGCTGGTCCTCGGCCTCACCGAAGCCGCCGCTGCTGCCGGAGGAGAAGAAGGGCCGGGAGCTCGGGGCTGGCCTCGCTGGTTAGACAGTCGGCTCAGTCTTGTAAAAAATCTGGCTGCAGAAGTCTGGTCCACAATGGAAGTATTTTAGTTGGGGAGCTGTACAGTTATGGGACTCTAATGGTAAGCATAGAGTCGTTCAGAACTTGGAACGCCAGGTTAAAAATCAGTAAAACTTAAATGTTAGACATTGTTGCTATGAGCATTAAAAAGTGGAGGCATATAACTTGTGGACTATAATTCCACTGCCTCCTCCTCTCTTTGAAGAGACATTTCATTTACATCCCCAGAAGGAATCTCCTATCCCAGTCAAATTTGTGTTAAATTGCTGTTTTGGGGGGTCTTTTTCATCATCTGAAACGGATTAATCCACTTTCCCATTACTTTCTATGGGAAACGTTCGTTTGACTTAAGTCATGTTTGACTTAAGTCCTAGACCACGGATTAATGATGCAAGTCAAGGTTCCACTGTAGTGCTTTTCAACCTGTTCATAAATGAGCAGGAGACTGGGAGAAGCAGTGAAGGGGTCAGGTTTGCAGCTGACACAAAACTCTTCTGGGTGGTGAAGACAAGAAGGGATCGCAAAATGATCCAGAAGGATCTCACCAAACATGGGAGAATGGATGGCAAAATGGTAACTGCATTTCAATGTAAGAAAATATAAAGTACTACACATTGGGGCAAAAAATAAAATCCAAACCTTCCTTAGCATCTAATGGGCTCTGAGCTGTTCACGATGGATCTGGAAAAAGATTTTGGTGTGCTGGTGTACTGGTGGATGAAAGTATCAGTCCAGTGTGTGTTGGTGGTGAAGAAGGTCAATTCCATGCTAGGGGTCATTAAAAAGGGTGTTGAAAATAAAACAATGGTAAGGCTGCACCTGAAGTATTGCATACAGATCTGGTTACCATATCTCAAAAAAGATGGAACTGCAAAAGGTGCAGAAGAGAGTGACTGAAATGAGTACTGGCCTGGGACACCTCCCTTATAAGGAAAAGTTACAGCGTTTGACACTCTTTAGTCTGGGGGGGAAAGACCTGATTTTTGGGGGGAGGGCAGGGAGAGGCATGACTGAGGCATACAAAATTATTCAGGGGATAAATAAAGTGGATAGAGGAAAACTCTTTTCCCACTCACACAATACCATAACCACGGGTCATTCACTCAAACTGATGGTTGGGAGAGTAAGAACAGACAAAAGAAACTATTTCTTTACCCAGTGTGTTGCTAGTTTGTGGAACCCCTTGCCTCAGCGTGTGGTGATGGAGTCTGGCCTATATGCCTTTAAAAGGGGATTGGACAGATTTCTGGAGGAAAAGTCCATTGTAGGTTACAAGTCATGATGGGGATATGGGTTATCTCCAGGTTTAAAAGCACAGTTCTTCGAAGTGCCAGATGCAGTGGAATGGTAGTAGATAGGCATCTAGTCGTCTCGTGTGCTCCCAAAGGAAGCAGGGCTCTTATATTTGTATGTTCTTATGCCATTGGTTGTTAAAATATTTTCCCCTGAACTCACTGGGCTTCCACTTAGATAAAGGTGCTAGACATGGGCACGACTCGGCGAAATTGTCGTTTCCGTTTTTGGTTATCGTTTCCGTTATGTAACGGAAACGGTAATGATAATTAAGCCGTCAGAACTCGAACTCGAACCGAAAAAAGAAAAATTTGGTCGGGTTTTTCGTTTCCGTTTGTGGCATCGCAGCGATCGCGCAATGCAAAGCACAGAAAAAGTTTTTAAATTTTTTTTAAAAAAACCCTGACTCCTGGCCAAAAAAGCAGGTGAAAATATGCCTGCCTGAGGCTTTGCCACCTACCAGAGGGGTGGTTTCTGGGGGGTCTCCGGCCTTTCCCCCCCTCTTCTCCTGTCCTGGGCTGCTTGCACCAGGCTGGGCGGGGGGTCATCCGCATCGTCTCACCATGCCATGCAGTGGGGGGGGATCCAAAATGGCGACCACAATTTTTCTTTTGAAATCGTGGTCAAAAAACACACCAAATCACCACAGAAACATGTGAAATTTATTTATTTTAAATGCCTGAATTTTAATAGTAGCAGCAGTGGGTTTTTTATAGCAATAAAATGTCGTATTGATTTTATTTTATTTTATTTTATTTTTTATTTTTTTAGACCTGCCCATTTGGGCTGGACATGGGATGGGACCATGCAAATTGTTTGAACCATTCCATCAATGGCATTGCCAGGTTTTTGACTGACACTTCTGGATGTCTCGGAGGGCATAAAAAGCCGAGGCACCTTCAAAAAATCGCAGTCGGGTGTATGGATGTGGTTGAGGGAGGAGGGCTGGCTGCTGGTGCTGGTGTGATCCGATCGAGATTGAGGAGGGAGGCTGGAGGCTTTAGGATTTAAGTTAGGCAGGCAGGGAGGGAACTGAATTTAGAAAATAATTTCTTTGATTCCCTGCAGCTTTGTCTGCTGAAGGGAATAGCAGTTTATTCTTTATTTCTTCTCTGGCAGTTTGTGAGGATTTTTTTCTGATATTGGATAAAGGGGGAGGTTTGACTGGGAGTGGGAGGTGTAGATTTATTTTAAATATATATTATATACTACCATTTATTTTCTATTTTCCCAACTTCAATTTGCTTGCACACACACACATTTGGGGTGCAAGCCAAGAACAGAACCTCTATCCTAAGTGATATCCTAACTGCCCACTCGCCCATCCGCCTGCGCCGCCACCCACCTGCGGCCCGCGCCACCGCCCACCCACTCGCCCGCCCCCCGCCCCGCCCGCCACCTAGGGTGCAAAAACACCTAGCGCAGGCCCTGATTGTGGGACGCCCCTATGCTCTGGGAAGTCAAATTGCACTAAATCGCGGTGGAAACGACAAACGACAAATGACAAACGGAAATGACAAATTTTTGAAAATTTTTGCAACAAACGGAAACGACCCGAAACGGACCCGTTCCGACAAATGAAAACTCGAAACGTCATTTTTTCTGGTCGTGCCCATGTCTAAAAGGTGCTTATAACTGGTATTCAACTTAGTAGTTTGAAAGCATGTAAATGCAAGTAGATAAATAGATACCGCCATAAAAAGCGGGAAGGTAAAACAGTGTTTCCTTGCAGCCATGCCAGCCACGTGGCCATGGACTTGCACAACACTGGCTCTTTGGCTTGAATACGGAGATGAGCATTGCCCCTAGAGTTGGACACGACTAGCCCACATGTTCAGGGGAAACCTTTACCTTTTTAAAAAATAGTTTAAGGGCAAACAAGCCACCTCAAGATGTTTGTGGATAAAACAGTGAGAAGCTGAAGCAAGCAAACAATGTTATCACTGGGACCTTAAAGTCGTACCTTTCTCTGGCAGACTTGTTTGCCTACGTTAATTGCTCTACTAATTCATCCATCTCCATTTACCCACCTTGTTTGCATTGGCAGAAACAGACTGCATCCTTGTCTTCCAGACACTTCTTGAGCACAGTCTCCAGTCACTGAGTGGGGCATTGTGTGGTTGTGAGGAGGGTTGCACAACCACCAAAATGACATCTATCCCTCTTGTGCTATGCGGAGGAGAAGAGTTGATCAACCCCATAACATTATTCAAAGGGCACGATGGAGATGCAGTCTAACTTTGACACCCAATAAGCCTCTTCAGACATCTAATTTATGTGAAGAATGAAGAACCATATGTGTCCTCAGCCTAATATAGGGGAATAATATATTCCTTTATACGATAAATCAAGGTTTAATATTTTCTAGAAATACATCTTCTCCATAAGAGAAAATTGAAAGATCTGTAATTTTGTTTCTTTTCTGTAATCGTTCTTTCTTCCAAAGGTTTGTGAGTGCAGTTTTTAGACATTTGAAAGTAATGTTGGGCAAATGATAAAACTAATCCCTAAGGAGATATTCATCACTTCAACCACAGATCCTTAACGGCAGCAACAGAGACTGCTATGAATTTGAGGAGTTCCCTCAAAACGTACTCCCAGACGATGACCATGATGTTTCCTGGGGAACTGAACTACTTCCAGAACAAGCTGAAGATCACACCTTGAGCAAGACTATTGACCCTACCTTGACAGGATTAAGGTTCAACTCATTCGCTCTTGTGCAGCCTGTCCTTGAGATCAGAAAGTTCAAGGGTACAACCTGCTCCTTTCGTGTTATGTAAAAGAAGTTAGCGGCCTGCTGGCAGTGTTGTAGTAGTAAATTGGACATGCCCGTGCATATCATGACTGTCCCCACAGCCAGCCATACACAGAGCCGTAAAAATGATGTGGAGAACTGGGTTAGTCCCTATCAACACAGGAGCAGTAAGTGAATGGTTTTAAATTGCCCATTCAAGACCAAGCCATTTTCAAATGTTTTGAATTAGAGCATTGACACATTGCAAGAATACACTGTTCCTGGAAATATTCACTTCTCTCCCAGCCAGTGAAAGAAGCTCAGTACAAACAAGGAACCCTGAGAGAAGTCACTGTCACTGATGATGTCATGGCCCCTGCTCTTCAGAAAGCCCCAGGGCTTTGGCCCTACAAGTGACATCACATTCTAAAGGTTAGAGTGGCCTCTCCCAGAAGCTTCTTATAAACACCGAATAACATCAGAGATAGACTAGATCTCTGTGGGGAACAATGAGCCAAGGAACATGCTCTTGAACAGTCATCCATGGGTACCACCTTCTTTGTGAGACCCATCATGGAATATTAGAAATACTGCAAGTCCTATGGCCTCTTCAACCAGATGGCACAGAACAATCTCATAGGCCAGTGGTTCCCAACTTTGGGTAATTCATGTATTCTTGAATTGTAAGTTCCAGGAACCACAGGTAGCGGTGAATACTTGTGGGAGCTGTAGTCCAAGAATACAGTACCTGGATTATGCAAATTTGGGAACCACTGCCCTAGACAATGGCATCAAAAGCTTCTGAGACATCCAGGATAAGTTTATTTATTTATTTATTTATTTATTTATTTATTTATTTATTTATTTATTTAACTTATATGCCGCCCACTACCCAAAGGTCCCTGGGCGGCTTACAATCCAAAGAATAAAACAATTTAAAATAGTTAGAAGTAAAATATCAATAAATCATCAAGCAATAATAAAAGCCTTACACTAAAATCATTATCCTAAAATTGTTATCAGCGGACCCACAGTCTATATTGTATCAATTAAAAACCTTCTGGAACAGGAAGGTTTTTACCTGGCGCCAGAATGTAATCAGTGTTGGCGCCAGGCGGATCTCAGTCGGGAGGGCATTCCATAGCTTGGGAGTAGCTGCCGAGAAGGCCCTATGTCTACAAGCCATCCCTCTCACCTCCTTGAGGGATGGCTCTTTCAAAAGGGCCCCCTGGCTCGATCTTAATTGCCGAGTAGGTTCGTATCCAATCTATGATATAGGTCACCTACCAAAGCGGAGAAGGGAAAAATCCTTTCCTATGAATAATTAATTTAGCCACAACAGCCTTATATTAATGTACAGTATAGCATTTGAATACCATTTCATAGAATCAGAGAATAAACGGGTTGGAAGGACCATATAAGGCCATCAAGTCCAAACCCCTTCACTATGCAGGAGTCCAAATCAAAGCAGATCTGACAGGTGGTTGTTCAATTTCTTCTTGAATGCCTCTGGCATTAGAGCGCTCACCACTTTCCAAGGCAATTGGTTCATTGTCATACTATTCTAACAGTTAAGGAGTTCGCTCTACAGCAATAGGCTATCTACGCAGTTTAGAGCATCAAGACAAAAGTCACTTGAGAACAAAATTGACTTTTTTGGCTATGAAATTTTGTAAACTGGCCAATCAGCAGAAAACTTGGATAGCAATCGCAACAAGAATCATAACAACTGCAAGGACAACAATAAAAATTTCCATGCTTTTCCTTAATGACTGAATGGAAGCCTAATTAGCATAATCCTGCTTTACCGCACAAGACGGGGTCAGATAAAGTAGATTTATATAACAAAATTAGGAGAAGGGTCAAATAACTTTGCTACAATGATGGGGAAAGGATTGGGTCCAATAATATTTGAAAATTCAGATGTTTTAAGTGTCGGTTTTGGAATGCCCAAGTGATTTTGTTCAGGGAAAAATCAAACTATTATAAAGACTGATATCTTTGTGTAGTCTATGGAATCTGTTCTTGCCTCTTAATATCGTGATATAAGTTGATCTTTCAGTGACCTTATCTATTACCTGACTTTGGCCTAAACTCTAAATAGCTCTATTATTTTCCAGTGACCTCATTCTTACTCGGTTTTACAGGTCAGCAGCAACTAATCTAATTGCTTCCTGCAAATTAATCCTATTTTGCTAAGGCACTATTAGCCTGCATTATCTCCTCTCCCTCAAAGAGAAGTTTTTCTAGAGACTTGGTGCAAGATTAGTACAGTAAGTGATAATTCCCTACTACCCCTGTGACACATATAGCTTGGGTTTGACGCAAAGTTGTACGCTGTGCCATTTGATCCTTCTGACTTTCTTAGCCTGCCTGGCTATTCAGTTACATCCAATTGTGTGATGGCTTAGAGAAGCAACTGGCATCTTCCCCACTTTTCCTTTGGGGTAATTTGTTAGGGGCTGCATATTTGCCCTGGAAGAATGGAAGCTCCTTTTTATGGTGGCTCCGAAAACTGTTGGCTGCAAAGTCAGCAGCTCGGCAGTTCGAATCCCGGGTGCCATGCAGCAGAGCGAGCTCCCGCTGATAACCCCAGCTCCTGCCAACCTAGCAGTTTGAAAGCATGTAGATGCAAGTAGATAAATAGGTACCACCATAAAAAGCAAGAAGGTAAAAGAGTGTTTCCTTGCAGCCATGCCAGCCACATGTTCACAGACTTGCACAACACTGGCTCTTCGGCTTGAATACGGAGATGAGCACCACCATGACAGTCAAACATGACTCGCATGCATGTGCAGGGGGAACCTTTACCTTGTTTCTCTATTTTCCTCTTTCCCCGCATGTCACTAACCAGCTGAGAAAGGGGCAGATTTCTTTTACAGAGAGCAGGTAGAAGGCTGTGTTCAGCCCTAATCCACTGACAACTGTACCTTGCTTTACACATGCAACATGCAGTCCCAATGTTCATATAACCAACGGCATTGTGGTTTGACGTACTACCAAAGAACCATTTCAAAAAGGTGGATGAGGCAACGTGACAACCTTAAGCGATATGGAAGCAGCATAAATGTGGGGCTATTGCATTTGAGGAAAGAGCTTACAAAATGTGGTTGGGGATCCAAAATGAGTGTGGCACTCTTGGCAAATAAGCAAAAATGGGATTTTCATTAATTGATGGATGAGACCAGAGTCACAGATTGGAAGTGAGAATAGAGATAGCCCAGAGAGGTAGACTGTGATATGCAACAAAAACTTAGCATTTGCTGTATATTCTCGGTTCTGCTGTGTGGAATGGAATTTAACACAGCTACTAGAGGAGTTTAAATGTAGATTTATTGTAGGATTCTAACAATATCCTGGACTGAGAAGAAACCAACAAAGAAACATTACTGTAAAACGTCAGCAAGTTCTTGAAATGCACAAAGCTAGAATACTTTGGACCTGTGATGTGAAACTAACTATTTATTTATTTTTATTTTTATTTTAGAGTATTTTTACCCCACCTTTCTCCTCAGAAAAGGACCCAAGGCAGCTTACAGTAATGAGGGATAATACACAGTCCAATACAATTAAGACACGTTCAAGTATTTGAGAAAAAGGAATTAAAGGACATCTTACAGCATTAATAGACAACATTATATTAAAGCAACACGGTTAAGTAGTCATAAACACTAAGTCTATGTGAACCATAGATTCATATAAAATACACATGGTAGTCCATCATTCAGTGAAAGCCTTCCTGAAGAGAAAGGTATTTGCCTGTTTCTGGAAGGACAACAGAGATGAGGCAGTCCTGGCCTATAGAGGGAGGGAGTTCCAGAGTCTGGGCGCAGCAATCGAGAAGGCCCTTTCATGGGTTCCCACAAGACGTACCTGTGAGGGTGGTGGACAACCTTAACACCCGAGTTGGTTCATACTGTGAGATCTGATCTTTGAGGTAGCTAGGACCCAGGTCATATAGTGCTTTGTAGGTCAAGGTTACCACCTTTAGTTGTGCTCGATGCTGGCAGCCAGTGGAGCTGTTTTAATAGGGGGGTAATGTGATCTCTGTACCCCGCCCCAGTCAGCAGTCTGGCTGCTGCATTTTGAACCCATTGAAGTTTCCTGAGACTTTTCATTGATAGCGCCACATAGAGTGCATTACAGTAGTCCAGCCGGGATGTCACTAGGGCATGTGTTACTGTGGCCAGAGCTGGTTTATTTATTTATTTATTTATTTATTTATCAACTTATATCCCGCCCATCTTCCCAGCGGGAACTCTGGGCGGCTAACAATGTTAAAAAGCACATAAAATAAGAGAAAAGAAAAAAAAAACTCCGAACAGAACCAATGGAGGGTAAGATGGCGGCAGTGGAGGGAGTGGAGGGAGTAAGAGGTAAACAAAAGGAAGAAAAAAAAAACTAACTGATAAGGTCACCAAAGGCCTCTTTAAAGAGGAAGGTCTTCAAAGCTTTCTTAAAGGCAGGCAGGGACTCCAGCAGGCGCAGCTCGCTGGGAAGATGGTTCCAAAGGGAAGGCCCCACCACAGAGAAGGCACGGTTGCGCGTGCGCGTTTTCCGTGCTTCTCTGGGTGTGGCCACTCTCAGCGAGCGCGCCTGCGATGATCTCGTGGGTCTGGATCCGGATGCCCTCAGGGAGATACGCTCCGCCAGATACTCTGGTCCCAAGCCGTGGAGGGCCCTGAAAATCAAGACCAAGACCTTGAACCTGATCCGGAAGGTAACGGGAAGCCAATGCAGGCAGACCAGGACTGGGGTGATGTGCTCGTATCTCAAGAAAGGGACGTAACTTGCGTACTAGCCTTAATTGTGCAAATGCACTCCTGGCCACAGCTGTGACCTGGGCATCCAAGCTCAAGGATGAGTCCAAGAGCACCCCCAAGCTGCGTACCTGATTTTTTAATTGGAGGATGACCCCATCTAGTACATGTAGCATCCCTATCCCTTGCTCTCTCTTTCGACTGACCAGGAGCACCTCTGTCTTTTCTGGATTTAGTTTCATTTTGTTCATCCTCATCCAGTTCATAACTAACTAACTAACTAACTAACTCACTCACTCACTCACTCACTCACTCACTCACTCACTATATTATCTCATCTGAACATTCATGGTAAAATAAATGGGAATAGTGGGGCAGGCAGGAGGGGAATGTTATGACTGAAGAACCATTGTCTGTCGTGACTCGTGAATTTATTTATTCAGTTTTGGAAAGGAAGTTTCTTTGTGTTATGCTTGGATGTTCTCACTACTGGGGTTATATAATAAATAAAAATAAATATAATTCTAGCAGTGGCAGTGATGTTGATAATCTTTCTACTGATTGCTGGGAAGTGCTCTGTAAACACAGAAGAAAAGCATACTGCGTCACATCACCGGTCCTGTTACCTTAGCCTTCTGGCTCCTGATAGCAACTGGCTCAGTGCCAAAGGGAAGGTGAAAAGCAAGGCATGACCATTATAATAGCCACACCCCCGTTTGTCACAGCGAGAGATACCCTATCTCTGAACACGGAGATTATACTGTTCACCATTGTGTCTTAAGCAGCCATGAACAGATCTACCTTTTATGTATTTATCTCCCCACTTTAAAAGCAACTTTAACTCTGCTGCCCTGAACAACACCCCAGGGAACAGTTTAATTCTGTAGATTAATGAAGTGCTCTTTGGTGTGTAGACCAAGGCCAGCCTGCTTCAGTAGACAGCCTGTGGTTTACACTGAAGTCCAGTGATGTCTACAAAAGGGTTTCCAGGCACCTTAAAAACTAACACATTTTATTTTGACACCAGCTTTTCTGGGTCGTAACCCACATGATTGGGTGCATGGCTACAGATCACTGAAATCTCCAGCTAGACCAGTGGTTCTCAGCTTGTGGGTCCCCAGATGTTCCTGGACTGCAACTCCCGTAAATCCTGGCCAGCTCAGATAGTGATGAAGACTTCTGGGAGTTGCAATCCAGGAACATCTGGGGACCCACAGGCTGAGAACCACTGAGCAAGACACTCAGAACCCCCATTGACTCAACAGGCAAATAATCACTACCCCAAATACCTATGGTAATATAATGCATAATGTGTTTTGATCATTCTGGCTGCTTGGATGGCATTACCTCTAACGTTATGTGTTATATAACATATGTTATCACCTTTGAAGAAATTCATAAAAAATCTTAATTATAAATTTCGTTCCTGTTTGTGCTATAATTTATGCATTGCAGATGTTTCACATTGAGCACCAACAATATTTTCTTTCAACGAAACTGAATGAAAAAAAATTAAAAAACCCCACACTTTATTTAGGCGGTAACAGGCAAAATAAAACCAGAATAATCATCGACAGTTCTGAGATTAATCAAGGGGTTTATTTTTTTACTTTTTAAAGTTACTTTTCTCACACCCTTTTGAAAACAAATCTTAAGACTGAAAAAAAGAGGGCACAACACTTGAAAAAGCCTGCACAGAACCTCCCTAAGAGTGTTTAAAAATGTTACAAAAAAACACACAAAACACATACAAAATAAAACCCTAAAAAGTGCACCAAAGCCTTACATTTGTTATGCCAGAAAGACAACTTACTTCTGCTCATTTCTTTTTTTTTTTTGAACTTCGGTTACCACCACTCCACAAAAAAAAAAAACCAGACCTCATTTGTTACAAGTAGTTTTGCTATTTGTTACTCATTAGTTATGAATTCTAGGTAAGACAAGCATTGTATGTAAGAGGCATTCTGGCCTCTCACATTTCTGAGACCAAGCCTTCCTAGAGGGACCAACCAAGATACAGTATCCACTGATTCATTATCAACTGATTCAGTTATCCACGGTTAGCAGAGGAAAAAAATTAAATAATTCAGCAGCCACAAAGCAAACTATTCTCACAAGCAGCAGCTGTAAAGCAAGCTATTGTCACAAATTACATCTGTAAAGCAAGCTATTGTCACAATCAGCAGTCATAAAGCAAGCTATTGTCTCAAAACAGCAGTCATAAAGCAAGCTACTGTCAGGAAACAGCAGTTTGGGGGTGGGTGGGCAGGCGTTCTCTCTTCTCCGTGGTTTTCATTATCCACGGGAAGGCCTAGAACCAATCCCCAGTGGATACCGTAGTCTACTGTACTTCATTCGCTTATAACTTCTGTGACCAAAAGCATGCTTTAGAGAGAAGGCTAGTAGTAAACTTTCTGGGCAGAGAGAAAAGAGAATTGAACAAGGTGAGTGGCATCTGAGGGCGTTTATACACGACCCCTAAACTCCGGGGCAAATGGCTCCCAGCTCCGGAGCTTAAAAATGTTTCCCCACCAGCTCCGGAGTTTACAGGAAATTAAGTGCGACCAGGCCCACTTTAGCGCGTCCCAGCGCACCTTTCAAGTACCTGCTCTCTGGAGGTGAAAATTCTTTGATGCGGTGTAATGATAGTGAGTGCGGGAGTCTCCTCGCTTCTGTTTCTTGTTTTTTGGCTCCCGCCCCTTTAAGAGCTACTTAAGAGACTGGAATGTTGCCGTGGCAAGAGCGAGAGGCAGAACGGAGGTGAGCCACGTCTCTTTTCTTCCTGTTTTTTCTCCCTCCCCTCACGCAGCCAACAGCCAGGAGTGCGGAGGGGGTGGGAACGCAGGAACAGCGACAAACCCCTAAGATCTCTGGTCCAAATTTAAGTGGCCAGCGGATCTTAGGGGTCGTGTGAAAAGGCCCTGAGTCATTCATAAAGGAATTCAGCAATTGCAGGACAAATAAACAAACATTTTGTTGCACTTCCCATAACGTTCCTTTGTGCGTTAAGTGGAGTCAAATACCCTCTGGCGTACAGTGACCCTAATAAGGTTTTCAAAAGGTTTTGAGATGTTTAATGAGTTGTTTTACCAGTGCTACTCTCCTTCCCCAAGGGAATTTCCATAGCCAAATGAGGATTTGAGCTCCAGTGGCTGTGTCCCAGGGCCTGTCCAGACTCACCATTTTGGAGTTAGAATGGATTGGCCTCAAAGGGTCTGTTGAGGTTGGGGGGGGGGCAATGTGCCCTTAGATATACCCCTCTTGTCTGAACAGCAAACAACCTCTTGCAGCCTGATCAGCTGTCAATTAAGCACTTCCCTCGTCATCTGCAGATAAGGATAAATGAATTTTTTATTATTTACACATAACTACCCCCTTTCCCTTACTCACCCTGTTGGTGCCATTCCATTTTCTTCTTTCCCCCACCACACTTCTCTTCCCTCGTTCCCTCCCCCTCCCAACTTTCTCTTTCACTTTTTCTTGTAAACTGCAGCAATATTATAAAGCAGTTAGAAGCTGAGGCTTCAGGAGACTGCTACCTCATGGCTAAACAGGCTAAACAACTAGCATGCCCAAAGGAATGCATGCCCCACCACTGAGTGAGAAAGGTGCACAACAGCTCTTAAAGGGGAAGGATAGCTCAGGTAAAATAGAAATCACGTGCAGACTTGGTCAATTTTCCGGATCCAAACCATGCCGTCAGTAATCCATATACCATACCTATATGCCAATGTGGGCAGTCTCCTGGTCTGAAACAGTGGCTAAAAAGAGTAGGCCTATTGAATCAATGGAACTCATGGAAGAGTGTGATTGATTCAATAGGTCTACTCTAGTTACAACTTACTACTGGTTTTCAGGCTCTGTCTACTATACCATACTGGCTCCATAATTTGCTGTAGCAAGAATGGAACCCTCACACCTTCATGAGTAAGAGGCTAAATGCAGCTGTACTATATATCAGTGTAGAACTAGGAGTATATTTGGAAGTAAATTGGGCTAAACTGGTTAGGGTTGGATGAGCCTGAAAATTTTGGTTTCTTGTTATTTCTGTCTTAAATCTAGTTCATCTTGAACTTTTTTTTCCTCATTAAGAATATCAGTTTCTCTCTAACGGAGACTTCTTCATTCAGGTGAACTTTTGCACATACATTTAATTTAACATATTTTTATACCTTTTAAAACATCAGATAAATTTTTTGCAAGAAATTTCTTAATACCATGCATTTTAACATTATTTCCCCTAACAGATATGTTTTTGTACTGAAATATTTCAGTGAGGAATCTGGAGAAGTGCCAGGTTTGAAGGATAGAATTTCAGTTTGCATATTGTTTCAAAGCTGCAAAATTAAGCTTGCCTCAAAATGTGAACAAATTCCTCTTTCTTTATCCCTATATATGACAACCCTTTTAAAAAAAAGGTTGAACTTTCATAGCCCATTCTTCCTAGTAAATTCCTTCTAGAAAAGCCTTGTTTACATACTCTCCGGATTATAAAGAATGCATTAGATCTCAGAATTCCTTCACCTGGTTTAAACTCTTCTCTGCTTGGTTACAGCTGCTGTTCAGTTTACAAACCACCAATAATCTCATAGCAGATCAAACAGGACGAGCCGGGTTAAAGATCCTCATGGGCAAGCAGTGGGCAGTAGTGCTTTGGCAGAGGCATTCCTTTGGAACATGGCCATGGCCTTTTAAAGCCAATCACTTGGAGATTAAAGTCTATTAGACCTGAAGCAACTGAATCATTCCCAGCCTACTTGACACATTGCTTTAATTTTGTCTTCACTGCTGATTAATGGTCCAGCTCTAACGTATTTAGAATATGTAGCATTTTAGGGCGTGCTCGCCACAGTAGCAATTTTAGAAATCTCAAGCATTCTGCAGATGCTGCTGCTCTGTGTTATGTTATTTCCCCCGTCCCTCCCCCAACCCCAGATTGAAGGTAATAAATCACTAACATTCATATGCTTGCAAGGGTTTTCTAAATTATCTATCTATCTGTAGATAGATAGAAAACTGCTTTACTTAACAGGGATAATTTAATCTGACACAAATGTTAAAACAGTATCAAACCTTGCAACATATATTGGGTATGTGTTAGAAGAAGAAGAGGAAGAGGAAGAGGAAGAGGAAGAGGAAGAAACACAGTTCTGGTCTCAACTTGGGGCCTTTTTACACGACCCCCTAAGATCCGCTGGCCACTTAAATTCGGACCAGAGATCTTAGGGGTTCGTCGCTCTTCCTCTGTCTTCCTCTGTCCCCACCCCCCTCCGCACTTCCTGGTTGCTGGCTGCCTGAGGGAGGGAGAAAAAAGAAAGAAAAGACTGCCGGTTTACCTCAGTTTTGTTCCCGGCAGCATACAGATCTCTTAAAGGGGCGGGGCGCAAAAAAAGAACAAACGGAAACCAGGAGAGCCCCGCACTCACTATCCTTACACCGGATCAAATATTTGTCACCATCAAAG
Source organism: Phrynocephalus guinanensis (assembly GCA_037367245.1). Classification (NCBI taxonomy): domain Eukaryota; kingdom Metazoa; phylum Chordata; class Lepidosauria; order Squamata; family Agamidae; genus Phrynocephalus; species Phrynocephalus guinanensis. Next base: position 144,410,220 of record CM074733.1, read on the forward strand.
ACCAGGTACAAGAAAACTGCTGTTTGGTCGTGCTAAAGTGGGCGGGGTCGCACTTAATTGTCTGCAAAGTCCGGAGCTGGTGGGTAAACATTTTTAAGGTCCGGACCTTGCAGCCATTTGCTGCGGAGCTTAGGGGTCATGTATAAACGCCCTTTATTTAATTTACAGACATCGTCAAATTGTTCCAGGGTAGGAGCAGTCAAATATCTAAGTAAAAGGGCTTTTGGCGCTATAATTGGGAACTGACAGTTCTTAATTGTACTTCAAAATGTGTAACTTCAGGTTAACTGTCCTAGGCCGCAGCCTCACCAGAGAAATTCTCCTCTATTTTAACAATACATTTCACATATTTGTACTTATTCCCAGTCATATGGTAGATATATATTGGGACAAATGTCCTAATTAGTTTTAACTTGGCAGATTTATGTTCTCCTATTTGAATTATCCTGGTACTGTTTTTATTCCTTTCTTTCTTTCTTTCTTTCTTTCTTTCTTTCTTTCTTTCTTTCTTTCTTTCTTTCTTTCTCCTCCTCTTCCTTCTTAATGATAGATTGAAATGTCCTCAATATATGAGACACCAAGTCATTTTAAAGGGGTTAGTCTGAAAGTGGGAACAGGGAGAGACTTTTAAACCTATCCTGTCCCTGTCCCTATCCCTACATGAAGAAGCATGGTTTGGTCAGTCTGCTGCCAGTGGTGCTTCTCCATACAACGGAGGCCTGTTTTTTCAGGTTGCCCCACTGCCTGGAGAGACTCCACATTTAGCAAAAGCTATTTCCCCTCAGACATTCCCTTTCTTTGCGGAGACAGTGAGAGGCTTGGGTAAGGCAACAACACTCCATTCTCATACTTTCAAATTCATTATTTTATGAATGCCTAGATGGGATCCTAATTTCCAACTAAGAGCTAAAAAACACACACACACACACACACACTATCCATCACTTGTGATTAGAGAGGAAAGGACATGTGTGTTGAAGACATACAGTGACTGGGACAATATTTGACTAAGCCAGACTTCTTAAGAATCCTGAGGTTCAGCCTTGAACACTAAGGTAATATGCAAATTCTGAGGAATATTCTGAGGAGTGTGAGAAACTCCTGATGTGACACTCACATCATTTCTAATGTCAGTTTCAGCCCTAACATTCACACTTTTCAAAATAAATGTAAAAATCTTGGGGATGCAGGCCAAAGATGCTGCTTGATGAACTAGTCCGGGGGTCTGCAACCCGCGGCTCCGGAGCCGCATGCGGCTCTTTGGAACCTTTGCCGCGGTTCCGGGAGGTTCCCCTCGTGGAAGGGGTCCCGCGGCATTTAAACTAGGACCCCGGGGGAAACTCCAGCTCGCCGCCGCCGCCGTCCTCCTCGTCTTCATCTTCCTCCTCCTCCTCCTCCTCCTCCTCCTCCTCCTCCTCCTCCTCCTCCTCCTCCTCCTCCTCCTGATGCTGCTGCAGCCGCTGCTGCCGCCGCCGGTGCGCCGCCGCCTCCTCGGCCGTGGCGAAGGCTCCTGGGCCGGCCAGGGCCAGGATGGCGGCGGCGGCGGCGGCGTTGGAGGGGTGGTGGGGTGGCATCGGTGGCCACCGGGGTCTCCTCCTGCCACGGGGGTCAGGGGCCGCTCAGCAGCAGCAGCAGCAGGAAGCCACGCGTGTTGGTAATCCTCCCTCCTCCTCCTCCCCCTCCTCCCGCCACCGCCGGCAGTGGAAGAGGCGGAGGCGGTGGCGGCGAGGGGGAAGTGGGCACAATGGCCGTGCCCGGCCGGGAAAAGGGCGAGGGGAGGCGGCAGCGGCCAGGCCCAAGCAGCCGGTTGGTTCGTGGTGGTGGTGGTGGTGGCGGCGGCGGCGGCCTGGACGGACAAAAAGGGGGTCCGAAACCAGGATGGAGGAGTGGACCGGGGAGATCCACGGTGGCCCAGCGCGCCACTTGCCCTCCCGCTTCTTTCAGCCTCACCCACCCCTTCCCTCCGTCTCCTTCACAAGCCAAACTTTGCCCACACACGCACACACACCACAGCTGCAAGAAGGGTGTGGGGGGGCATCACCCGCCCCTTCCCTCCGTCTCCTTCACAAGCCAAACTTTGCCCACACACGAACACACACCACGGCTGCAAGAAGGGTGTGTGTGTGTGTGTGTGTGTGTGTGTGTGGCATCACCCGCCCCTTCCCTCCGTCTCCTTCACAAGCCAAACTTTGCCCACACACGCACACACACCACGGCTGCAAGAAGGGTGTGTGTGGGGGGGGAGAGGTCGCAGCTCGCCCGCTTCCAAAAAAAGGGACCAGCCGCGGGGTCGCAGGCCCGTCCTTTCAACCGCTGAGGCGGGCGCCACTCCCTCGCCTCCGGCTGCAGGACCGTGGTGGCGGCGGCGGCGGCGCTGGTAGGCCCGGAGCGCGGGTCATCGCCTCACGAAGCCTCGAATGGCGGCTGGCCCAGCGCCCGGTTGCTGAGGCGGAACAGCGAGAACGGTGGCGGCGGTTGTATATATTTGTTTTAAATGTCGCAATGGTTTTGCGGCTCCCAGTTTTTTTCCCCCGTCGGAAACGGGTCCAAGTGGCTCTTTATGTCTTAAAGGTTGCAGACCCCTGAACTAGTCAGTTGTCCAGGACCTTGCCTAACTTGGAGAAGAATAGATTGTATTCCTGAATCAATCCAATGTGCATGATTCAGCCTGGGAAAACATTTCACTGAAGGAAAGGATACTCTTTCAATTTTAGAGAGATGGTGACTTAAGAAGCAGCTTTTTACAACTGTCCATATTGACTCTAACAAAACTCCAGCCCTGGCTGCAACATCACCTAGCCATGGACTTTAAGAACACCATCTAACAAAGGACTTTAAAAGTAAACTCCTGGTAAAGCACATATTTTACCATGTCTGAACTTCTGGGACCTGCTTTGAAGAAGGGTGATTTACTGCACTCGAAAGCTTGCAATGTTCCTTTTTTAATTTTTAATAGTGGCCTATAAAGGTATCGCCTGTAACCTATTTTTCCAATGGTGAGGAAGACTGTATGCTTTCTACATTTGAAATGTTCTTTTTAAAATTATAGTATTGCTTATTACTGTTTTTTTTTACTTTATTTATATTCCACCTATCTCCCAGCGGAGGGATTCCATGGCAGCTAAATAGCAGTTAAAAATATGTCTCAAATTCCAATAATGCAAGATAATTAATATTACAATAAATAAACCTAAACCACCATATCCTGTTGTGTAGCATAGTAAATTGCAGTATATCCTCATTGATTCATTGGGCCTATTCTAGTGAGATTTACTATGCTATACAATAGGAGAGTGGTGGTGAACCTTTGGCACTCCAGGTGTTTTGGACCCACAGTCCTTTGTCATTGGCAATCTAGGCTCGGAATTGTGGGAGTTGTGGTCTCAAACATCTGGAGTGCCAAAGGTTTGCCACCACTGCAATAGGATTTTGGCCATTGGCATTTTATGTCACCTAATGAATGGAAAATTATTCTAATAATTATTACCAGGAGGAGGAGGAGGAGGAAAATCACCACTAAACAATAACCAAGAGAGAATCTTCTTATAAATAAGTTTCTATTTAGAGTACAAATCTCACTTCTGTTCACTGTAGCCAACAAATATGCATTTTGAGTAACTCTTGTTTGAAACTAAGTAGCACTGTCCCTTCCAAAATAAACGGTGACCATTTTTTTTAACCAACGTCAAAGAAGGACGTGTTTTCAGTCTTAAGAACATCAAAACTAGAAAAATATCAGAGGACAACTTCCTAAAGAGACAGAGAGACAACTATGTTTCAACCCAGACCAGTTTCAAAACATGTTTTGAGCACAGAATGTGAAAAACAAAGTTGGCATTCTCGCAGCACCTCCGTGAGCAGACAGGATTCTGAAGACAGAAGACGCATGCCTGTTGGCTGGAAAGTCTCTTCTGTTCAGTGAGGATGGCTCCAAGGGAAAGGTAGAGAAGTCTGTATTCCAGAAATGATCTATGTATTGGAACTGGGGTTGTGAACTGACGGGGAGATAGCTTTTTGATCCAGCGTCAGGGCTACTCCTTTCTGGAACTGGGCTGGAGCTACTTCTGTGTGCATGGAAGAGTCACTTTAAAGGAAGTCACATGCTGAGAAGCAAGCTTTTCCAATAAAGTCAAACATTATACTAGACAGCCATTTTACTGCATGTGGAGATTGGATACAGCAACTGCAGCATTACAACAAATGGTATATGTGCAGCTTACTATAGGCAGCAGATTAATTCTGTACCTAGGGACAGTCCCTACTTCACTGTTCTGAAGACGGATGGAGTCACACAATGATACTGTGTATCTCAGACATTAGCATCATTTCAATTGTAATTCTGCATTACGAGTACCATACAGTTTACTCCTAAATTATTTCAGGTCATGTGCAATCCCTTTCTGTTAGTGTTCTCAAAAAGGCCCCATATTGAACTATACAAAAGATGAAGACGTAAATTGAATTGGTGACTTGAGAAATCAAATCAAATACAAAGAAGGGATCGATCCACTAAAACCATTTAATAATGTGTAATCTTCAACATCTAGGTTAGAGCCATAATTAGAAGGGTACCTTCCAGTCCTGGAAGGGAGTGCTTTTGGGTTGCCAGCCTGTTTGTGATACAAAGAAAAACTAAATCTATTCCACTTGCACCACTTAATGTATTCCACTTACACAAATTCTAGATGATCACGTAGAAGAGGAAGCATAACTAATGATATAGTGCAGTGGCGGCAGCGAACCTTCAGCCCTCCAGATGTTTTGGACCACAAATCCCAGAATTCCAAGCCTAGACTGCCCATGACAAAGGACCATGGGAACTGTGGTCCAAAATGTCTAGAGTGCCGACGATTCTATAGTCTATACTCAGAGCAGCATTATGTGACAAATATTTAGTACAGTATTTGTAGTCTTGCTATTTCCTGTTCTTCTCCTTTGTTGGCATCAGCCAGTAAGTTTAAGGCTGAAATGGGGCCATTTGCTCTAAGCAAGACTCACAGAGGCTGCCATCATATCCACGGTTAAGCTGATGGAGCTAGAGTCAAACAATGCACTGGCATGTTCATCTCTGCATAGATGTTCATATGCTGACAGCTTTTGTCTGTGTTTAAGAGAAATGCTTCTTCTGCCCACAGAAGACTTCTGATCCAGTGGAAGAATCCCGGGGATAAGATGCAGGATAGAATTTCTGTCAGTCTGATCACTGTTGCACAACCTCGACTCCCATCTCTGGGTTTGCTTTTGGTATTGTTGCAGGACCTTCCCAAGCAGAGTGGGAGGTGATGACGGTGGAAGGGTGGCTGTTAACAAAATGAGTGAACTTCTTTGGTGCAAGCAAACTCTGTAGTCAGGTCAGTATTCTCTCTCCCCCCACCACCAGATTACTGAGGTACTAAATACTACTGCATCTGATATAAGGATGGGCTTATCATATCAGGTCATCTAATGGCTGGTACAAATCAGACAGTGCTCAGAGGGAAAACTCATATGCATATATTCAGAATACAATTTGTGGTATGCTGGAAAATATTCCAGTGTTGGCTTCATTAATGATCTTATTATAATGCCAGCCTTAATGTTTACAAGGTCAAACTCCATAAACGTCAACTCGTTTTCTATTACCACATTTAAAAAATAATGTGATTTGGCTTCCTCTGTGTACCCAAAATAACTAAGGGACAGATCACTTGGTCAGAAGGTATCTTAAATTCTTTCCGCCGAGGGGGAAAACATATCAGTCATTCTACAAATTGATTCTCCACATTACTCTTACTCATTCTTGGTCTGAGCTATCACCTATTCACCTCAACCCCAAAATTTATTGGCATATTGTTCTTCTTTTGATTTATTTGGTATCCACACACATACAAACCTGAAACCTTGGCCAGTTTATGTTACTATTGTAGTCTAGAATACTGGCCAAGAGTAGACCCATTAATTTGATGGGACTTACATAACTGATGACTTCAGCAACAGATTCTGCAGGCCTGGTCTTAGTTCTGAATAGAAGTAAAATAATGTCCTTTATGTTTGAAAGACAAATGTTCGAATCCACCTAAAGAGTTGTTGGATGAAGTCAAATAGCATTAGTTTGGCACAAAAGTCTCTATGTGGACAAATGTGAATGCATAATGAAATGATTGGCTGGATTGCTCAGTGATTTCAATATCTGGCTGTGGAGCCAGAGGTTGGGAATTTGATTCCTCACAGTGCCATCTGAAAGGACAGCCAGCCTGTGTGGCCTTGGGCAAGCTGCACAGTCCCAGCCCCCCAACACCACCCCCAGGAAGAAAGGCATGGTAAACCATTTCTGAGTCTTCTCTAGCTGAGCAGTCCTGAAAAGGGTTGCCATACGTCAGAACTGACACATTGTCGTCGTTGTCGTTGTCATAAAAATAAAGGATATTCCTGATTTACTTTTGTACATTTCTACATGTCGATCGTGGTTTCTTATTTATTTTTTCCTGAGAAAAGCTTCCTTTAAATATAACTGAGATTCAACATTATAGTTTGAGTTGTGTGTGTAGACCAAGTTTGCATGACATGTGACCCACAAAGCTAAACAGATCCCACATCACTAGTTACAGAAACCCAGGAGAGACTTGATGAGTCTCCTTTTTGTTCTCCATTTTGGCAACTGAGTCTGGTCCCAGTATACGGCCTAAGGCAGGGGTGTCCAAACTTTGTGCAAGGAGGGCCAGATTTGGTGAGGTGAAAATGTCTGGGGGCTGACCATTCAGCTGCATCTCGCCCTCCAGACTGGACTTTGGACAAGTCTCTATAACATGCAGGGAGGCGGGGAGGATGCTGCAGCAACAGAGCTAGGGGTGGGTAGGATGGACAGGTGGTTGGGGGGGTGGACAGAGGCAGGGAGGGCAGGCAAATCACAAAAGAGCAAGCTGACATCTCCATGCGGTATGGGGAGAGGCCAGCTGGCAGGGATGCATGACAGCCTGAGCTGGTGGGGAGAAGAAGCCGCGGGCCATTTAGAATTTGAAAATGGGCCACATTTGGCCCCCGGGGCCTGAACTTTGGATATGCCTGGCCTAAGGACTGCTTGTGCCAGTTGGCCCTGCTGCCCTCTTTCCTATAGGGCCAGGGCTTGCCATTGCCCTGCCCAGAGCTACCATGACTGGGTAAGGATTTGACCCCAGAGCACCTGAGTGTAGTTTGTCACTCTTTCCACTGCATCACACCTTGCTGCCTCAAGTATTCTTTATTTCAACTGTATTATGTGGGACAGCAAATGGAGAGTGCCATTTAATTACTATAACTGTTAAACAACAGAGAAGTGAGATAAGCTTGGCAAATCATCCTAAGATCTACCAGTAGACCTTGGTTTGCTCATACTAGGGTACTGAAACGTAAAAATGAACCCCCAAAAGTCTACAAAATATTCCCCTCTGAACTACATTTATGTTCTCTCTCATAATTATATGAAATACGTCCATGAACTGAATTAATGTTCAGAAAGCTAGTGACGTGAAGAGTAGTGCACAAGCGTAGCTGAGACGACCTATTTAACCCATGCAAATGTCTCCACACTTTCAGTGATGAAATTATCTCGGTTTCAATTAGTTATTTTCATGCTTCAAGGCTTCCGCTCATATAGGGCAATGGCTACATCACCAGCTGAAATGCAGTTCCACAAACTCGGTAGCCAGAGCTTACACAGCCATTATAATATTCAATTCTTTTTTTTTAAAGAAAACCCTCTAGTTTTTGAATGTGGGATATTGTGCTTCTGTATCCATGATTCAAAACACTCGGAAATGACCTGATATCGCTGTGCAGTATCATGCCTGTGTTGCCAGTGTGAAAAATGATGGCAAGCTTTATGTTGCAACTAGAGATGGGCACGACTCAAAAAAATGGTGTTTTGTTTGTCGTTTGTCGTTTGTCGTTTAGGGGGTCCGTTTCGGTTCGTTTTCGTTTTTCGTGAATTTTTTTGCAAAAAAATTCATTTTCGTTTTGTTATGTAACAAAACGAAAAAAACGAAAACGAAAATGAAGAATTAGTGTTTTGTTAGCATTCATTACAGTTCAATGTATTTGCCGCAACGAAAACGAAACACACAACAAAATTTCTGTTGTTTCGGTTCATTTCATTTCATTTTGGAGACAAAATTCATTTTTCGTTTCATTACGTAACGAAATGAAAAAATGAAAACAAAATGAAAAATTGCTCGTTTCGTGCCCATCTCTAGTTGCAACAGACAGCCTGAATATTGACAGCCCCAATGGCAGGAGGCAATGTGGTCTAGAGCACTGGTTCTCAACCTGTGGGTCCCCAGTTGTTCCTGGACTACAACTCCCAGAAGCTTCCACCACTCGCTGTGCTGGAAGGGGTTTCTGAAAGTTGCCGTTCAGGAACATCTGGGGATCCACAGGTTGAGAACCACTGGTCCAACTCTAGAGGATACCCTCGTGTGCTCACTACCATTCACAAAGCAGCACAAAGCAAGGGAAAATATGAGAAGCTCTTTTTAAATCAGGTAACCATTTCTCACCCAAATACAAAGTGATTGTTTGGAAAAAAATCATAACATTAAAGACTCTTCACCCAAGCCTCTCCAAATTTGGCACAGAGGAAGAGCTGATTTCTGCTATGCCTATGCCAAATCTGGGGTTGATTCAACATCCAGTTTCATAGTTATAATTTTTTCTGTTTGGGCCGGCCCCACTTTTAGAATTGCTTGTAGAATGATAATTTGCTGTGCTGCACCATAACAAGATACATCAACAAGATCTACCCATCATAAGTGAGAGATAAGAATTGTGCTTCAAAAGTAAGGATGCATCTTCAGGCCAACTACATTTAGAGGTAGATTTTGCAATGTGGGAGACTATTAAGAGTTTATTTGGGTAACTTTATTTTAATTTTAATTTGTGTTTGTTTTATTGCACATTGTTTTTGGATGTTATTGGGTTTTGTATTGCTGTTTGTTGTGGAATTTTTATTATTTATTTTGTTTTTATCTTGATTTTGTGCACTACCCAGAGTTGTTTATACAAGCCGACAGTATATAAATTGTAAATAAAGCAAAAGTAACTTTCATCACATTTCAGAAGCAGGCGAAGTGGTGTCATTCAATAATAGCCACTCACACTTATCACTTGGGTCCTTTTAGGGAGAAAGGCAAGATAGAAATACTTTAAACAGACAGACAGACAGACAGACAGACAGACAGACAGACAGACAGACAGACAGACAGACAGACAGACAGACAGACAGACAACATTTGTTGCTGTTGGAATTACATGGTTATACAATTATACAATTGCTACTTGTTACTGTCATTCTGAAATCTGAAGTTCCTGACTGTTTTTGGATGGAAATGTCAGAAGAACAGAACAAAACTGAGAGATCTAATCATTTCTATTAGGCAATAGCTAAAGAAGGAGCCACAATAATGCCATAACATCTCTCTCTCTCCCCCTCCCCAACTCAACACCTAAAGTAGACATACAAGGTAAACATTTGTGACATTGTGACATCAAGAGTCATGAACAAGGCCATCAAGCTTTGAGAGTATGATCCAAACCCAAAGATATGTCACCTGTAATCGATCTGGAATATGAAGAAGACTTTTGTGCCCGCACAACTGCCCTTGGCCCGATTCCTTTCTGTTAACTGATCTCAGGTCTGCTGGTGCAGCTATATCTGCTTGCACAATTGCTTTCCTTGCTAAGATCAGCCAGGAAATAAGTCAATGAAGGGATAGAGGAGGGAAGCAACAATGTCACACAAGATCCAAGTCCCTCACAGCCATTATGCTGGCACCAAGTCTGGCCAGGATTGGGCAGTCCTAAGAAAGTATTTAAGTGCTCCCCTTGACATTCCAAGGTGGCCTCCTTTTTGTAGATGGTGAACATTACTGCCCATGATTTGGCCACAGTGAGATGACCCGCTGCCCCCGCCCCCGCTGCCTCACCAGTAGAAGTCGAGGCGCACCAGGGTGGAGACAGAGCTATGCAGGGCCTGGTAGGGGGAGGGCTGCAGCCCCCTCATGCCTGGCCAGCCCTCCCGGCAGCTCCCCCTCATGGTGCCCTCTGCCTCCAGCCGCAGCAGCGGCAGGTGGCCCTGGCACCCTTGGGGCCATTTACATGCCACCGGGCAGATGGGGCGCTGGGCTGGGCCACCCCTGCAGCCAAGGTGGTGGCAATGTCTGGGGAGGCAGCGAGGCTGAACGTGGTGGCAGTGGCAGCAAGGAGGGACAGCCCAGGCATGCCAGGCCGAGTTGGAGATGTCGGGGGTGGGGGGGCGGTAGGTGATTTGGCACCCCCTAATTTCTGCAACTGTGGCACACCGCCCCCTTGCCTTACCCACGCCATGCCCCTGGTGATTCTTGCTGTGAGGAGTGAACCTTGGAAAGCACATTCCCAAATGATAAGTGTGAGTGGCTATTATTGAATGACACCACTTCTCCCGCTTCTGAAATGTGATGAAAACGTTATGTTAAGTCTCTTAAGAGTTGATTCCTATGTGGCGATGGGTGGGGGAGAAGCCATTAAATATTTTGGGAATGTGAAATTACAAAGACCAAGTCGATTTTCATAAGTATACACACAGATGTGTCCTGCCCTGCCTGCTTGTTGCGTCGTTAGTCTCTTTTATACTTGAAAAGCAGAGCTGAACAGGCCTGTTAAAAAAAATATTTACCACAAACCTAATAACTGATTCTCTCATGAGAATTGTGGTGGGCAATTTAAGGCAGCCGGAAATAAATCACGTTCCACTCAACTGTCCTGCATACATTGCAACCAGAATGGAGGAGCACAGGATAAATGTGTGACAGAAGACTGAATTCCTTCTCAGATATGAAGTATTTTGAAAGATGGAACATGGTGACATTTGGAAATTGCCTGATCTCACTTTTCAAGCATTTTAATCATGTTCTAGTAATGGCTGAGTACGAAATTCTACGAGGGTTGATTGAAAAGTAAGGCTCCCATTTCCAAGATGTTGTGCTCATTGACTTCTTGGAAGAAGGAACCACGATAAACTCTCAAAGCTACGTGAAAACATGGGAGAAGCTCCGGGCACAGTTGCACTGCATCCAGAAGGATTTGGGCCCTATTCTGCAGCACGACAATGCCTGCCCGCACATGAGCGGCCAAAACACAAGAGTCATTACAGTACCTGCAGTTCAAGGAGGTTCTACTGCACCTGCCCTTCAGCCCCGGCTTTGCACCTTGTGACTTCCACCTCTTCCCAAGGATGAAAGAGCATCTTAAGAGACATCACTTTCGTTCTAATGATGAGGCGAAAGCTGCCGTTCAATCCTGGTGTGGACAACACAGAAAATAAGAATATTTTATTTTACCCACGTGTTGTTAGTATGTGGAACTCCCTGCCACAGCATGTGGTGATGGCATCTGGCCTGGATGCCTTCAAAAGGTGATTGGACAGATTCCTGGAGGAAAAGTCCATTCCAGGTTACAAACCATAATGGAGATGTGTCATCTCCAGGCTTAAAACCAGGGTACTTTAAGGACCAGATGCAGGGGAGTGGTATCAGGAGACAAGATATCTAGTCTCGTGCGCTCCCAGACACATTTGGTGGGGCCACTGTGAGATACTGGTCTAGATGGGCCTTTGGCCTGATCCAGCATGGCTCTTCTTATGTTCTTATGTTCTTAACAACCACCGGAATTCTTCTCCAAACGGTTTTCCCGACTAGCCACGCATTGGCACAAGTGTGCGGAAAGGGATGGGGACTGTGTCGAAAAGTGAATAGTGCATTACATAGAGCACAAATTTTGCTATCAGGTTCAAAAAGAATTTTGAAAATCGGTTAACAAATAAAAAGTTACAGCCATAGAGGCCTTTACTTTTCAATCAAGCCTCATAGTAGTCCACTACTTCAGTCAAAGTACTGTACCCCACAAAATGGTAGCTAGTTCAAAGGCTAGCAAGTTTCGTCTGGCTCAGGCGTTTGTCGATTTTTATAGATTGATCTCTACAGTATATGCATTTGAAGGAGTTGGCATCTGACGTAGGCTGTGATCTATGGCAGCTTGTACCAAATAAAACTTGCTAACCTTTAAGATACCACAAGACTGTTTGTCATTCCCCCCTCCCCAGTACAGCTTGACATGGCTATCTTTCTAAAAATAAATTCTATTACTCTCAGACAAGGAGGTCCAATGACTGCTGGGCCAGGACTAATAGCCCTGATCTTTGAATCGTAAACTACTTCTAAATACTCTCTACCTAGAAAACCCTGGATTGAAATCACAGAAGTCAGAATTGATTTGATGGCACACAATTATTCCACTGGTTGGATAGCTTGGTGTGATAGGCCTGTGACTGTGGAGCTGGAGTTATGGAGTTCAGTGTGTGGCCTTGGGTAAGCTGCACAATCTGAGGATGCCTCCTGAAGAAGGGAAAGTTAAACTCTGTCTGAATATCTAGAAAACCCTAAAAATGGTCACTTATTGTTATTCATGATGACTCCTTCAACAGCAGAGAATACAATATTAGCTATTGAAACAAATGTCAGTGCAGCAATAATAGCCTACTTACAAAGGCAATTACTTCATGTCCGTTTTACTTCTGTTAGTGTTGCACTTAGGAGAGGTACAAAAAAAAAGTTACTTCACATCTGTCACACAACTACTGAAATTTGTCTTGATCACGCCCCTGGAACAGGTGCTGAGCGTGACAATACTGTACCTGGTGCTGGGTTAGGGTTTTCCCCTGTTACTCTTTGTTCCCATTTTCTGTTCCAAGACAAGACACCATGTAGCAACAGCTGTCACACAACAAAACATTAGTTTCTCTCAGAAAACTGTGTCTGGGTTTTTTTTATTTGAATTTTTCAGAAGCGAAATATTGAAAAAGAATTTTAACTCCCCCCCCCCAAAAAAGGAAGCTAGATTAATTCAGTGTTTGTCACGGTACAAGACCGTGAGGTAACACTTGTCACGAGACAAGTTATCATGACCATGGGAACACTGAAACAGGAACAAAACCATGTGATTGTGACCAACGCTTTCATGGTACAAAACTTGTTGTGGAACAAAGAAGGACATGAAGTATCCACCAAAGAATGTCCCTAAAAATTCTATTTCTGCTCACTAGGGACAAGATTTCATTAAAAATACAAAACAAACAAACAAAACAAATCCACACCAGCTGTACAGAAAACCACAATTTAATGGTGAACAAGGGCCAAAAATGGACACTTGGCATAAAGGGCATACGCCTGATGTCTTATTTTGTATCACTTTTTCAATAATGCATTTAATATTACCCTTTAATATCAAATTTCAAACTACTGTAGTTCTGCTTCTTTCATCTTATGCATCACGAGTAGTTCAGATCCATACCCACACATATTTGATTTATATATATTTTATATATTCCGAGAGGCAAACTTATTCATTTTATATTAAATATGTCTTGTGCTCTGTTTATTTTGCTTTGAATTTGTACTGTAGATCCTTGCCTTTTGTATTCTTAAATTTGTTATACATCAACAATGCAGATATTCTGAACATGCCTTTGTTTTATAGTTATTTTTAGGCCATTGTCTCATCATTGTAGTCTGTACTTGGTCAGTATATTTCAACGATGACGCCATCTGTGGATTGTGTTTTCAACCTCCCCTTCCTCAAACGATATTCTAACTTATAATTTCCAGTGTGTAAGTGATTTTGCATGCGGCTGAGTGGTTTAACTTCTGCTTAACCAAAGTTGTTTGATGCCTGGTCCAATCTTTCTCCCAGCTCTACAGCTGCGGTACCTATCTGATTATGAAAATAACTCCCAGCAATTTGTTGTCCACGAGATTGTTTCATCGGGGAGGATGTTACAAACAGGAGTGGGAGAGGAAGGGTCAGGAAGATGATCAGGCCGTCACTAGATGTGGTGTAGATGTGGTGTAGTCTCTGTTCAGGCCACATGGGTGTGCATGCACATGCGCGCGCACACACGCACACACACACCACAGTAATTTTCTCTGTTCCTGAATGAACTGTGTTGGTATTACAATCAATGTCTCATCACTTGTCTGGAAGTTGAGTCAAGGCAACTGGACTTCTTTTGTTGAGAGATTGAAACATTTCGCTCCTCATCCAAACAGCTCTGTCAGTCGACGAAACTCAGATAGATGACTGAGAATCTTCACAGATGTCTCATATCTTGTGTCTACCTAAAACAGCCAATACACCATGAAACCTGATAGCATAAGACTATACTGCAGGGTTGACATACTGCATCATTCCTCCCGAAGCAGAATGGACATAACACTGTTTTCTTATACAAAAAGTGGGAGAAACCACAGACTCTCAGCCCTTGTCTTGCCTCCTGCAATGTTGGTAGAATAATGGTGGGGCTTATTTTGCCTGAAGAAGAGATAAACTCCCATTCACCTAGGGACATTTTTAAATGTCTTAAATTTGTTGAGAATTTGCACTAATTTTAAATTAAGACCTGTGCTTGAAAGAATCACAAACTCCTGCCTGTGCTGCAGTTTGAGGATAGATGGGGTTTGGAAATTTATAGGGACACAGTACTATTCATTTGTGGTTACATCAAACCCCAAAGGGGGGAAGTTTTTCTTTTCTTTTCTTTTTTGGATGCCTAGCATCTCACACCTTATAAGGTCAGATGGGAACATACTTTTGTAAAATCAGCTCACAAAGTATGTCATCGACAGGATAAATTTTGGTAAAATCACTTACGGTATGTGCATTCCTTACCAGGAAAACCCAGAAAAGGCTTGGCTTAAGTCAGAATTGATGTCAGTGATTATTATTTAATTTTATTTAAAAACATGATTATTTAATTTTATTTTTTTTTAAAAAAAAGACATTGAAAAGTAGTAGTTCATCCCTCCCTCTGTTTGTTTGTTTATTTATTTATTTATTTATTTATTTATTTATTTATTTATTTATTTATTAGTATTTTTACCCCACCTTTCTCCTTGGAGAAGGACCCCATGGTACAAAAATGCCATCCGTTTGTTAGGAATGGAACTGGTGAGTAGCAAAACCCCCTGCCTAGATGCGCAATGCATCCGCTTTATTCACAGGATGTTAACAATCATATGCTTCCATGCCTGCGTCCTGCTTTGGATACTCCTTCTATGAGCAATGTCCTCGTAGTCATAAAAATGCCCATCATTAGCAACAGACAGCATGGTTTCTAATATAAATGAAACTGCAGGCAGAGGACCAGTGTGCAGCTACTGTAGGTGGCCACTGATCGAAAAATGTCCTTGGAGAACTGGGTATAAGATGAAGGGAAAATTTGAATGTGTGGAAGCCTGTTAAGCAAGCATAATATGTAGAGAATCCAAAGACTTGGATTCTCAGATAGTTTACGCCCATGTGCGCAAGCTGTGATTTGACTGTGGATTTGGGACATCCCTTCCATAATACACAAGACAAGAAGCCCAGATTTGTATTCTGCAGCCATCTTAAAAGGTAAAGGTTCCCCCCGCACATGCATGCTAGTTGTGTCCGACTCTAGGGGCGGTGCTCATCTATTTAAGCCAAAGAGCCAGTGTTGTGCAAGCCCATGGCCACGTGGCCGGCATGGCTGCAAGGAAACACTGTTTTACCTTGTCTGTGAAGATTCTCAGTCATCCAGGTGAGTTTATCTGGAAGTTGAGTCATGGCTACTGGACTTTTTTTTCTCTTGAGATAGGAACGTTTCGCTGCTCATCCAAGCAGCTGATGAAGCTGTTTGGATGAGCAGCAAAACATTTCTATCTCTCAAGAAAAAAGAAGCCCAGTAGTCATGACTCAACTTCCAGATAAACTGTTTTACCTTCCTGCTTTTTATGGTGGTACCTATTTATCTACTTGCATTTACATGATTTCAAACTGCGAGGTTGGCAGGAGCTGGGGTTATCAGTGGCAGCTCACTCCGCTGCGTGGCACCCGGGATTCGAACCGCCAAGCTGCCGACTTTGCAGCTGACAGTTTTTGGAAGCCTTAGTCCACTGAGCCACCCCTAAATACCATGCAGCCATCTTATCTGTACCCTAACGGCACCAGTTTCTGTTGTCGGCTAGTAAATTTAACAGTGCAGCCCATCAGCCTGAATTCGTGTTGCAATTTAGTGGTGGATTATTACCATGTGCTTAGGCAACTGCAACATCTCAAAAATGCTTCATGATACAAATGGTGCTGCCTTCCACAGACATTATTATAATATAGGAGCTGGGGGGGAAAGAGCCAAAGGAGAAAAAGTATTTTGCCTCACACCAGCACCAGAATTATTAAAAACAATACAGTCACTTTGGAGCAAATTTTGAAATCTACCACGGCAGATTTCAAAGAATTCCATAATATGCTGCAGTCATCCCCAATATTAATAATCTGAATTCTGTACCACAGCATTATTAGGTGGCACAGCAGGGGTGGCAATTAGTCCTCCCAGCCCTCTTCTGACCAAATTTATTTATTTATTTATTTATTTATTTATTTATTTATTTATTTATTTATTTATTTATTTTCATTCATCCATTCACCTTTCTTCCCATAGGGGACCCAAGAAAACTCATAACAGATAAAACTCCAAAACAAACAGCTTAAAATAGCATAAAAATAAGGGATGAAAAACAATTAAACCTGTATTAAGATTTAAAACCAAGATTGTCAACAATTAAAAAAAAACATTTTAAAATCTGTAAATTCAAACCAAATGTACTTGCAATATGATCTTTAAGGCCACTTCTTTTTCCGAATTCAGGTTGAACACTGGCCATTTCTTTGTCCATGGAGGGTAAGCATTTTTGTGTTGCAACACTTGGCTTTCATGAGAAATTAATGCTAGGGTACTATGTATTCTTTGATGTCTCCTTTGTTGGGAATTGGAATGCGAATATGGAATGCTCGTTGTTTGATATTGGAGGACACATCTGTTAGAAAAAGGTGTGTGTTTTGTTGTTGGTTTTTGATCCGACCTATAAGCCACCCTGCATGTGTGAATACTGTACAGGTGAATCACTAACTGATCCTCAGCTGTTTCCTCCTTGCAAGGACGTGGTCACTCAGAGACCACCGACAAAGTAAGGATGGGGCCCCTTCCGCTTACTTCTCCGTTCCCTCCTCCAGGTCATTCATAAGCCAGGTCATTCACAAACCAGGTCTGCAGAGCGATCTGCTCGCGTGGCCCTTGGAAAAGAGATTTCCAACTGAAGTTCTTTTTCCAAGAGCCGGGCAAAAATAAAAATAAAATAAAAAACCCGACCAGCAAGCAACTCAGGACGACGCAAGCGAGAGGGATCCCCCTTAGGCGGGGGAGAGAGGTGCGTGCACCTTCCTTCTTTGCCGGCAGAGGACGTCATGCTCGCACAAGCATCACAAACAACCCCAACGCCCCCCCCCCCTCCACACACACACACAAACACACAAACCGAGCGCGAAAGCAGCGGCGAGACCAGGCATTGCTGCTTTCTGCTGCAAGCGGCACTCTCCGTTCCCGACACGCTGTATGGGGGTGGGGTGGGGGGCAGTCGTTGTGGCGTGTTCCCCCCCCCCCCGCTTCCCTGATCACCGACGAGGGTGGACGGGACGAGTTTGTTAGAAAAAGCGGAAAGCAGAAACGTTAGAAACGGCGCTTAGATGGGGCAACAAAACTTGAGTCTGAGGCGCATCCAGCCAGCCTCACTTCACGAGGAGCCGCCGCCAGCTTTCTCTCTCTCTCTCTCTCTCTCTCTCTCTCTCTCTCTCTCTCTCTCTCTCTCTCTGTGTGTGTGTGTGTGTGCGTGCGTGCGTGTGTGTGTGTTGCACCCCTGCTTCTCTCCCGCGCCTTCGTTCGCACGAAAACGCCCGCGTTGTTTCAAGGAGTTTCGGAAGGAGACCGCTGTGGACCGCTGGGACCGCTGAGGCTGTGTTTTTCCAAGGACGAGCCTAAAATCTCAGTTCGAAGATACTTTTTTAAAAGTGAGAAAAGTTGGGGAAGAACGATGGGTTTTGTTGTTGGACAAGGTGGTTGTGGACTTCCACCATAATTTTGTGTGTGTGTGTGTGTGTGTGTGTGTGTGTGTGTGTGTGTGTGTGTGTGTGTGTGTGTGTGTGTGTGTGTGTGTGTGTCCGCGTTAAAAAGGTCTAGTCCCTTCCGCAGATGTTCTTTTTATCATGTGATAAAAGACCTGGGGTACTCAAGAGCTGCACCTTTTTAAAAAAAAAGAAATGTGCCTCTTCCCTTCTAGCCTAAAAGGACCCAGTTGGAATTTTATATGGACTTCCTGCCCCCCCCCCAAAGTGATACAGAGACTTTTTAAAGATTTAAACTCGGAATTTGATGAAAGAAGGTAAATAATACATCTGGGTTTTTTTTCTCCCTTTCCTTGGGCCCTTGCTGACTAGGCCTGGTTACAGGGATCCCATAATAAGACCCTTGCTACAGCCACTCCACTGGCTGCCAATCCTTTACCGAGTACAGTTCAAAGTGTTGGCTTTCAAGTATAAATACCTAAGTGGGAGAGTAAGAACAGACAAAAGAAAAGATATTCTCACCCAGTGCGTTGTTAGTCTGTGGAACTCCCTGCCACAGGATGTGGTGATGGCATCTGGCCTGGATGCCTTCAAAAGAGGATTGGACAGATTCCTGGAGGAAAAGTCCATCACAGGTTACAAACCATGAGGGAGATGTGTAATCTCCAGGCTTAAAACCGGGGTACTTCAAGGGCCAGATGCAGGGGAGTGGTACCAGGAGACAGATATCTGGTCTCGTGGACTCCCAGACGCATCTGGTGGGGCCACTGTGTGATACAGGAAGCTGGACTAGATGGGCCTTTGGCCTGATCCAGAATGGCTCTTCTTATGTTCTTATGTACCTCAAAGACAGCTTCAGGTACTACTATGTGTGGCTCAGGTACTATGATCATCTGGAGAGGCCCTCCTCTAGCTCCCATCACCCTTACTGTTGTGTCTGAGGGCCTTATCTGCTGCTGCTCCCCCCAGATGCTGGAACGCCCTCCCACATGCCAGGCTTGCCCCATCTTTGGTGTCCGCTGGAAAGGAAAGACCTTTCTCTTCAGGCAAGCCTTCCTTCACCAAACAGCTACCTGTTGTGTGATTGTTAGAGATTAGTATGCATTATTTCTTGGACTGGATTAGTACTAATACTTGTGTTTTCCAATTTTTTTTTGTATATAATTTCTTAGAGTGGCTTTTTGTTCCCCTTTATTTAGTTAGTTCTTGTTCTTCACTTTAGGGCTGCTTTTTAATGATGTAAGATGCCTGTTCACACTCAATTGTTCTAAGCTTTAAATATTGTATGCAATTTTGTTAACAACTGATGTATTGTCATTGTCTCCAATTATATATATATTATAATTTAATTAAACAAACAAACAATCAAATAGTGTGTGGCTCATCCCTTGGTAGAAAGGTTTACTATGAACCAACCAAACCTCTGAAAAATGCTAAAGTTTAATCTTGGATTATGCACAGCATCAGTTCATTGCCAGCATTAATAATAGCAATAATCATCATAATTTCTGCATGCAACTTATAATATATAAAATACCTTTTCCCTTGCAGCTGTGCCAGCCACATGGCCATGGACTTGCACAACACTGGCTCTTCAGCTTGAATACGGAGATGAGCCCCTAGAGTCAGACACTACTAGCATGCATGTGCGAGGGAACCTTTTACCCTTTAAATCTTGAAGTGACTTCAGGCCTGGAGCAGCAAACACATGTTTGCTCTGCACTTTGCTCAGACAGGTTGCAGCTCACTCTAAATGCACACTCTGCTCACCCTGCATCTCACGGCTAAGCCTTTTAACCCCTGCCATTTTTTTATGAATCGTCAGGCTTGGTTAGATCCTTCTAATCAAGCCCAATCACTTCAAAGCCAATATGGAGAAGTGGCATAATAAGTGAGCCACTTCCAGATACTGGAAAATTAATCACTTCCCCTGCTTGGCAGAGGAAGTGAAACCCCTCCCCTAATTAAAAACTATCACTGATGTGCTATGTCAGATATTGACTGGGTAAGAATTTTTTTTTACCCATCATGTTGTTAGTCTGTGGAACTCCCTGCCACACGATGTGGTGATGGCATCTGGCCTGGTTGCCTTCAAAAGGGGATTGGACAGATTCCTGGAGAAAAAGTCCATCACAGGTTACAAACCATGATGGGGATGTGTAATTTCCAGGATTAAAACCAGGGTACTTCAAGGACCAGATGCAGGGGAGTGGTATGAAGAAACAGATATCTAGTCTCGTGCGCTCCCGGTCACATTTGGTGGGGCCACTGTGAGATACAGGAAGGTGGACTAGATGGGCCTTTGGCATGATCCAGCATGGCTCTTCTTATGTTTTTATTGTTAAAAGAAAATTAGAAATTATTTGGTTGACAAACCCAGCTAAGCAAAGAAAAGATTTATTTAGTCTTAATGAGATATAGCCCATCAGCAGTACAGTACAGTAGTTTCAGACAGAGATATATATTTTCACTTCCCCTGCTGAGCAGGGGAAGCCAATAACTGGTCAATAATGGGAAGTGGCTCATTTAACACTGGAGCCCTCTTGGCCACTGCACCACCACAAACGCAGCTGAATGATTTGGATGGCTGGGTAATCATTCCAAATAAAGAGCCCTAGACCAGTGATGGCAAACCTTTTATAGACGGAGTGCCCAAACGGTGATTCCAAACCCACTAATTATTCACAAAGGGCCAATACAGCAATTTAACCTGAATACAGGTGGCTGTGAAGGGGTGATGTCCGGTGCCTACAGAAAGGGCTCCGAGTGCCACCTCGGGCACCTGTGCCATAGGTTCGCCAACACTGCCCTAGACCAATCTGGGACGGATTGGGCCGCTCTTAAAAAAGAGAGAGAGAGAGAGAGAGAGAGAGAGAGAGAGAGAGAGAGAGAGAGAAAAGAAAGAAAAAAAGAAAAACCCTCTTGCAGTTGACATTTCCCAAGAGCGATCCCATCGGTTCCAGCAGGGCGCTACAGAACGCGACCAAGTCGTCCCGGGTCGCCCAGTTCTTTCGGGAGTAACGGTGCAACTCGGCGCTCCGTTCCTTTCCCGACATGCTGTTATAGCTTCGGCTTTGGCCCAGGAAGGAAGCGAGGCGCTGAGGGCATCCCCAGCTCCTAGCGGCGACCTTTGGCCCCGAGGGCACCCCCCCTCTCTCTCCCATTTCCATCGGAGGAGGAGGAGGCGGCGGCGGCTTCCATCCTGCGCCGGGGCGGAGAAGGGAGGCCGCGCTGCCCCGCCGGCGCGTGGGCGTGTTTACGCTCCATTCACACGCCGCGGGCTCGCTGGAAGCGCTCGGGCTCTCTCGCTTTCCCATTGGCTCCTGGAGCCGGAGGGGAGGGAGGGGCGCGAAAGGAGGAAAAGACCGCGTCACAGCCCCCGCCGGCGGTGATTGGCGAAGCCCTTCGCACATCACCGGCTCTTCGGGATCGCCCTGCAGCTGTTGCTTGGAACGTCAGGGCCCGTGACGCGCTGCCCGTCTCCGATTACTGCGCGCCCAGCTGCTGCTGCTGCTGCTGCTGCGGTGGAGTCCATCCTCTCGCCGACCGCCCACCCCCGCCCCCCGCGCTCGCTCGCCCCCGCGACTCTTTTTCCTACCGTTTCCCCTTCATCTTCCCGCAGGAAGCGTGACAGCCGTCTCTCTCTTCGCCGGTGCACGCCAGCCGCGCCGTCCCGCGCCTGGTCATGCCTCGTCGCCAGTCCTGCGCAGCAGTATATAAAGAGGAATTGCATGAGAGCAGGTGGATTCCCTCGAAAATCGTCCGTCACTTCTGTATTGTTCTGCTGTCGGGTGATTTCGGGGCTACGCACTGAAGGATTACACTGGAGAGCAAAAGAGAGTGAGTTTTCCCATGTGCCATTTCCCTCGTCTACATTTTGCATGCGTTAGGAATGGTAGCGTTTTGTCCCGGAGCACAAACGATCGCGGGCATGTTTAATGACATTTTATGATGTCTTTCCCCCTCATTATTTAAACTTTTTTTAAAGCAACGATAATGGGAAATAGCTCTTTAAAACAGGCCTTTGCCTTACTCCCCATCTTCTGTTGTTTACTTGTTTTCTGCCATTTACTTGTATATTGTACGATCAAACCGAGAGATATTTTCTGTTTGTTTGTTTTTCCCTTTCTGTTCTGTGTAGTCTCTGTGTTTAGTTCCATTAGTAATTTTGCACCGATGGAAAGCAAAGACTAGGGGCTGTGATTTTTTTTTTTACCCCGTCAAAGTTGAGGTAGAACGATCGCAGGGAATATATGCAAAAGAGGCGAACGCAGTGACCGTGTTTGGGGCAGGTTCTCCCAGCTAAAACGGTACTAAGAGCTACCCAGCTGGGAGGCCAAAAGGTGGTCCAGGCCAGGAACCCCCCCCCCCCAATTTTTTTTTTTTGTTTACATTGCTACTTCGGTGTCCCTCGCAGCAACAGGTGTGGGCGTGCGGTCGGGGTGGGAAGGGCGTCTTGTCCAAGGCCAACTTCATTCGTCGCCAGTTTCCGGTGACATTTTTACCTTCGTCTTCAAGTCACGGATTACGGTCTCGGGGTTGGAAAGTCTGCCACAAGGACCTATCTTGTCGTTTGGGTATGGCGGGGACCCGTCCCGAACAGACTTGCGCCCCCTCTTTTTGAACGTTGGCCCTTTCGGAACATACGTACTTTCAATTTAAGATGCCCAGCGGACTTGTACTTCCCGAGAGGAGAATAGTTAAAGAGTCGGGGGTTTGGCCACCGGGAGCACCTGTCCGCTCCACAAGGTCCAAGGTGCTGATTAATTCTTATCTGTTCCTCGGAATGATGGGGGTGGGGGAATGGGGGGCGGGGGCGGCCAAAACGCAGAGGAAGGAGGATTCTGGAATTGCAGGAACCCAGAAAAAGATTTTGAAAAATGGACAAAGCAACCCCTTTCCCAGACGAGACACCGAGGCGGTTGCTTTATACCCTGTTGTGGCTGCAACGGAGTCAACCCTTCGGGTGGAGAAGGAAGCCCACCCCTTTCGGCTCCGCATACAGTGGTACCTTGTATAAAGGAATTAATTCGTTCCAAATGAAATTATGTTAAGCAAAATTTCCTTTATACAATTTTCCCATAGGAATGCATTGAAAACGGAGTAATCCCATTATGTTGTACGAATTCTCCCCATAGGCGATTATGTTAAGCAAATTCCCCCTATCTCCGGAATTTTTTTTATGTTGTACAGATCTTATGTTATACAAACTGTTTGTTATACAAGGCTCCACTGTATTTGCAAAGCACACACACTCCGCAGGGACTGCCAGGGAACGTCCCACATGCTGCTGGCATGCGCGCCCCGCCATCCCTCTTCCTGATGCCTCCTCGATGACTCGATCAACCCCCCCTCGGGGGCCCTTTGGGCTGGAAAGGACTCCCTGCTCCCCCCCCTACTCTCCCCCGCCCACCCCACACCTCCGCTTGCCTTCGCGTCAGATCTCCGCCGGCTCCCTCCAGGAAGTTCCAGCAGGATCCAGAGCGTTCCAACTTTCACCTTCACTTCGCGTTGGGGGTGGGGGGGTGGGGGGTGGAGGGAGGAATTTAAGCAGGAAAAAGAAACTGGAGGGGGAGGGGAGAGAAAGGCGGAGGAAGCCACTCGGGCGGGGGCGGCGGAGGGAGGGGGGAGGGGGAGGAGGCGAGAAACGCAGTTGTGAAAAGCGGCGAAATCAGCTGTTTATGCAAATAAAGGGGCGGGGCTAGAACCGAGGGGGGCGGAGAGAAACGCCCCCGTATGCAGATAAGAGGGGCGTGGGGAGCGAGGGTGCCTCGGATCCCCGGAAGGGCTAGAAATCCCATATAATAAACTACGGAGGACGTTTCCTAAGCAGAATTAGCCAAAGCTCCGGGGACCAGGGCGAGGGCGGCAGCGGCGGCGCTTAGGAGAAGCGCGTCCCCCCCCCCCGGCACCCCGTGAGCGGGCGGAGGAAAAAAAGGGAAGCGCCGCAGCCCGCGGGACATGCCTACTTAAACCCAGCCCAGCCAAGCCGTGCCCGCCACGCCGGGTGCTCCCCCAGCCGCGCCGAGGTGTGTGCGGTCCCCGCCTGGCGCTCGCTCGCCGCGGCTGCCGGACTCTTCCCACCCCCACCCTCCCCACCCCCCCGCCTTTTCCCCCGCCGCGTTCGCAAGCAAGGCAGCCCGAGCCCTGCAGGTGATCAGGAGCAAGCGCGGGCGTGTGCCTCGTGTGGGATCGGTCAGGATCCAAGCCCAGGGGGAGGGAGGGAGGGAGGGGGCGAGACCGAAAGGGAGCCCTAGCGTCGCCGAGGCCGGATTCTCGAGCTGAAGGCGCCGGGAAGATCCCTGTTCGCCAGCATCCCGGAGTGGTGGGGATCGGGAGGGAGGGAGGGACGGCAGAAGCGGGGGCGCGACCCTCGAGGCGCTTCGTGTTTATGACGAGCCTGAAGGGGCGTGAGGATCGCCCGTGAGGATCCTGATGCGCTTGCGTTCCTCTTGTTGATGGCTTTCTGCCGGTCTCTCTTTTTCCTCCCCAGGAAGTGGGAAGACCCCTCGCCGAGAGAGCGAATCGCTATTTGCAAAAGAAAAAAGACCTACAGTTACAGTACCTAACGAGGCAGACGGCCTTCATCGCAAGCGGCGCTGGACCATGGCAGACGAGGACAACGCGGTCCCCGCCGCCGCCGCCGCCGCCACGGCCCCTCCCGCCTCGCCGAGCAATAGGAGCAGCCCTGAGGCGGCCGTCGGCGAGCCCTGCCCGGGCTGCGTCGAGAAGAGCAGCCGCTGCAACGTGCTGAGCTGGGAGCAAGTGCAGCGCCTGGACCGGATCTTGAGCGAGACCATCCCGATCCACGGCCGCGGCAACTTCCCGACGCTCGAGATGCAGCCGCGGCAGATCGTCAAAGTGGTGCGGCGGCGCCTGGAAGAGCAGCGCATCGGCGTGCGCGACGTCCGCCTCAACGGCTCGGCTGCCAGCCACGTCTTGCACCAGGACAGCGGCCTGGGTTACAAGGACTTGGACCTCATCTTCTGCGCCGACCTCAAAGGCGAAGCCGAGTTCCAGACCGTCAAAGACGTCGTCCTCGATTGCCTTTTGGATTTCTTACCCGAAGGAGTGAACAAGGAGAAGATCACCCCCTTGACCCTGAAGGTAAGCGAGACGTTCCTTCGCACACCGCCGGCGCCCCCCACTCCCACCCCCATACCTCCGCCTGGCGCCTGCTTCGCGCTTCTGCAAACGAGGCTTCCAGCAGGGCTTGAGCAGCCGGAGAGGGTCCTTTTTTTAAAGCTTCTCCGGTAAAAAAGGCAGAAACGATTCCTCTTCGCCTCCCCCCCGCCCGCCTCCCCCCCCCCCCCCCCACCTCCACCCCGCGCTTCAACCTTCCCCGGGGGCTGCTGATGAACGGGGTTAAATGGCCGCACTTCCATAGAACTGATGGCAAAAGGGAATTTGGAAAGGCTCCATGCCACAGGGGCGGGTACCTATATGAGTAATCTAACTTTAATTCTTATTGGCCCCTCCTGGTAGCGAAAGGAACGCGGGTGGCTTTATTGACAGCCCGGTCAGTCCGGTCAATTCACTTCCCTGGGACTTTAGACGAGTCTTTTCCTCTTGCTTCCTGATCAGTCTTTTCCTTGCCCTTTGCTTGGGTTTTCATTGGGTTATGGATGAGGCCGCTAGAGGGGAAGCCCTAATCCTGCCTTGTCCTGTTACCCTCGCCATGCTCCCTGTTATGAGACTGAGTTCTGCCCAAGTTGAGAAGGCCTGCTATCCCTTCCCCGCTTGCTCTTCCCAGTGAGGGTGCTTCTGCCTGCCAAGGCTGCTTCTCTTTTGAAAGCCAACCCTCCCCGATTTGACTATACCCCTAGATTGGACTGGACTTCCTATCATCCCCAGTGGCTATGTATGGTCAGTGCACTGTACTAGCAAGGCAAGGGATGACGGTTCAGCATCTCTGGAGCACCCCCCCCCTCGGTTGTGGAAAGCTGGTGGTGCTTCTGCAGCATTTGAAGTGCCTTTGTCTGCAAGGTGAAAGCCAGCCACTTTGAGTCCAGTTCGTTAGTGTCAGCGAGACTGCCTCCAAGACCTATGGTTTAAATGAGCAATTCAGTCTCGCGTTTGGAAACGGATCGGAGGTGCAACACCTCTGATCCATTTCCACTATCTAGGCACTCCCCCCTTTTTTTTTTTTTTTGAAGGGGAAAGGGCCAGTGACTTTAAAGATGCCCCTTCTTTGGGCACATCCCGTCTGCACTCCTGTGTAGAGCAGCTGCATATCTTCGGAATGAAAGACTTAAGGAAATCCGGATAGAATATGGCCTTTGTGCAGCTACCACGCTGCACACACTCCCTCTCTCTTTGGGCCTGTGCAACTGCATGTCTGCAAAACCGCATGCTAAATCTGTCTACATACAGTGTGCCTCTTTCTTATGCCTAGGCTGTGGCTTGGTTGCAAGCTCAGGCCCCGGGGTTGGGGGGAGGTGGATTCCAAATGCAAATGACGGCTCCCAAGAGGAGGTGCTTCTTCTTTTTATTGGTTTCCTGACCTGCTCTCCTTCTCCTTCCTTTCTCCTTGTCTCCCGTGTCTTTAAACTGTAGGAAGCCTATGTGCAGAAAATGGTGAAAGTGTGCAATGATTCAGACCGATGGAGTCTCATCTCCTTGTCCAACAACAGTGGCAAAAACGTGGAGCTGAAATTTGTGGACTCTCTGAGGAGGCAGTTTGAGTTCAGTGTAGATTCTTTCCAGATCAAGCTAGACTCTCTCCTTCTTTTCTATGAATGTTCGGAAAACCCAATGACCGAAACTTTCCACCCAACCATCATTGGGGAGAGTGTCTATGGGGATTTCCAGGAAGCCTTTGATCACCTTTGCAACAAGATCATTGCCACCCGAAACCCGGAAGAGATCAGGGGAGGTGGTCTCCTCAAGTACTGCAACCTCTTAGTCAGAGGCTTCCGGGCTGCCTCCGAATCGGAGATTAAATCCCTCCAGAGGTACATGTGTTCGAGGTTTTTCATTGACTTCTCAGACATTGGAGAGCAGCAGCGGAAGCTGGAGTCCTACTTGCAGAACCACTTTGTGGGGCTGGAGGACCGCAAGTACGACTACCTTATGACCCTTCACGGTGTGGTGAACGAGAGCACGGTGTGCCTGATGGGGCATGAGAGGAGGCAGACCTTGAACCTGATCACCATGCTGGCCATCCGGGTGCTCGCTGAGCAAAACATCATCCCTAATGTGGCCAATGTCACCTGCTATTACCAGCCCGCCCCCTATGTAGCAGATGCCAACTTCAGCAATTATTATATTGCCCAGGTGCAGCCGGTGTTCCCGTGTCAACAGCACACGTACTCCACTTGGTTGCCCTGTAACTAACGCTTTCGACAGACTTGGTGGGGAAATGGGTTGTCTATCAAGCTCATGGAAGGGGGAGGGACAATATCCCCCCTTTTAAAAAAACACACACATACACACAGGGTGGTTTCTGTGCATTGGTGGTCTGCCCTAGCTTTTACAATGGGAAGAAAGCTATGCAGTTCTCCTGTTTAATGTCGGAAAGTACCCAACACTTACTGGATGCCACCCTACAGCACGAGGCCTGTCACAAAAAGCAAACCGAGTCCCCCTTGTAATAAACCAGGGAGGAACGCTTGCTGACAATATGGGCAGGCCAAGCCTGCTCCCATAGCTATGGTGTAGTGAAAGTTGGGAAGCCTTTGTTTTTAAAAGTGGGATATGAAAAAAAAAACAATATTTTTTTAAAAAAAAAGGGTGGGGGGGAGAATACAAGTTACGGCTGGGTGGAATCTCCATATGCGATCAGGAATGTAAAGTTAGAAGCATGACACAAGAAGCATTGAAATGAGATATATTTTGGAATTACTGCTTTGGGGGCATACGTTGTTAAGTGTTGTCAAGTGGAATGATCCCATAGAATGTATTGCTTGCTTGAATAGAATGCTTTAAGAGAAACAGCTTGCCCCAAACAAAGAGCAGTGGATGGGTACAGTTATTTTCAAAAGCGAAGCCGTATCTGTCTGTCTGAAGGATTATGGCAAATATCATTATTTCCAGCTGTGTGCATGCTTCACATTGTTTAAAAAATGTGGAAATGCAAGAAGACCAGCTGTAGCAAGTAACATACACTTCAGGACCAAAGATTTCAGAGATAAATTATCCAAGCTACCAGAGGGATACCGTAGTAGACTATTAAATATATATACTATATTTGTATACGCAAACATGAAACAAAAGTGCCTGATACCTTCAGAAAATTTGAAGTGAGAAAAATATAGTTTTATGATTGAACATTGCATTTTGTTTTTATCAGGGACAGAAAAAAAACACTTAAAAATAAGCTTGTGAATAAATGGTAGAGGAAAAACCTATTTTTTTTTTCCTGGCAAATATCTATATAAAGTTTATGTTGTTGGTGTGATGTTACCACAGGTACGTGTGTGTATGTGTGTATTTGGTGTGTGTGTGTGTGTGTGTGTGTGTGTGTGTGTGTGAGAGAGAGAGAGAGAGAGAGAGAGAGGGGAGGGAGGGAGAAAGTTTGTATGTGTGTATGCATTATATATATATATAATTATACACACAAAGAGAGACAGACACACACGCACAAACATAATGTTTTTAATACGGTCTAGGAAAATGTAGCATTAAAATGTTTTAAATTAAATGAAGTGTGTTTTCCAGTCTTCAGCAAAACATGAGAATACCTTGGGCACTTTGCAGACAAAGTTGGTTATTCTGCACCAGAAAATCTGGATACATGAACTAATCATAAATAAAGTGGAATTCAAATTGTGCATTTAGTTGCCTTGAGAGAACGTAAAGATAATTCATTGGGGTACCTGTGAGCCATAGAAAATTCATATCTGGGCAAACCTTTGGCTTCTTTTTCTTGTTTTGTACTATAACATGATTTGGACACCTAAGTTCATTCTGGCAGGATGTATTACACCCTCACTGTGGAATGTCAAATAGAAAGGTTTTCCCTAACACCTAAAAAAATTACAGGCATACCCCATGATTTGAATATTCATTATTATTGCTTTTTGTAAAGAAAGCAAAATGCACTGTGCATTCCGAGACCACTAGGTGTGACACTAAATGTGAAGTGAACCATTATGAGTGTTGCATGGGAGTTGAAAAGTTATATATTTTATAGAGATATATTTTATGCAACTTTTAAAACATCTTGGATCTGGTTGTCACACTGCATTTTTCAGCTCAGTACTGTACTTTATTTAAAATGCACCTTTAAAAAAAGCAAAACAAAACGAACATTAGAGTAAATAATTCTAACTTAACTCTCTGTTGCTCAAGAAACCGAGAGCAGGGAAATGGTCTTACTTGGATTTCTTCTTCTTCTTCCATTCTTGTCCTGAGTCTTCTCCCAAAGAGTTTGACTCTTGGGCCACTCTTAAGGGAGAACTACATGGAACTTTCAATGCCTCAGCGGCATTCAAGCACAGAGCTAATTCAGTCTTGGAAATTTGAAATCTTTGGGTGCAAAGACTCGATCCCTTTGCCTTGGCTCGTGGCCTGTGTGTAGTTTTCCCGATGCTAAGAGCCGAACGAAAGGTTACAGGGCTCAAGGGGAAATGCGGCTATGCTTCCCACCACTGTAGAATCAAACAGCTGTGCTGTACATGCAGCACACTCAGCGTCACGTTAAAGGAGCATAAAATATTTAACGTGGACGGGTTAAGTACTGTACGTCACTCACCAGGGAACTCACTGCCCCTCTGTCCCAATAAAGCTACTGGCAATGCCCCCACCCCCACCCCGTTAACTCATTTTAAAATGATTAAAGCCTTTGCTATTTTTTGCTATGCTTTTTTTCATGGCTGAAGGGCAGTCAAACAGCCTCCTGGTTTGTTTATTCAGCCACCATTGGTGGGAATTCAGACAGAGACTGCCAGAAAGGAAAATACAGTGGTGCCTTGTATAAAGGAATTAATTTGTTCCCAATGAAATTATGTTAAGCAAATTTTCCTTTATACAAATTTCCCATAGGAATGCATTGAAAACGGAGTGATCCCATTTTTATGTTGCACAGATTCATCCCATAGGCGAGTATGTTAAGCAAATTTCCCCTATCTCCGGAATTTCTTTCTGTCGTACAAATTTTATGTTATACACACTGTTTGTTATACAAGGGTCCACTGTATTGGAAGTTACATTTTGGTGAAGGCTTTGATCTTCTACATAGGCAATGTGTGCCTCCCTCAGTTTTGTCCTGTCACCAACCAATCAAGACGGCACGGATGCCAAAAAAAAATCACAAATATCTCCTGTCGTTGTTTGGGGACACCATTCCAGTGGCAGCAGATCTGACGGAGGCTAGGGAAATAGAATCAGCTGGTAATGTGGCTTGTTATTCTGACCACAGTTATTTTGCTGCAAATAACACTTGACATTATTCTCCAGAGCAGCATCTTTTCCCCACTTTTTAAATTCTGGAGTTTTCCTCCTCATCCCAACACCAGCTGCATTTTAGGAGACTTGAGGAAAAATAAAAAAAAAATGTTTTCTTTCCATGGAGTACTGTAGGGCTTTATTTACTTGATGAAGATAAGACGACTTCTCAGTGTTATTTCAAGGCTCTAAAAATTTCTCCCTGCTCTTGGTTTCCTATATGAATCCAAGCCTTCAGACCTCGTCAGGTTTTGTTGTAACTGGCTGGTGGCTTTTTTTTTAAGTTGTCTTGGTGTTTGTGATGGGAAAATGGCATGGCTCCAGATGATACCTTGACGCTGTGCAGAACCCAGTGCTATCAGGTCAACAGAATTCATGATGAAAGTTTGTTTTACAGAAACGAGCCTTCGCCAAGTCAAGGTTTCTTAACTATAATTCAAGAGATTGAGTTCCTTCTGATTAAATTGTTGTCAGTAAACGAAGTTCTCGATGGACTGGTGAGGAAAAGGTGAAGGATGTTAGATTTCTTTCAGATCATGCACAGTCATTTTAACGTTGCTTATTCCGAAACTCTCATTTGTCCATGTCTGCCTAGGTACATGCTGGGCGATTGCATACCTTTGTTATGCTAATGTAAATATCACTCTCATATAGTTAAACATTTCATTTCCCCATCCTAGCTCATTCGGTGCAGCTCAATGGAGTTGTACTGTATATATAATCTGCAACATACAAAAAAAAAAAAACAAAAACTTTTAAAAGAAAGCAGACAAAAACTAGGAATCAAGGAGGAAAAGGGGAATTCCTGTTTCCATATTTCTCTTTATTTTAAAGGCTTTAAACTTTTTTTGCTGCTAGATATTGCACAATGTTTCATGCACAGCTTATAAATTCTTGTTGTAAAATGCTTTATGTGCAAGTTGTATTATATTGAAGGCTCTCGCCAGTTGAGAGAAAGCTTTAAATGGAAAGGAGAAAAAATGTTAAGGAAGAAAGAGGGGGAGAGAAATATATATCTAACAACATATTCAGCACCTTTGTTCTTATTTTTATTTTTATTTCTTTTCTTATTTCTTATTGTTATTTTTGGTTTGGCTTTCTGGTTTCCACTGCAATGGAGAAAGTCCAAAATCCATGTACAGGTATTGCTGTTTGCTATTTTTGCAACTAGTTCAACACCGGAAGGGTCCAGAGATTTCGGGATGGATTGAGCATGACCTTGTAAAAACTTGTGTAGTCTGTGGGAAGTGATACTGATTTTGTTCTTCTTCAGATTCCGTGCAACTTTTGTCTTCAATGGAACATCTGTTTCCATCAAACAGCTCCCTTCGCTGCTCCTGTTGGAACTTTTTTAAACTCCTGGGTTCTGTTAGCACAGTGGTTCTCAACCTGTGAGTCCCCAGATGTTCCTGGACTGCAGCTCCCAGAAGCCTCTAACCCTCGCTGTGCCAGAAGGGGTTTCTGGGAGTTGCAGTCCACGAACATCTGGGGACCCACAGGTTGAGAACCACTGTGTTAGCAGTTGAAATAAGGAGCGGGTGGGAAACACACTCATAACCAACAAAAGTGTTTGGTTCTGTGCTAGAGGGAACAGATTGTGAAATTTGTTTACAGCATCCAATATTTGGATTCTTTTTTTGTAAATAAAAATGTTATTTTTTCTACTTCTTGGTGTTGAATCTTTCTCGCGTCTAAATCAATCCTGACCTCCCCCCCTCCACCACCTCATTAGAAAGGATAAAGACAGAATTTCTGAGAAATGGCTTTTGGGTATGGAGAGCCTCCTCTTTGCTTGACCAGTGCATGCAGCTGTTCCTTGGATTTATTTATTTATTATAGTTTTTAAAATATTGTGCTATTTAGCCCAGAGGCTGCTTTGGGTGGTTTATAGGAAAAATGCAGAAGTATAGGCAGTAAACAATAAAAATAAAAATAATATGAAATTATATAAAAACATAATACAAAAATACCCTGTTTCTCCAAAAATAAGACAGTGTCTTATATTAAGTTTTGCTCCCAAAAGATGCACTAGGTCTTTTTTTCAGGGAATGTCTTATTTTTCCATGGTCATTTTAAGTGATCCCCCTCCCCCACCCCTGTGCCGGTGGACACCTTCACCAGACATCTCCCCCACCCCTTTATCAGACATTTCCCCCCTACCTCAGTTACCCTGTGTGTCCACACAATGTGCCCGCGTGACTCACTGTCTAATTGTGAGTCAGCCAGACTCCACCAGGGCAGAGTGAACAGCAGGCGGCAGCTTGTCCTGCCGGCAGCGCAGGGTCTCTGATTAAAAGGGACCTCATACTTCCTGTTTGCGCCAGTTGTGCTGTGGCCAACAGTGAGCTGCGCAGCGGTGGCGCTGCTATGGTCCAGAGTCCAGAGTTACGGTAGATTCGGGGGGCCTTATTATCAGGGAGGCCTTATGTTTGGGGAGGTCTTATTTTTGGGGGATGCCTTATATTTCAGCAAGAGGCAAAACTGTAAGTAGGTCTTATTTTCGGGGATGTCTTATTTTCAGGGAAACAGAGTAACTGTAATGAAAGACAATTATAACAAGAAATAAGATTAAACTAGCAAAAATAGACCAAGGAAATCACTCAAAGAATCATAGGGGGAATTTCTCCAGACTTATACAAGGGGATAAGAGGAGCATGAACACACATTACAATGGGGTGATCTTAGGTTCATGTAGTGGCAAGGTGGGGATTACACAGAACTGTTTCTATGAAAAATAAGGCCGCACCCATGATGCAACAGGATAGTGGCCAGTTAGTATGAGCAGCTCTCCCAACTTGGAGTGGGTTTCATCAGCAACAAAATCTGAATAAATGGCTGCAGCTGGGAAAGCTGACGAAAACACGTTATTGTCCTATACATCCAAATGGGGCAGAATCCAGGCTACTGCCATATTTAAAGTTAGGTTGTTTAAATCAATGGGAGGTATGTTTTTTAAAAATATGTTTACTTTTATTGGATGTGCCTAAAGTGTCAGAAATTGTGTCTTCATCTCAGCCCCATCACAAAGGACTGGAAACCTCAGCACGTGCTGAAGGACTGAAGAATCCAGTCACAGGACAACTTTCACATTGACCTGTTGTGAGAAAGTGGTTATCTGAATCACCATTCTAAACAAAGGTGCTATATTAGTCAACAGCATCAACAAACAAAACCATGTGTGTGTGTGTTGTGTCGTTACAGTCGTAACCGACTCTTCGTGACCCCATGTCCATGGAGTTTTCTTGGCAGGAATACTGGAGTGGCTTGCCAGTTCCTACTCCAGGCGCCCTACAGTGCCTGGTATTCCCTGGTGGTCTCCCATCCAAGTACTAACCAGGGCCGACCCTGCTTAGCTTCCGAAATCAGGTGAGATCGGATGTGCTGAGGGCATCTAGGCAAATAAAACCATATACAATCAGAAAACCAATGATGCTTTCATTAATTAATT
Source organism: Phrynocephalus guinanensis (assembly GCA_037367245.1). Taxonomy (NCBI): domain Eukaryota; kingdom Metazoa; phylum Chordata; class Lepidosauria; order Squamata; family Agamidae; genus Phrynocephalus; species Phrynocephalus guinanensis. The sequence goes on from CM074733.1 coordinate 144,444,013, forward strand.
CCATCCATTAATATACTTCCCTACTAGTGCAATGCACTTTTCTGGACATTTAACATGAGATAAAATCACTTCTTTAAAAAGATCATGCAGATAAAATCAAACCGTAACAATTACTCTTTAGGAGATGTTATGTGACATACAACACAACAAATCTCTAGGTCAGATATCACAGACAATTCCCTCAAAAAAGGGGGAGGGCATAATATGATTAAAGATTTAGAAAATGGGTATCTTAAAACATTTTTGGATATTGCCTCCCTCTGAAGGCACTGAAGCCAAAGTTTAGACAGAGAAGAAAGAAAGGGCTGTTGCAAATCTCGAAAGCAGAGCGTTCACTTTGTTATAGTGAGACTTACTATCCTTCTCCAGGTGAGGAGTAGAATATGTCACCCAAATATTTTGCTGAGAGCTGTCAATTGTAAGGAGCAACTCTATAATGTGGTAGAATTTTGATGTACCTCGAGGCTTTGGTGTGGGTGGAGGTGAAATTGCAGCTTTTAGTCAGGTCAGGGTTGTCTTGTTTCCAATATTAACCCTCACCACCCAACAACATACACGCACGCAGCCCAGATATGGGCAGAAGCCCCATTGGTGCTTCTACCTGTTGGCTTATCAGGCTCTAAAAGTTATCAGGGCCCCTTAGACTGGTGGAAGTATCAACAAATATATTCACACTTCAAAGATCTCACCAAAGAGGGGGGATTCACGACTACTGATACTCCACTTGATAAAATACTTTCCTCTGGCGACTCCAAGCTGCTTAGTAAATTTTATACTATATTGTTAAATGAAAAAATGATTGATACACTGGTCAAAGATACTATGATAAGATGGGCAGAAAACTTTGGTTACTCTATTCATCTAAACAAATGGGACTCTCTGTGGAATACAGTTAAAATCTTTAAATCTATCTCTTTTAAGGAAAATTGTTATAAGATGTTCTATAGATGGCATCTCGCACCACACCGACTATCTAAGATGTATAATTGCTCACCCAAATGTTGGAAATGTAAATATGATTGTGGTACTTTTTACCATATGTGGTGGACATGTAAAGAGGCAAAGGCATATTGGAAAATGGTAAAACTATTTTTAGAAAGAGGTCTGAAAATTAAGATAGAGCTTAGACCAGAACTTTTCTTATTAAACATAGTAAATATAAATATTTCATATGATCAGAGATATGTACTTCACCATGTAATTGTTGCTGCAAGGATATTGTATGCGAAATTCTGGAAACAACCAAATGTGCCAACAGAGAAGAATTTCCACGAAAAGATAAGAGAATGCATCGAAATCGATAGACTCTCCGGCTATTTAAAGGGAGACTATGATGAGATCTCTTGGAAAAGATGGCAAGAATTAACAGACCTATTAGTACTGTGATAATATTTGGCAATTTATCAATATGTTATATTACTTTTTTTTTACTTTGCTTGACATATTCAATGTAAATTTTAAATTCTATCCCCCCCTTTTTTCCTTTTTCCTTTTTCCCCATACCCCCCCTTCCCCCCCCCTTAAAAACCCAATAAAATTATAAATAAAAAAAATAAAAGTTATCAGGGCCCTAATTAGAGATGCTTGGTTTGGCCAACATAGATTGAAGAAGCGCATGGATGGATTGCATGACGGGTGTTTAAAATTGAAGTGGGGAGGCATCAACATAAGAAAGGGAAAGAGAAACCCTCCAGGTACACAATAATAATAATAATAATAATAATAATAATAATAATAATAATAATAATAATAATAATAATAATAATAATAATAATGTCATTGTGTGTATATACAGAGTATACACATACAGTGAAATTCAGACACCCAGAGACTAGATTCAACACACACACACACACACACACACACAATCACACATAAAAATCCCCAAACACTCTCACATACATTTAAAAATCCCCTCAACACACACATAAAAAATCACAGATAAAAAATCCCTGAACATTCCCCCCCCCCAAAAAAAACACAAGCATCTACACAAGAAGGAGGAGGAGGAGGAGGAGGAGGAGGGGAGGAGGAACAATGGGAGGGAGGGAGGGACGGAGAGGGGGAAATTCTTTAAGTTCTTGGACTCACTGACATTTATGCTTCGTCTGCAACACTTCTTCGGAACATCAAACTCCGACCCAGTATCTCTGTGGACTGTTCCAACAGGTAGTGATGGTGCCATATTAGATTGAAAGATAGTATTCTAAGGAAGAACAACTCATGTCTAAATGCAGAGAGCCTGATTTAAAAATCAAACCCACCTATAAACCTTTTTCTTTTTGTTCACCTGGAAACATCCTCCTTTTCCCAAAAATGTGCCTCACAGATGGGAGTATGAGCTGCACATCAACTTGTCACATTCTTGCCAGTTGTATGCTGCATGGTTACTGGATGCAAACTAATTCCTTTTCATACTATGAATATATACCAGGATTATGTCACTTAACCCTGGGAGAATCCTGGTAATTATTATTTATCAATCTGAAATGTCATTTTCAAATTACAGGCCCCTAGTTTTTCTATTTTTTAAAAAATGCTTAAGTTGTGAACGGCATCTCTATCACTTGTATCCGGCCTCTACTTAGCAGCAAATTAGGGTGTAAATTCAATAGAAACAACATATAACTATTTTCGCTCAGCTATATATTTTGGAAGGTCTCTCATGGAGAAACGAACAAATATGAGTGTTGGTGGCGAGGTGCAATCAACACAGCAAGGAAAGGTAGTCACTAGAATACCTCTCTATCTTAGCATATACAGAACCTCCTGTAAAATAGACAAGGCTCCAGTCCTTATGTGTGTTTGTGTGTGAGTTTTTATAGTCTTGACATTTTCAGTAACGGTTTCTTAATGAGAATTTTTCTAAGGCATTCACATTTTGAAGGGAAACATTACATTGCCTCTTCCTTTTCAGGAAATCGGCCCTGAAGCTGCCTGCATTTTTATATACTCAATCGTGTTTACTGCCAACTTAGCATATGTTAAATCTGCTGCATGAATGTGTGCAGAAAACACCTCACAGTTTAAGGCAAAAGAAACACAGGCCTGCTTCAGTAACGGAGATGGAGTCTTCTTGGAAGAAACAGATCATCTTGATACGATTCAATCTGGCTTCAGACCTGGTTATGGGACCGAGGTGGTGTTAGTTGACCTGTGCCAAGAATTAGACATGAGGAATGTGACTCTATTGGATCTGCCACAGTGACCTGGAAACAGATATAAGAAGTCAGGTGGCCAAGTTTGCAGATGACACAAAACTTTTCCAGGTGGTAAAAACCCAAGAAGATTCTGAAGAGCTCCAGAAGGATCTCTGCAGACTGGGAGAATGGGCTGCAAAATGGCAAATGCATTTCAATGTAGGAAAAGTGAAGTAATGCACATGGAGGCAAAAAAAATCAAAACTTTATTTACCAACTCACGGGCTCTGAGCTATCTGTGACGGATCAGGAAAGAGATCTTGGTGCGCTGGTGGACAGCTCTATGCAGGTGTCTACCCAGTGTGTGGCAGCAGTGAAGAAGGCCAATTCCATGCTAGGGATTGAAAATAAAACAGACAACATTATAATGTACAAAATGATAGTAAGGCTATACCTGGAATATTGCATACAGTTCTGGTTACTACATTTCAGAAAAGACATAGTGGAACTGGAAAAGTTGTAGAAGAGAGCCACTAAAATGATTACTAGGCTGGGCTGGGAAACCTCATTTATGAGGAAAGGCTACAGCATTTGGCAATCTTTAGTCTCGAGGGCAAAGCGCCTGAGGGGAGGATATGATTGAGGTGTATAAAATAATGCAAGGCATGAGTAAAGTGGATAGAGGGATGCTCTTCTGTCTCACACAAAATAACAGAACTAGGGGACATACACTCAAATTGAGGGTTGGGAAAGTGAGAACAGACAAAAGAATTTTTTTTACCCAGCTTGTTGTTAGTCTGTGGAACTCCCTGCCACAGGATGTGGTGATGGCATCTTGCCTGGATGCCTTCAAAAGGGGACTGGACAGATTCCTGGAGGAAAAGTCCATCACAGGTTACAAACCATGGTGGAGATGTGTGATCTTCAGGCTTAAAACCAGGGTACTTCAAGGGTCAGATGCAGGGGAGTGGTATCAGGAGACAGATATCTAGTCTCGTGCACTCCCAGATGCATCTGGTGGGGCCACTGTGAGATACAGGAAGCTGGACTAGATGGGCTTTTGGTCTGATCCAGCATGGCTCTTCTTATGTTCTTATCCTGGACCCCTTAGTGTCTTTCAAAACCATTGACCATGCTCTAAATCCCGTCTCTAGGAGAGGATTTAGAAGTAATGCTCTTGTCCTTCATGTTGGCTCTCTCTCATTACCTTGGCCATTGGTCTGTGAGGCTCCTTAGGTTTCTATTCTACCCCTGTCTATTTAACGCATACATGAAATGGTAGGGGGAAAGTTGTCTTGAGCCAGGGGATCAGAACCATACAAAAAACAAAGCCAGGTTTTGTGCCTCCAAGGGATGTGTAGGGGCTGAGGTGCCACAGAGAAGGTGACAGAGGTGGCAGCTGGGGAGCCCTCCAACGCCAGCCCTGGCAGGTCACCTGCAATGTGCCTTCCTGTAACTCCTGGTCGGGGAGCTGTTTGGTGCCCAATTTGGTGCCCCTAGATTATGTGCTTGGGGACAGATGTCCCCCTCTTGCCCCCCAGCTATGCCACTGCAGGGGATGTGATGGCATCAGTATACCGATGACCCTCCAACTCTGCTTCCTTTCCCCATCCTGTTCCCAGGAAGCTCCTTCACTTATGGACCAGTGACATTTGCCAGTAATGGACTTCATGAGGACTGAGTGAAGCTGAATCTAAGCAAGAAACAGATTATTCCAGTTACTTTTGCGGGTTACAAGGGAAATATAATTCCTTTATCACCACAATTTCACTGTCTGCTTGTCAGGTGAGGATGTGGGAGAAGGCAGCTGCTCCCAGGGATGTGGAATACCTTCCCTCATGAGTCTAGCTTAGCTCTCTCCCTCCTGCCCTTCAGGAGACAGGGGAAGTCCTTTTCAGGCAGCCTTTTAACAACTGGCTTTTTCAGTGAATAATTTTTGATTCTGAAATGCTGCACTTATTATTATTATTATTATTATTATTATTATTATTATTATTATTATTATTATTATTATTATTATTATTAGTAGTAGTAGTAGTAGTAGTAGTAGTAGTAGTATCACACAGCAGACAAGATAACTACTCTGGATGTATTACAAATCACTAAATGCTTCCCAAGCGTTTAGGACTATGTGATGTATCAGCAAATTATGTGAGCAGATCCCAGTAAGGTGGCTTTCTGCAGCTGACTGATGGTGACTTTGTCAACTCCAATTTCTTCTAAATAATAATAATAATAATAATAATAATAATAATAATAATAATAATAATAATAATAATAATAATAATAATAATAATAAGCAGCAGAGAGGAAGCAGGCTGTGAGAGGAGCACACGGCCAAAGGGCAGAGCTAACTTCTTCTTTTTGCAGGAGCAAGGGGCGGAGTTTTAGCTTTAAATAGCTGCTACCAGCAGTCTCTCAGTCCTTTTCTGGCAGAGCAGCAGAGAGGAAGCAGGCTGTGAGAGGAGCACACGGCCAAAGGGCAGAGCTAACTTCTTCTTTTTGCAGGAGCAAGGGGCGGAGTTTTAGCTTTAAATAGCTGCTACCAGCAGTCTCTCAGTCCTTTTCTGGCAGAGCAGCAGAGAGGAAGCAGGCTGTGAGAGGAGCACACGGCCAAAGGGCAGAGCTAACTTCTTCTTTTTGCAGGAGCAAGGGGCGGAGTTTTTAGCTTTAAATAGCTGCTACCAGCAGTCTCTCAGTCCTTTTCTGGCAGAGCAGCAGAGAGGAAGCAGGCTGTGAGAGGAGCACACGGCCAAAGGGCAGAGCTAACTTCTTCTTTTTGCAGGAGGTAGGGGCGGAGTTTTAGCTTTAAATAGCTGCTACCAGCAGTCTCTCAGTCCTTTTCTGGCAGAGCAGCAGAGAGGAAGCAGGCTGTGAGAGGAGCACACGGCCAAAGGGCAGAGCTAACTTCTTCTTTTTGCAGGAGCAAGGGGCGGAGTTTTAGCTTTAAATAGCTGCTACCAGCAGATCCCAGTAAGGTGGCTTTCTGCAGCTGACTGATGGTGACTTTGTCAACTCCAATTTCTTCTAAATAATAATAATAATAATAATAATAATAATAATAATAATAATAATAATAATAATAATAATAATAATAATAATAATAATAATAATAAGCAGCAGAGAGGAAGCAGGCTGTGAGAGGAGCACACGGCCAAAGGGCAGAGCTAACTTCTTCTTTTTGCAGGAGCAAGGGGCGGAGTTTTAGCTTTAAATAGCTGCTACCAGCAGTCTCTCAGTCCTTTTCTGGCAGAGCAGCAGAGAGGAAGCAGGCTGTGAGAGGAGCACACGGCCAAAGGGCAGAGCTAACTTCTTCTTTTTGCAGGAGCAAGGGGCGGAGTTTTAGCTTTAAATAGCTGCTACCAGCAGCACGCGCCTTACGGCGCGTGCAAACTAAAAGAATAAATAAATAAAAAAATAAAAAAATCTGGGTTTAATTGAGTTCCCAAGCCAAGCAACTCCTCAGGAGGTCCTACACTTCCTGACGTGCTTGCAGTTGGAGTAGAGGTGCTTTAGCGGCCCCTACACTGTTAGATTTTGACTAAACAATAAAAGAAGTAAAGAGTCTTACTAGATTAAAAAAAAAGTGCAAGTTTACATTTTTTAGACCTTGAATACATTTTATTGTAATAGTTAAAATGGAGTTGGAGGGAGCAGCTGTAGTTACCTGCAGTACTTGTGCTATGTTTGTTATCTTGACAGAGCGTGTGCAGAACTACATCTGCTGCAAGTGCAAGCTGGTAGCGCTATTGGAAGAGAAGGTCCAGCAGCTAGAGGCTCGCATAGTGGACCAGCAACATATTAAGGAGCTTGAGCGGTTCCTGGACAGAGCGGAAGAGACTATCCAGGTCCAAGAAGAGACAGGGCACACTTCAGAGGAGGAAGTCACTCCCCCAACTCAGGAGGTGGATGGGTGGAGGAATGTGACTCAAAGGAGTAGAAGGCCAAGGCATCGCTCAGAGAGTCTCATCTTGCACAATCAATTTGAAGCTCTTTCCCTCAGCACACCTCATGAGGCACACATAGAGGAAGAAGTGGTTCCACCGGAGGATCTCTCCCTCATCACTATTGATGAGATACAAGATCAGGTACATGTTGATGACCAGGCTGCAGGAGAGAAGCTCATTGTGCTAGGGGATTCTATCATCAGAAATACGGAGGGATGGATTTGTGAGGAGCATGATAACCGGATGGTCACTTGCCTGCCGGGTGCAAAGGTTGCAGACATCACCAGAAATATAGATAGCTTGTTAGAGAGAACTGGGAAGGAGCCAGTGATCATGGTACACATCGGTACCAACGATGTCGGGAAGGCCAAGCGGTCAGTCTTGGAAGCCAAATTCAGGTTGCTAGGTAGAAGATTAAAGACCCGGGCTTCCAAGGTAGCATTTTCAGAAGTGCTACCTGTTCCTCGTGCAGGTCCCGCCAGGCAGGCAGAACTCAGAAGCCTCAATGCGTGGATGAGGCGATGGTGTCGAGAGGAGGGCTTTAGATTTGTCAGGAACTGGAGAACATTTTGGGACAAGCCAAACCTGTTCAGGAGGGATGGGTTGCACTTGAATCATGATGGGACCAGATTGCTGGCACTCAACCTCAAAAAGGCAGCAGAGCAGCTTTTAAACTGATAACTGGGGGAAAGCCGACAGGAGCTGTGTGGCATCCGGTTCGGAACACCTCATCCTCGGGGAATGAGGTTGGAGAGGGTAGAGAATCACATAGAGATGACATAGCAAGTATTAACACTGGCAGAATAGCGGAAGGTGACAGTTCGTCTACTGAAAATAAAAGCTGTGGGGGGAGAAGAACAAGGCAGCAGCTGTTGCGGGACCCACTGTACAAGTGCTTCTACGCCAATGCTCGAAGCCTCCGAGCAAAGATGGGAGAACTTGAACATCTGGCAGCTAGGGATAACATTGATATAATAGCCATAACAGAAACCTGGTGGAATGTGGAGAACCAGTGGGACACAGCAATCCCAGGCTATAAACTCTATAGAAGGGATAGAGAGGGGCGGGTTGGAGGAGGAGTGGCCATCTATGTCAAAGAAGGCATAAAATCCGGCAGAATGGAGATTGACAGAGGGTCTGACTCCGCCATAGAATCACTGTGGGTTAAACTACCAGGTCCAAAGAGTGATGTGATAGTTGGAGTATTCTATCGTCCACCAGATCAAAAACTTGAGGGGGACCTTGAAATGAGGAGAGAAATCATGGAGGTGGCTAAGAGGGATAGGATAGTAATCATGGGGGACTTTAATTATCCCCACATTGACTGGGCCAATGCGAGCTCTGGGCAAGAAAGAGAAACTGGGTTTCTCGACTTACTGAATGACTGTGCCTTAGAGCAACTTGTCATGGAGCCCACCCGAGAACAGGCAACTCTAGATCTAATATTGTGTGATACTCAGGACCTCGTCAGGGATGTGAATGTCACTGAGCCTCTGGGGAACAGTGACCATGCTGCAATTACCTTTGCCATGCATGTCGGAGGAAGAGTGTCAACCAAATCAGACATAAAAACCCTTGATTTTCGAAGGGCAAACTTCCCTCAGATGAGGAAACTAGTTAGAGAGAAACTGAAGGGGAGGGTTAGAAGAATCCAATCTCTTCAGTGTGCATGGAGCCTGTTTAAAACAACAATAATAGAGGCCCAGCACAAGTGCATACCACAAAGAAAGAAGAGCTCATTTAAGTCCAAGAGGACACCGGCATGGTTAACGAGTGGAGTTAGAGAGGCTCTAAAGCACAAGGAGAGGTCCTTCTGTAAATGGAAATCCTCCCCAAATGAGGAAAATAAAAAGGAACACAAACTCTGGCAAAAGAAATGTAAAAAGATGATAAGGGAGGCAAAGAAAGACTTTGAGGAACGCATGGCTAGCAATATAAAGGGTAATAATAAAAGCTTCTTTAAATATGTTAGAAGTAGAAAACCTGCCAGAGAACCAATTGGGCCTCTGGATGGTGAGGGAGGAAAAGGGGAGGTTAAGGAGGACTTGGACATTGCAGAGAAATTGAACGAGTTCTTTGCGTCTGTCTTCACGACAGAGGACCTTGAGCGGATTCCGCTGCCTGAGCCGCCCCTCTTGACTAAAGAATTAAATCAAATACAGGTTAAAAGAGAGGAGGTTTTAGGACTAATTGATAAATTGAGGATTAACAAGTCACCGGGCCCAGATGGCATCCACCCAAGGGTTATTAGGGAACTGAGAAATGAAATTGCAGATCTCTTAACGGTTATATGCAACTTGTCTCTTAAAACGGCCACAGTGCCGGAGGACTGGAGGATAGCAGATGTCACACCAATTTTTAAAAAAGGAAGGAGGGGGGACCCAGGAAACTACAGGCCGGTTAGCCTTACATCTGTCCCAGGGAAGATGGTGGAAGGCCTCATCCAAGAGAAAATCTTAAAACACATAAAAGAACAAACCTTGCTGAGAGAAAATCAGCATGGCTTCTGTAAGGGTAAATCTTGTCTTACAAACCTTTTAGAATTTTTTGAAAAGGTCAACAGGCACGTGGATTTGGGTGAACCGGTGGATATAGTCTATCTGGATTTTCAAAAGGCTTTTGACACAGTCCCTCACCAAAGGCTGCTGAGAAAATTGCATAGTCAGGGGATAAGAGGGCAGGTCCTCTTATGGATTGAGAACTGGTTGAGATCCCGGAAACAAAGAGTAGGTGTCAATGGGAAATTTTCACAATGGAGAGAAGTGAAAAGCGGTGTGCCCCAGGGCTCGGTCCTGGGACCGGTGCTTTTCAATCTGTTCATAAATGACCTGGAGACAGGGATAAACAGTGAGGTGGCCAAGTTTGCAGATGACACAAAACTTTTCCATGTGGTAAAAACCAGAGAAGATTGTGAAGAGCTCCAGAAGGATCTCTCCAAACTGGGGGAGTGGGCTGAGAAATGGCAAATGCGTTTCAATGTAACCAAATGTAAAGTAATGCATATTGGGGCAAAAAAAATCCAAACTTCATCTATCAACTCATGGGCTCTGAGTTATCCGTGACGGATCAGGAAAGAGATCTTGGTGTGTTGGTGGACAGCTCCATGAAGGTGTCTCCCCAATGTGTGGCAGCAGTGAAGAAGGCCAATTCCATGCTAGGGATTATCAAAAAGGGGATTGAAAATAAAACAGCCAACATTATAATGCCGTTATATAAAACAATAGTAAGGCCCCACCTGGAGTATTGTGTACAATTCTGGTCACCGCATCTCAAGAAAGACATAGTGGAACTGGAAAAGGTGCAGAAGAGAGCGACTAAAATGATTACTGGGCTGGGGCACCTCCCTTATGAAGAAAGGCTAAAACAATTGGGCCTCTTTAGTCTGGAAAAAAGGCGCTTGAGGGGGGATATGATTGAGACATACAAAATAATGCAGGGTATGAGTAAAGTGGATAGAGGGAAGCTCTTCTCCCTCTCTCAAAATACCAGAACTAGGGGACATACACTCAAATTGAGTGCTGGGAGAGTAAGAACTGACAAAAGAAAATATTTTTTCACCCAGCGTGTTGTAAGTCTATGGAACTCCCTGCCACAGGATGTGGTGATGGCATCTGGCCTGGATGCCTTCAAAAGGGGATTGGACAGATTCCTAGAGGAAAAGTCCATCACGGGTTACAAACCATGATGGAGATGTGTAATCTCTAGGCTTTAAACCAGGGTACTTCAAGGGCCAGATGCAGGGGAGTGGTATCAGGAGACAGCTATCTAGTCTCATGCGCTCCCAAATGCATCTGGTGGGGCCGTTGTGAGATACAGGAAGCTGGACTAGATGGGCCTTTGGCCTGATCCAGCATGGCTCTTCTTATATTCTTATGTTCTTAATAATAATAATAATAATAATAATAATAATAATAATAATAATAATAATAATAATAATAATAATAATAATAATAATAATAATAATAATGTTGCTATACCAGGTAATAGTAAAGTCACTGAGAAACAACTTGAAAAAAATTACCCGATATCAGGATCTGAAAATTGAACTTCAGAGACTCTGGCATAAACCGGTACAGGTGGTCCCAGTGGTAATCGGTCCCAGTGGGTGCGGTGCCTAAAGAGCTAAGCAAGTATTTAGAAGAAATTGGAGTTGACAAAGTCACCATCAGTCAGCTGCAGAAAGCCACCTTCCTGGGATCTGCTCGCATAATTCGCCGATACATCACATAGTCCTAAACGCTTGGGAAGGCTTTGCTCGATGTGGCAATGATGTGCCTACCATTGGAAATAAGCACCACTGAACACACAAGGACTTAATTTGGAATTAGGAGGATTTTTTTCTGCTGCCCTTGCTGAATATGAGAAATGTCGGATTTATCCTTGGTAGGGAAATTTTCAGGGAAATCTTTGTTTTGATGCTTCTCCCTGGGTTGGATCTCATGGTGAATCTATCACGTTTAAAGATCTGCAATTTGAGTGGCTGGGATCACATCAGGCCGAAACAGATGCACACTTATTTTCCTCCTTTGGAGAAGTATCCTCATCTTCTTAAAAGGATTCCTGAGGAAATGATTTTTGGATCCTTACCAAGGTTTCCTTTGCAGGCTGGAATCCTTAAATAAATAAATAAATAAATAAAAATACATACATAAATAAAAGCTATTAGGTTCTAAGGAACAGCAGTTTATACATTGGAGCCAAGCACATTGTATTTTGACTGTTGACCTGCATAGATCAGAATGTGACCCCAGAATATTTGCTTGCTGAAGTATCTGAGTTTTGATGTCTGTTATGTCTGAGCACCCTGGTGTACAGACTTACACAAATGGGATAGAAGGTTCACACATCAAAATCTGATGCATTAACAGCCCTCACTGAACACTCAGTGACATGCGCTTCAATTTTCTGTATTCAGAAAATAATATAGTGTCTTCTAAGAATATATGATACCCACCTGATTCGCTTAAGAGTGAATTTGTTACAGAGTTTTGAATCTGTGGTTAAATTCCTTTTGCTGCTCAGTAGAAGTACAGAGACTTGCAGAGGAGAATAGCTACAAATACACCACAGTCCACCCCTTTCTCATTAATTGGCAGGCAATGAGTCTCAATAAATCACACTGGGACATTTGCAGAAAGTAACATTTTTTTAACTTAAGAGCTACTTGAAATTACAGATTATGTAAACTCCTTTCTTTACTGCATTCATACTTAGCAACCAACTGAACAGATGAACCGCAAACAAACCGCTGCCAATAGACTAAAGAGAGGGAAAATAACACTCAGCAGAGAGGCAGAGCTGTTGTTGTTGTTTTTTCTTTTTTTGCTGGATAGATAGACTATCACCCCAGTCCAGATAAATCACTCCCAGTCATTCAAGCAACACGTGAGGGTGTAAATAAAAGTCCAACAACTTATTTGTCTTACAAATATCTACCAATTTGCTTCAAGACAGTTTGTTACCTGTCTGTTTCATTCACATCCAAATATTTAAACGTCTTGTACCCATTTATTTAGATCTAAGTGGTGGAAAAACATGAAAATGAGGAAAATAAAGGGTTCTATCCCGGGACAGAGGAGGTGCCACTCAGTGTTACCGATGACTGTTTCATCTTCATGCAAGCTCTCTCACCAGTTGTCTTCCTTACTTCTTCCCAGCTTTCCTGTCTCTCTCCTCTGTAGCATATAATTGAACAATTTACTTACATTCATGTTTGTTGAAAGGGTTAGTGTACTTGATTGGTGCCTTATGTATCACGTTTCCCGCCCACACACAGGCACATCAGCTGACTAACAAGTCTCCCTTACCTTGCCAACACATGAAATTTCTGTTGATAACAATTGATCTTGTTGTCAATTTGAGCCTTCCCAGAGTCTCCATGACTCATTGGTCCATTAACTTTCAATGTCCTCCTTCCCTCTCCTGGTTTTGTTCGAGTGTCACTTCTGTTTCCCAAGTGAGATTCACTGGCACTAAATCGGTGTGTGTGTGTGTGTGTGTGTGTGTGTGTGTGTGTGTGTGTGTGTGTGTGTGTGTGTGTGTGTGTGTGTGTGTGTGAGAGAGAGAGAGAGAGAGAGAGAGAGAGAGAGAGAGAGAGAGAGAGAGAATAATTTATCAGCATTTTATACCAAAGCACAGAAGCAACGTTTGGTGTTTGGGAGTGACACATTTTGATTTTGGGTGACACTTAGGGCTTTCTTGCTTTGTTTTGAGTACTGTATTTTGAAAGCTGACAAATACCCCTACATTACTTCAAATTACTGTATAAATAATTTTTGAACCTGAAGCAATCTCTACTTTTGTATGGCCACTAATAAAGAATCCAGAGCTCGCTCTATCTATCTATCTATCTATCTATCTATCTATCTATCTATCTATCTATCTATCTATCTATCTATCTATCTATCTATCTATCTATCTATCTATCTATCTATCTATCCCCCATACCTTTACACTGTAGGTGGGTAGAGGTAAATATAGATATGAAGACAATGGCATGTATATCTGCTCAATCTCATGTCCCTGAACTGATTGGCAACTTCAAAGTCACTCCTCTTCCTTTCTGCGACTCTAAAGAACAACACAGTGACAGCTTTTAAAATTAGGTAGGAGACAATGTATCCCTAATTAGGAAAACAAATTCCTGCTTGGAAATTTGGGTAGTCTTTGTGAGTTAAAGCCAAAGGACTAGGCAAGATTAACCCAAATAGCTGCTTTAATTGAGAAGATACATGCATATGTTCTCAAGTGGCCATTTCATTTTGCAGCTAAATAAAATAACAGGATTGAGAGGGCTATGATCTATTCTGTTCAACACACACATGCGTGTAGAGTCCAGGTGGTTTTTGGTTTTTTGCTTGGGTTTTTTTGTGTGTTTTTAGGGGGAAGTGATTTCTCTGTGCATTGATAAAACAGGGAGCATTTTAAATTCACTTGGGAAAGGGAAAATGTTTGGAGAGAAAAGATGAGAGACAGCATGAGCCCGTAAAAATCTGGCAATGAGGCCATGAACATTGGCTGAGGATGATTGTGGATTTCTTCAGGCCGTCTTTAAGACGTTAATAACCGAGGAGTGTAGTCCTCCACAGCACACAAGGGTTCATTCAGTATTTTTTGCATATGTGAACAGTTTACAATTTAAAAAAACTGGAGAAGAATGTGTCAGATGAAATTTGATGCATTCCGTTCTCTTGGTGTAAATCTCTTGCTAACGATGGGGTTCAGAGAACTCATCTTGTCAGTCCAGCTGATCTGGTTGTGATGTTGCATGCAGGGAACAGCTGTTTTCCATACAACCCATTAAAAGTCCCCTTTGCATGCAGGGAGCACATGTGAAGATGCACCGCTATCCCCTTAGCATGTCAAAATTTACAGAAGGCCTTGCCATGCAGCACTGAACACATCTTATGTGGCTTGGCAGAGCAGATCTGCAGCTTTTGTTTATAAATACATTCGAGGCAATTTTGTGTATTCCAGGGGTGGGAGCCAATATGTGGACATGAAAACTCATAGCCTCATAGATTACAGGCACAGACAGCACTATACATAGTATCCCAGGAAAAAATCAAAACAAAACAAAAGACAAAAATATGCGGCACCTTAAAATACTAACTATTATATTGTAATTAAGTTTTTGTGGACACATCCACTTCTCCAGAGTCCAGACATATAGTAGCAGAATGAGGTGCACAATTAATATACAAAGGAATATAATTTACATACCAAATGTCCATTGGCTGTTGTACCATTAATATACAATGGAATATAAGTTAAATGTATAGGTAGCATTGACTATACATCATATCGACACTGAGCATCAGTACTGTTGCCTTAAGAAGATCTATCAGTCTGCCATTATAGAGAGAGTCAGTAGATGTCAAATGTTTTGTCTGGTTTTGGAAAACTAGAATATTGTTTTGTATTTTCTATTGTTGCCCTGCCTCCTCCCCACCAGAGTTGGTTTTGAAACTGTGGACACATACATAAATGAGGCATGACTCTGACAAAGCTAAGCACTGGACTGTCTATTGATTTCCCAGGGAGAGAGAGACAGCGTTTGTTCTAGCTTTAGCACATGTAACATATATCAAAAGCAGAAAATAAGGAGAGTTACATGTGCTTCAATCGGATTCAGTTGTGCACTTTATGTCTCTAAATGCTGACAGGTTAACTCACATGGATACGTTGAGTGAAAAGAATAAAGTACTTACCTGATGCTCGCAAGAATGCAAAATTGAATTAGGTCAATCATGATATAGAACACCACCCTCAGTATTATTGTCATTACCTCTCGACACGGCCAGGCCTACCATCAAGCAGAGAGATACTGCAAATGCTTGGGGGCAACAAGAGGATGCTGAGGGAAAGAGCACTGTACTGAACAGCCTTTCTCTTCTAAATGAGAGAAGGTGGTGGAAGTGTGTATTTGTACCAAGCCTGATGTGATCAGTTCAGTGGCACTCAAATTGCAGATCTTCAAATGTTATAGACCAGTGGTTCTCAACCTGTGGGTCCCAAGATGTTCCTGGACTGCAGGTCCCATAAATCCCTTCCAGCACAGCGATTGGTGGAGGCTTCTGGGAGTTGCAGTCCAGGAACATCTGGGGACACACAGGTTGAGAACCACTGTTATAGACTCACTATGACGTGCAACCCAGAGAAAAGCACCAGTACAAACATTTCCCTAGAAGTATTCTTACAAAGGATAGATCTGACATTTTTCCTCTTCAGGAAATGCAACACAAATGTACGCCTGCTGCACAGTTGGTGCTAAAAAAAGAAGCGCTGGCCCCAAGTCAGCGCCTCAAAAAGCCCCTGCCACAGGGGCCAGGATTACCCCATTGCTGCTGCTGCCGCAGGCACTACCTGGTAAGGATGACTGAAGATGATGATGATGATGTGGATGAGGATGAGGATGCTGCCAGTCCAGGTTGTGAGTTGTTAACATCTGTGTTTTTTATTTTTGAATGTTTTTTCCTGCCTGTGCGCTGTCAAATGGATTAAATCGTGCAAAGCGGGGGGAAACGAATAACAAATCAACGAACCAACGAAATGAATTTTTCAAAAAAAATCATTAAAAATGAAACGAACCAAACCAAAATGAATCGCCATTTTTTCAGTTTGTGCCCATCTCTAATACTGAGTTAGGCTCTCAGGCTGAAAGGTGTCCCCATCCTTGACATTCAGTAAATCAAAAGAAACTGAAGGTCTCAAGCAAGTTGGTTATAACTGCGTCTCACCTTTATTTTAAAATCTTTTGATTCATTCAGGGCATATTGGCTTGTTACATGGGGTTTACATTACCCATTTCAAAAGCAGAGGCCACAAAAAGATCCTACTGTTGTAGTTTTGAAAGGTACAGTATTATTAAAATAAATGGGATATTTTGAGAATTCTACTGCTGTGATATGAAATAGCGTAGTTCAACTTTAGGTCAACTTCATTTTATGCCCATAGATTACATTGGAATAACCATTTCAGAAGGGTAAGTGTATAAGTCCTGACTGCCAAATAATCTTGACATTCAACTAAACACAGACTGATATCATCCAAATGCTTCTTGGATTTCCCCTCCTCTCTTCTACCCCCTCCCTCTTTCCATTTTGTTTGAAGAACTGGAATATACAGTAGTTTGTATATCTATTCAGAAGTAAGATCCAGTGAGTTTTGTGGGCTTTGTTCACTCATGTGTCCTCAAAGTTTTCAAACAGTGGGCCAGTCTACCACCCACCAGACACCACTGGGGGCCAGATCACAGTACAAACAAACAAACAAACAAACAAACAAACATGGAAAGGGGGAGGGAGGGAGGGGCAAGTGGGCAGAGCCCCCCCATGATTGACCCAGTGTGTCAGTGTGTCTCTGGGGCCCCAGCAATGGCTCCTGCTCAGGATTGCTGCCCTGAGATGCCACCACTGGGATCTCTCTGCTGCATCTCCTCCTCCTCCTCGTCCTCCTACAGTGGCAGCAGCTGGAGCAGCTCTCCTTCCTTCCATCCTTCATTATGTCAGGAAGGAGGCAGCAGCCCAGGCAAGCTCAGCCCCCTCATCACCTTCTAGGTGATAACTCAGGATGAGGAGCAGCAGCCGCAGCAAGGGCAGCAAGGCTAGCACCACTGCATGAAGATCCAGCAGTGCACCCTGGCCATCACACCTAGCTGCGCCCTGGAGGGAAAGCTGCCTCCTCTCTTGGCCTGGTCCAGACCGGCCCAACTTGGTGCCCTGCAATTGAGGGAGGGAGCAAGGGCTGGGAAGGAGGAAGGGGAGTCAGGAAGGTCTGCCCAAAGCCACCCACAGCCTGCTCACTGGCTGAGCCCAGCCAGGCTGCGGTGCTCTGTTGGCTCACCAGCCCACCTATCACCAACCAGGGACAAATGCAGCCTCGCCAGCCTCCCAGGAACCAGGCCCGGGCCACCGTTGGCCTTCCCTTCCCTTCTCTTCTTTCTCTGCCACTTCATCCTCACCGGTCTCTAACCCGGTGGTGGCGGTGGAGGCCTCAGCCTCTGGCTATGGCTGGGCTCCCTCCTCCCCTCCCTCACTCCACGGAGCAAGGGCGCAGCTCAGAGGGGGCTGGGTGGGTGGGAAGTAGCTCCGTTTCCCCCTCGGTCGCCTGCCGTCCATCCCTCTGTCAATCCACTGCCGTGGCTGCCCTGGCTTGGAAGGCTTTCTGGCACTGCCTCCGCCTGTCCCCTTCCTTCCTCACAACCATAATAACACAGGCGGCGGCCACACAAGGAAGGAAGGCGGGTGGGGTGGAGGAGGAGCAGGGGTGGGGCCTCAGGGCCATGGAGGGAGTGGGAGACCTGGCTGCTGCCCTCCCATTTTAAATTGCCCTGCTTGGCTGCAGCTGGTGCCCCGACCATCTGGGCAGCGGGTGGGGGTGAGCGGGGAACCTTGCCATGGCCCTCCCACTTTGAACTGTCCCACTAGCCAGCGTACCAATAATCTGGGTGGTGGGAGGGGGAGTGGGGGAAGTGACATAGCCCACCGCTTTGAACTGCCTCAGCAATAGAAGCAGCTGCAGAGGCTGGCTTACTCGCAAAGCAGGGGGTAGGTGGGGGGGTCTGCAATTGGTCCCGGGGGCTGGATTCAGGACCCTGGGGGGGGCACATCCAGCCCCTGGCCTTAGTTTGTGGACCCCTGGTGTATAGGATTGCAGTGGATAGAAAGAGTTAGCTTGAACAAATGAAGAACCTATGCTGAACATACTTTGAAATAATCTATGCACAAGCATACTGAAGATAAATTCCTGGGAAAATGGATGAAATCCTGTTGCACAGTGATGCAAATGATATCATGATGGGAAGTAAACTGCCTTAAGTCAAGGAATTGGTTGACTGATCATCACCCTTTGGATTGGAGAGATGTGACCAGTGGGGTGCCCTAGAGTTATGTTCTGGGTCCAGTGCTGTTCAATATCTTTATTAATGAGTTGGAGGAATGAATACAGAATATGCTAATTAAATTTGCAGATGATACCAAATTGGGAGGAGTTGCTAATTCCCTAGAAGATAAGATGAGAATCCAAAATGACTTTGACAGATTAGAGTGCTGGGCCAAAGCTAACTGAATGGGTTTCAACAGAGGGAAATGTAGGGTGCTGCATCTAGGTAAAAATAATGAATTGCACAGATATAGGGTGGGAGATACCTGGCTGAAAAATAGTACATGTGAAAGGGATCTGGGAGTCTTGGTGGACCACAAATTGTACATGAGTCAGCAGTGTGATGTGGCAGCCAAGAAAGCCAATGTGATTCTTGGTTGCATCAACAGAACCATATGGCTGTGATCAAGGGAAATGATAGTACCATTCTATTCTGCTCTGGTCAGACCCCACCTAGAGTACTGTGTCCAGTTCTGCCCACCTTAATTTAAAAAGGATGTTGACAACCTCAAGCAGGTACAGAGGAGGGCAACCAAGATGGATGAAGGTCTGAAATAAATGTCCTATGAGTAGAGATGGGCACAAATAAAAAATGGTGTTTCGTTTCTCGTTTCTCGTTTAGGGGGTCTGTTTCGGTTCGTTTCCGTTTTTCATGAATTTTTGCAAAAAATTCATTTTCATTTTCGTTCATTTCGTTACCGTTTCGTTACCATTTATTTCAATTTGTTGTGATTTTTTTAGCATTTAAAACAGTTCAAATGTAGTGCCGTAATGAAAACGAAACGGACAACAAAATTTCTGGTGTTTCTGTTCATTTCGTTTCATTTTAGAGACAAAATTCATTTGTCATTTCGTTATGTAACAAAACGAAAAAACAAAAACAGAAACAAAAATTTCTTCATTTCGTGCCCATCTCTACCTATGAGGAATGGCTTAGGGAATTGGGAATGTTTAGCCCAGTGGTTCTCAACCTGTGGGTCCCCAGATGTTCTTGGACTGCAACTCCCAGAAGCCTCCACCACTCGCTATGCTGGAAGGGGTTTCTGGGAGTTGCAGTCCAGGAACATCTGGGGATCCACAGGTTGAGAACCACTGGTTTAGCCTTTCAAAATGAAGTCTGAGAGAGTATATGATAGCTATGTTTAAATATTTGAAAGGATGTCATATTGAAGAGGGAACAGATTTGTTTTCCATGGCTTCAGAGACTAGGACATGGGTCTCAAACTACAGGAAAAGAAATTCAATTTAAACATTACGAAGAACTTCATGACAGTTAGAGCTGTTCGGCAGTGGAATATGCTGCCACAAAGGGTGGTGGAGTCTCTTTTTTTGGAGGTTTTTAAGCAGAGGCGGGATGGCCAGCTGTCGAAAATAATGTTATGGGGGTTCCTGCATGGCAGGGGGTTTGGCTGGATGGCCCTTGAGGTCTCTTCCAACTCTATGATTCTATGAGTCTATGAAATTCCATAGACTGATAGTGTCTATTGTGATTTCTTAACTCACAGCAGTTCACTTAGGAAAGTTGTGCCTTTTGCATAACTGAACACCAGCACTTAGACCAGCCTGGTGTCCTTGGGAACAGAATCCCAATGACAAACCATGCACCTAAGCCATCAACAATGAAGGACAGTAACCAGGTAGACATCTCTGAGCACCCAGTTTTTTCTCTGATACCACTGACATGTACTTAGGACAAGAAAAAGCTGCAACACATAAGGGGTGGTGCATTATGAGCCTGAGCTGCATTCAAGAAAGAGGTGAAACATGTGTCGTGTCAAGCAGCTGTAACACAATTTCCCATTTGACCCATACACTTTTATTATCAAAAGCAGTATTCTTGCTGTTCCAAAGTGAAGGGTAGCCCAGAGGTTATGAATTAATGTGGTCCTTCACAGACCTCCCCCTCCTTCCTCCCCCTCCCTCCTCCTCCTAACGTTACCTTTATACATCTGCAGACTTGTCATACCATATACAGTACTAGGGATGGGCACAAAATGAAAAACGAAATGCTGTTTTGTTATTTCATAAGAACATTATAACATAAGAACATAAGAAGAGCCATGCTGGATCAGGCCAAAGGCCCATCTAGTCCAGCTTCCTCTGTCTCACAGTGGATCCCGTTTACATAAAATGAAACAAAATGAAACAAAATGAAATGAGGAAGCATCATCTCGTTACAGACAAAACGAAATGGTCATTTTCCCATTGAAATGAACCATTTCGTTCCGTCTGTAAAAGGGATCCCTTACCTGCAGGGTGGCCACCACCGCTGGAGCTCAGGAGAGGGAAGAGGAAGAGGTGAGTCACCGTTTCAGCTCAGCTCAGGCACTCCCCACCTCCTCTCAGCCCGGCTTCCGGCCTCCTCTCAGCTGGGAGGCAGGTGGGGGGTGACTCCCCTGGGTCCTAGAGGCATGGGATTTGGTGCCAGGGAGCCATTTTCAGAGGGCTCCTGCTGAGCTGTCAATGGCCAGACCCCTTTAAAAATGGCCCAGTCAGCATCAGGGTGAGGAGTGTGATCGCCCGGAAGTACCCACCCACTCATTTTCAGAGGGCTTCTTCCAAGCAGTCTTGGGCTGGACCCCTTTAAAACTGGCCAAGTCTACACCAGGGGGATCCCCTGGTGTTGACTGGACCAATTATAAAGGTGTTCAGCCAATAAACAGCTTAGCAGGAGCCCTTTAAAAATAGCTCCCGGGCACCATATCGGGTACCTCGAGGACCCAAGGGAGACTTTTCGTTTCATTTAGTTTTGTTTTATACAATTTTGTTTAAAAAAATTCATAAGAAACAAATGAAACAAAACAAGGGTGGGCACAAAACGAAACAAAATGTTATTTTTCGGTTTCGTGCCCATCCCTATACAGTACTTATAAAGCAAAGACAACCCTACCTTTGACTTATGTCTGCTAACTGAGATAACTGGATCATTGATACTGTTATGGATAACAGCTATTGATACTGTTATCACAAAAGTGAAATGCAAGGTAAGTTTGGGGCATACCACTACGCCTTCTTAATAAGTATCATAATTTAGCACAAATTAAAACAAAGAGTGTGTTTTCGGGTATCTTCAGTTACTTCTGAAATACACTGGAATATGAGACTCTGAGAGTGCAGTCAATAGTCAGAACTGTAGTTTAAGTAAGAAAATACATATCTCATATATCTCATATAGCACAATGTTAAATTCTGGTTCCATGTTACATTCTGCAAACTGAATATGCACAGAGGAGTGGACACAAACAGTGAGGAGCCAGGGAGAGTACAAAGTATGAAGGAGAAATACTTATCTTCTCCTGGTCTTGTAAGTCTTACTAGTTACCATCTGCTGATGAGCAGACTAAATATGGTGTGTGTGTGTGTGTGTGTGTGTGTGTGTGTGTGTGTGTAGAACTGTAATCTGCGCCCCAGGACAAGCCTGGCTTCTACAAATTCAGCAGAAATTGCCCTATATGTTTCTTCCAGATTTCGAAACTTACTTTTAAAAAATGTATTCCCTTGCTCATTACAAAGTCACACCCCCAGTAATCTGTTGCAAACTTTTAGAGGTAATCCATTCCATTTCCAACTGCATGGTGGTGGTGCACAAAACACCTGGACAAGAACTACCACCATTCTTGAATACTGCAGGGCCCTAAAGGATAAAACTATGCACCACAGATAACTCTTAGAACAGGGACTACCTTAAGTATTTCTATCATCTGATTGTCACAGTAGGAGCTTTCCAAATCTCTGCTAGTTTGCCAATCAATGTGCTTCTCACTGAAAGCAAAACACAGTCTTTGTTTCCTTTTGGGATTATTCAGTCAAAAAGCACTGCCTGCATCACTGACACCCCCCCCCCACTTTCAAATGGCACAATATCTGAAGGATATGATTTATTCTTAATGGGTTAAGGGGTTTTTACAGAGCAAGTGGAGTTCCCCAAATTGTGACTTTTTCCCTTACTTCTAAATAGAGATGGGCACGGAACAAACATTTTTTCGTTTCCGTTACCGTTTGTTGTTTCTGTTACGCAACGAAATGACCAACGAAAATTGTGATGAAAATGCAACGAAACAAACAGAACCACAAAAATTGATGTCGTTATGTTTCGTTTCCATTAATGGCGACGCGCAATGAAATGAGCTGTTTTAAATGTTAAAAAACGCAGCGATAATTATTTATATTGTCTGATAATACCTACCAGGGGGGTTGGGGTCCTTAAAATGTTTGTTTTAGTCTTCTCCCATTGCGATGTTTTTTTTCTTTTCCCTTTAAAATGGATGTCACCGCCAGCCACAAAATGGAGGCAAGCCATGTGATGGGATCATGTTCAACCAATAGCATGCCCAGGTTGCAGACTGGGCGGGCAGGTCTGGCAGCCACAGAGGGCATAAAAACCTCTGGCAGCCCCCGTCCTCCTTGCAGTCTCTGGTGGGAGTTAGGGTGGGATTGCTGTCTCTGCTGCGACTCTAAGTACCCTCCCTTGCCCCGCAGTGCAGTCACTCTGTGGCTGCCTTGCACCCTGGGCAACGCCCGCCGCTGCCTTTGCAGCCTCCCTGCATACCTAGTCTATACTGTGTCTCTGCCAGCATCCATTTTTTTAGTGTTTTCCCTCTGGTCTGGGGCGTTGGGGGATGCCTGCGAACGGAAATGCTTTAAAAATCACGCAAAAAGCGGGTAGAAACGACAAATGAAAAAACGAAAAACGGTAACGAATTTCTTCAAAAATTTCACGATAAATGGAAACGAACCGAAACAGATCTCTCAACGACAAACGAAAAAACTGAAACACCATTTTTCTGTTTCGTGCCCATCTCTACTTCTAAACTGTGTAGTAGGCCTCCCCTGACTACGGCCACCTTGAGTGGAATTAGTATCCATTTGTCTTCATTGGGATCTCTCAAATGTAATTTACTGCAAGAATTATTACACACTTGCCTACCCAACACTAAGCCTGTTCTCTTTTTCCTCATCAGCTTTGTAAATGACTGTGTGTCCCACAGAAGCTTGTGTTCTAGCAGGTCTCCTGGGTCCAAGGATTGAGAGAGAAGCCACTGCCTGAAACATAACCCCCCCACCAGAATGATGATGAATTGTTTTACTACTATCATCTTAACTTGACCATTTCCAAAGCAGCTATGGCTAAGAAAGCGGTGATGTGCAGCTGTTGTGATATTTTGGGGTGGGGTGGGAGGAGGTGCAAAGAGGGCTGGAATAAGCTATTTAAAAATACACCTAGTAATGAGATGTTTTCTCCCGAGTCTCCTGTGTAAGCTACAAATTCATTTTCAAGTACACACAGAGCTGGATTTATGCATAGGCTAAGCAGGCTGAAGCTTTGGGCCTCGAAATCTACGGGTGGGGTGTTCCACCCTGCCCCCCTCCAGCAGGCAGTCTCCCCTCTCCCAAATTTGCAAACCTAATATTTCATGCAAGGGCAGGGCAACTTAAGCCCAGCAACAATGAGACTCGGGGAAGTTGGCTCTTTTGGACAGCTAGCTCTTTTAATGACTAATATGAGTTGTTGGATGGGACCTTGGGGTTGGCTGCTGCTGGAATTATTAGATGAGAATTATTAGATACAGTAGTACCGTGTTTTAAACAATAGTAAGGCCCCACCTGGAGTATTGTGTACAATTCTGGTCACCGCATCTCAAGAAAGACATAGTGGAACTGGAAAAGGTGCAGAAGAGAGCGACTAAAATGATTACTGGGCTGGGGCACCTCCCTTATGAAGAAAGGCTAAAACAATTGGGCCTCTTTAGTCTGGAAAAAAGGCGCTTGAGGGGGGATATGATTGAGACATACAAAATAATGCAGGGTATGAGTAAAGTGGATAGAGGGAAGCTCTTCTCCCTCTCTCAAAATACCAGAACTAGGGGACATACACTCA
Source organism: Phrynocephalus guinanensis (assembly GCA_037367245.1). Lineage (NCBI taxonomy): Eukaryota > Metazoa > Chordata > Lepidosauria > Squamata > Agamidae > Phrynocephalus > Phrynocephalus guinanensis. The sequence goes on from CM074733.1 coordinate 144,468,360, forward strand.
AATTGAGTGCTGGGAGAGTAAGAACTGACAAAAGAAAATATTTTTTCACCCAGCGTGTTGTAAGTCTATGGAACTCCCTGCCACAGGATGTGGTGATGGCATCTGGCCTGGATGCCTTCAAAAGGGGATTGGACAGATTCCTAGAGGAAAAGTCCATCACGGGTTACAAACCATGATGGAGATGTGTAATCTCTAGGCTTTAAACCAGGGTACTTCAAGGGCCAGATGCAGGGGAGTGGTATCAGGAGACAGATATCTAGTCTCATGCGCTCCCAAATGCATCTGGTGGGGCCGCTGTGAGATACAGGAAGCTGGACTAGATGGGCCTTTGGCCTGATCCAGCATGGCTCTTCTTATGTTCTTATGTTCTTAATTTGTTTCGGAAACATGCTTGTAAAGTAAAATAATCTTATTTCAAAAACAAATAGGAATGAATGGGAACTTATCCAATCTGTTCTGGGCCTCTTCCCATAGGCGTTGTTTATTTATTTATTTATTTATTTATTTATTTATTTATTTATTTATTTATTTATATCCCACCAGATTTTCCCAAAGGAACTCAAGGCGGCTAACAGATACAAAAGTTCCACAGTACAAGACTAACAAAATAAAAATAAAAATACTAATAATAACAGCAACACAAGATGGCGAAGAAAAGTGGGCGGACATAATAACTCAGATCCCTGCTCAAGAGTGTATCAACCCCTCTTGCCACTGCAGCCACCAGTGTTGTAGCACAGGCCAACAGCCTGCGGCCAGGTCCAGAGGCCTCCACTGATGCTGTGATGAAGGCCAGAGGCCTCCATGGCCAGGACCTCCACTGGTGCTGCGGTGAAGGCTAGAGGCCTGCAGCCAGGTCCGGAGACCTCAGCCAGGGCCGCAGCAAAGGCCAATGTGAGGAGAGGAGGAGACAAGCCAGGCCACGAGGGAAGGAGGAACACCTCTGGCCTGCACTGCCGTTACCCCCTCACTGCTGCCTTCGCCATCATCTCCTTGCTGGCGTGATGGCTGCCGTGGTGGAGGAGGGGATGATGGCAAAACAAGCACCCCCGGTGCTCACTTTGCAAGACATTGTTCATAGAGTGGAGCAAAGTTTTATGAATGCTTGTACACCAAGGTGCTTGCCAGCGGTGTACTAAGGTTTGGGGGCACCTGGGGACAAAGTTGTTTTTGTGCCCAACTCCATCACATCTACCCAGCAAGGGAGGGCAATCCTGTGGGGTGGGGCAGTCACGGGGTGCATGGGTGGCCGGCCGTGCGAGTGCATGCTCACACATTAGCACGCATGTACCTTACCTCGCCCATGGTGGCAACTTAGAGTTGGAGGAGGAGGAGGGCACTGCAGCCACTGCGCTTGCATGCCTGCCTGCCTGCCTGCTTTGCTGCTTGTCTGGTGCACAGCAGCGGGAGGGCACAGGGCTTCCTCCTCCTCCCCCCCTCCAGGGCCCCCCAGATTTCTATGATGTATCCTTCTGCCCCCCCCCAATATGCCCCCTGGTGCTCGCAAACCAAGGTATTACTGTAATTAATTATTATTGTGAATACCATATTAACTTATGTTTTTGCATCATTTCCTAGCCTTCTAATTGCAGATGTCTTAGCAAAAATTATTTTGAATCCTTTTGGCCATTTGGGGAGTTTATAATTGGGAAATGATGCTCTGTTATAGGGTTGGCTGATTGGATGTGACAGAGTAGACTCCATCTTGTGTTTGCTTTCCTTTAGGTGGTGTAGTTCAATTAAAATGGACACCTACCCTGGGAAGTAGGCCAAAACTCCAGGGTAGGCCTACAAATCTCAGATGGCTCTATATCCCAAAAACGAGAGAAAGCCAAGGGAGCAGAGTCAGAAAATAGAAATGCTCCACCCAGCCTGGGAGGGGGAGTCATCCTGCAACCCTCAGAGAGTCCGGGGGGGGGTCTTGCTGCAGATGGCCCTCAGTAAAAAAGAGGCCTTAGGAAGCAGGGAAGGAAGCAGTGGGAAGAGATCCTTGAGGGAACCAGAACTACCTGTAGGAGGCAGGAGGCCAGGCTGCAGGTTGGTAACTGAGCCTCATCCTGAAAAAGTCCAAAATGTGCAGGTGCCAACACTCCAGGTGAAACCCAAAGTTAGGGATTTTCATCTCCAAACCCCATGAGTCAGCCAGAGGGGTCTGACTGCCCCTCTCAAGAAAGGGGACAGGGAAGTCAGTGAGTGGTGGCAGCTACTGAAGAGTGACAGAAGCCCATATTAAACTTCTCAGGCAACATAATTTGAAAACCCAAGGGTGTTTTTTAAAAAAAATAACAGTACAACTTCATTTCCCTATAAATTAATGCTTATTCCACAAAAGGTTTATTGCAAAAGCTTTCCAGTGATATTTTTAAAACATTTTTGTATTTTCCCCCATCACTATGGCATTATCAATAATATCTAATGTCCTTTAAAGGAGAAATTGTGAACTTCAGAATTTTAAAGACCTGTCATCATCTTTGGCTTCACTCAATTTTGTTTATAACACTCTTCCCTTTTCTATCAGTCGTGAGGGTGGGGGATTGGGAGGGGCCTCACAAGTCGAGTAGCTTAGGGCCTCTCCTCATCTAAATCCAGCCCTGAGTACACAGTGTACCAATAGTTGGTGCCAAAAGTTTCTGGTCAATCCACTGGAGGCATCATAAAACTACGAGAAATGCAGCGCTTCTCATTTAGTAAAATTCAGTACATCTGGCTAGATCCACATCTGGGGACTGTCAAGTACGATTACTTGTACGGGTGCTTTATAGACTTCAAGGATCATATCGGATGTCAGAAGCTATGCTGCTAATGGTTTGCTAATCTTCAAATGGGCAGCAAGAGTGCAGTAAGGCATATTAACATGGCATGACTGACACTCACCTCCAACCACCAAGGCCTTTTAAAACACCCCAAATAGACCATGACAGTTTTGCATGCCTTTGGATGTTGCAGGTGATACAGAAACTTTTCAAGCAGAATCAGAATGAGGAAAGAAGGTCAAATGCCTGCAACACAACTCAGACTGCTTGACTGCAAGTGGTCTACACCAGATCAGTGAGTCTGCTCTGCAACAGCTAAATTAAAATGAACGTAACTACAGACTCCATTCTTTTATGCCAGGGTGAGGAACCTGAAACCCTCCATATGTTGTACTCTAAATCTCACCTATCCTTGCTAGAATGTCAGTGGTAAAGGATGATGAGAGATGTAGTTCAGCAATCACTTAAGACCAGGGTCATACCTGGGTTTCCTGCGTATTTTCCCTTCGGCGAACTACGCAGTAAAAGATCGCGTGCTAACCAGGAAGAGAAGCAAATTCTGCTCCCGGCCAACCACGCCCCTCGAACAGCAGTTTCAGCTAAGTTTCTTCAGCCACCGCCAGGGGCTGGATTTAGAAACTTTGCTTGAAAATGCTTACTTGTTTGCTTCTGTTGCAACGACAAGACACTGAAAATACACAGTAAATTCAATTTCTCCCCTTTCTACCCAGCTTAAAAGACTGGATCCTTGGAAACTGGAGCCGGAAAGTAGGACAAAATGCGTAGTACATAGGTTCAGACAGAACCAGTATAGGAAGGTATGACACATTAACAACTACGTGACCACTCCCCCCCAAAATATGCAGGAAATTTAAATATGAAGGAAACCCAGGTATGACCGTAGTCTAAGCCTGGGAGGAAGACCAATTGAACTCCATTGGACAGGCATGCATGGGGCTGCACGGCAAATTCCTGACATTCTCATTCCTCTTTCTTTCTTTGTGCAGTGTCTGCTCCTGCGGAATGCTTTTTAGTACACGCTGCGTGCAAGATATGGACAGAAAGTACTAGAAAATCCAGATGTTTTATACATTTCAATTTCTCAATCTCCCTCTCTCCCTCCTCACACAAACATGTTTGGCTGCGTTTTGCCTTTACATAAGATCCTTAATTTCCTTTCTAATCAGATTTGCTTGTCCCTTACTGACACATCTTCTACTTGCGTGTAAAGCCCAGAATTATTAGGGATGCCCACATTTCTGTTGCCTCTGCAGAGGCCATTGTTCCCATTCTCCCCTTCCAAGGAACACCTTCCCTGCTTATGTTCTGAGACAACAGCAGGGACTAACTTTCAGCTGATCCCTGACAAGCTAGTATTGGATGCCTTTTGTTTGCTCCTCTTTATGTGAATGAACATTCAGTCTGGCAAGGTATAATGAAACGCATTAACTTTGTGCTTGAAAGAACACAGCACATTTCAGCGTGTAATTTACTACTGGGAACCTGTCAGTAGAATGGAGTATTGTAAGTGAACATAGACAATGGATCCTAAGGCCTTTGTGGCTGAAAGACATTATTAAACAATACAGGAAGTTTCCAACTGCACTAGACACTGGATGTGCAACAAAAGAGCTCATGCATCTGGCCACAGCACAGAAAATAGCATATAATAGAAAGGAGGTGTGAAGGTCATTTTCTTAGAAATGTTTGGCAGTTGGCTTAGATCAGTGGTTCCCAACCTTGGGTCTCCAGATGTTCTTAGTCTTCCAGTGGGATTAGTCCATGAACATCTAAGGACCCAAGGTTTGGAATCATTAGGTTAGATGACTATTAAAGCTGCTAGACTGGTCGTCTTCCCTGGCCCCTCCCCCTTATTACCTTCCACTCCTCTTCATTACATGCCTGATTTTTCTGTCTCACTCACTCTCTGCTTGCAGGCATGAATGAATACAGAAATGGTCATTGTTGTATGCGTAATGTGTCCTATGAAATCAAGAGGGTGGTGGTGGTGGGGACAATGCTGGAGAGGAGTAGATGGCTGGGAGAGGATCAAAGACATACTTGAGCTATATCTTACAACAACAAAACTTCATTTTAAAAATAATAAAACTAAAATCCTGTGTGCAATATGGTGTGGTACAGTCCTGCAACAGACCTATTTATTTATTTATTGGAGCACAGCTTCAGCACAGATACTGGAGAGGAACACGTAGCGCAGTGGTGGAAATATTAGAGAGGTCAAGCCATGAATATCTTCTGTTCTATGGCTTCCACTCAGCAGTTGCCACCTTCATCTGTTTCAGATAAACAACAACAAAGCAGCCATGGCAGCACAATTCTTGGCATCTGTCACCAGAAATAAATCTTACTGTGTTGCACGGGGTTACTTTCTGATGAAGCTGCATAGGGCTGCCAAGAATTTGATTTATTGTAATCTATGGTTTCATGGACTAGAAAGGGTAAAGCACGAAGCATTCTTGGACAGGACAGGCTTCTTGCCCCCCCCCAACCCCCAGTTCAATCATGACACATGGTTTCTTCTGCCAACAGGACCTTTCTGCTTCATTCCTCTTCATCGAAACCTTACTGACTGACATTTAACTAAGGCGCTACAAAGCATATCAGCATTAATTTGCCATTTTAAGAATTATTTATAAGATGGAGGTTCCAGTTCTGGTTTTGCCGCAGTGAAACACCTCAATAAGCTCTTCGGCTTATCAGGCTGAATTCCTGCAGATAAACAGGACTTGTAAGGGTAAGTCCCCCTTGGAGGGTGTGTGTGTGAAGAGAGGCAGCATCTGCGGGCTGCGAAGAACTGCGGTGGCAATCTTCGTAGCTTTAGAAATCGCCTTATTTCCTGTTTGGGGGAAAGTCCGTCTGCCATCTGTCATGGCGGTGGTTCAAATTGTGTGCACCAGTAAATAATTGTACATATTTGGAAACTGTACTGCATTAACCAAGACTGTATGTTTTCCCCTATTTTTGTGAGCTTGGACACTTTCCTGCTTCAATAAGTACTCAATCCCTCCCTTCCTGAAAAGGCGGCTACAAGTGTGTGCTGGGAGATTAAACTTTAAGACAGTATTATTTTGAAGCTTCTACATTCATATAAACTGTTTTATGGAGTCATTTGCCCAGCTGAGAGAAGAAAAAGGAAACTATTTGACCTTGTCTCAATGCTTCCAAAACAAATTCTTTAGATAAGAGACTTGGATTTTTTTCTCCTTCTCTCCTTCCCATCCTTGCTCTCCTTTTTACACCCCTCCCTTCTGGAAGCGATTAACCATTTGAAGTGGACTAAAATTGAGTGAAACCAGAAAAACCGCCCTGAGTTCCCGTTCTGGGAAGAAGGAGCGGTATAGAAATTTGAAAATAAATAAATAAATAAATAAAATGTGCCAGGAACCAATGTCTGACAAGCAATTTATGGATATGCTTGATAAACTTCAGAATATTGTCGACTCTCTCCAGTCTAAGTTTTTTCCTGAACTCAATTCAGAAGCAGATAAGAGTCCCGACTTTAATCTAGATCAGAACGTTGAACCTGATATACAAGTAACAAGAAATATTCAGAAGGAATACTCCCTAGCACTGCTTGGGAGACTAAGCTTTCTCTAGAAGAGGTGAAAAGTCTCATCTTTAACCCTGATATGAGTATTAAGCTGGAACAGAGCATTCACTCTAATCTGCAGGCTTATAAACTATCTGCTCAGGAGACAGTATCCTCTTCAGAAGCAGAGGAGAGTCTCAATCCTAATCTTGTGAGAAGCATGGGATTGGAACAGAGCATTTCCCCAATCTACAAATCTCAACAAATATGTAGGGGGAATGCTTGGAGAGCTCAGCGCTGGAAGTTTCTGCATCACGGGACGGACCGATAGGGAAACAATTTATGAATCCCTGGCTTAATGAATCAATCACATAAAAAGCTATTAATGGATTACAGTGGACTATAACAATATGGAAAATGGATAACAGAAACATGTAAGCCAGCCCAAAACAAAGCTTTGTTCCAGTTAGACATAACCATGTGATAAAAAGCTGTTAAAATGATGTACTTATTATGAAAAATACAAATATAACTGGTTGAGATGTCCATTATATAGTAGTTTAATTAAATAAAGTAGATTGGCTATTTTAAAATTTATCATTAGGATTGAATTCTGGAGATAGGGGAAATTTGCTTAACATAATCACCTATCGGGAGAATCCATACAACATAAAAATTGGATTTCTCTGTTTTCAATGAATTCCTATGAGAATGTGTATAAAGGAAAATTTGCTTAACATAATTTCATTTGGAACGAATTAATTCCTTTATACAAGGTACCACTTGTATGTAACACGGCAGGAGATAGGCAGTGTATCTGTTTTTACTTTGTTTGTTTTAAAAATAAAAAGAATTTAAAAAGAATTATTTATAAGATTTCTATCTTACTGTTACCCCAGATCTGGGACCCATAGTCCAGTCTCAACATGATTTATCAAGAAGTTCTCATGAGCTCCTTTGTTTTGGCTTTAATGCAGACAAAGGTTTCCTCATCTGCGGCAAAGAATATCTTGCTTTCATTAGCCGTCATATTATGCACACATAGTCCCTTATAGGAGACAGAGGGTCCTTTCAAACTTAATCAACTTTCAGATTCGTGAGCACCAAAGCCCAAGGTAAGAGCATTGAACAGCGTCTGCTCTGGATGTAGATCTGATTAGTTATGGCAAGGAGAAATGGAATACTGCATATGCTCAGCAAAGCCACACAGGCTTTTTGAACTATTCATCCCACAAGTACCAAAATGTAGCCACCAGTGTTGCAAAACCCACCTCTCAGCACTTAACTGGCAGCCGGAAAGTATTATACTGAGACCCAGATATGTTCCTTCTGCATCATTTCTTTTAACATGTATCCAATTGCAATGTTTTGAAAATCTCAACTTTTATAGGAAAACTACTTAACAAAGTGGGGTTACTCAGATTATTGCACTGCAAGCAATGAGTTCAGTGGTGTTCTAATAATAGCCTTATTGGTAATTTAATAAAATAATTTAAATCAAGTCAAAATCTTGATATTTTTTTTCACCCACAAGAACTGTTTCCTTCTGCGGATGGCTTTGCTATTTCCACCATAAACCCCTATTTTAGAGATGTTAGGTTTCGGTCTAAGAATTCTGCTAGCTTTGATATTTGGTGATTCCTGGTGTGGTTAGTGTCCACAAAAGACAACATGTTCACAATTAGAATCACAATTTCTCTTTGTGTCTCCCTCTTTGGGCTAACATGTTACAGAACACATTGTACCTCAGCAATGTGTGTGAGAGATATTCCATTTTATAAGAGATGAAACCCTTCATAAAATATAATTATGCCTCTGGGGAATATGGAGTTCTGCATTTGTAGAAATTTGATCTACGTCTCAGCAAACTTTGAACAAAAATTCCCAAGCAAAATGAGAAATATAAAAACTTTTTCTAAGTGGTAGTTAATTAGCCACTAAATGTTGCCTATGGAATTTGAGAGAAATAATTTGCTAAGCACATTCTGCAGCTATAAAAACATTGCCCCCCCAAAATAACAATACAAATCATCAGCTTTTTTCAGATCCCATTCAAAATCTAAGTGTGATTGAGCTGTGATGGGAAATAGCCAACAATTTCACTCATCAATCTCATCTGCAGTTCATGCACATATCTAAGCCTTCCAGTTTTTAAAGCACTGTTTTATATTGTCCAAATAATGCCACTTACAAAATATGAAGTTACACTTTAGATTGATCTGCGCTGGCCCAACTTCCATATTGTGTACAACCTGCCAGCAACTCATGTAATAATTAGATGAAGTACTTCTCTCGCAGCGAAGGTAGTTACCTCAGGGCTTCCCATGAGGCATAGATGTTTGAGACATAAAATACTCGAGGGCAATGAATGATCATTATTTGACATTTTTGTTAACTCAGGATCTTTGTGCATGGTCCTCCACATTAGAGAGTGCTGCAAGGATTGGTTCCAGTTTAAAGGAATCATTTGCTCCATTGGGTATCTTTATTTGACTACTAAAATATTAAAAACAGGTGAGCAATTCGGTTGAGTAAGGTCTTTTGAAGACAGAAATGGGGAGAAGCACTTGACACACTATATGTTAGTCAGGTCCTATTGTCTGCATCGTTTTCCCATTTCTGTTCAACTGTGGAATAGCTGCTGCTGAGAATATAGTCTTCTGCTAGAGCAAAGCAGCTCACCCTCACTTAGGAAGAACTGCTCCCCTGAGGACCACATCTTTCTTGATTTGCAAACAATAGCCTTATTTTGGCTCAAATTAAGCATGCTGTGTGTGGAAGGAGGGGATTCTCATGCTTCCCAATCAGGCCAGCTAGTACATGGGACTCTCTCTGTGGGGGAGAAAAAGGGCCATTCTGAATAGAGATGGGCAGAAAACAATTTTTTTTCATTTTGTTATTCATTTTTTGTTTCATTCCCTAACAAAATAAAAAATGAAATTACTCATCAAAGAAAAATGAAATGAAATGAACCAATTTTTTTTTGTTCATTTCTTTTCATTTTTTGTCCCCCGCAATCGGGTCAGTCTTCCCTTATCTGAGGAGGAGGCCACCTGCAGAACGGTGCAGCCACTGCCACTGCTAATCCCCCACAAGGAGGGTTTCTGAGGCAGTGGGGAGGCCTTGGTTTAAAAAGTGCTGACCGGCAGGGCCCACGAGCCAGCTGGTCAGCGGTTAAAAAAAAAATAGCACCAACCGGCAGTGCCCTGTGAGCCAGCTGGTTGGTGGTTTAAAAAAAGTGCTGACCTGCTGGCAGGGCTCCTAAACAGTACTAAAAAAAGAAAAAATGAAAAATGAAACAAAACAAAGTGATTTTTTTTAAAAAAAGTTTCAAACAAAGCAAAATGACCCCACCCCCAAATGAAACAAACCACCATTTTGGCATTTTGTGACCATCTCTTATCCTGAGCCAACTGGTCTCAGCTAGCCAGCCATTTCTCCTACCTTTTTACTTTGGATTTGTTTGGTTTATATGTGTATGTATATGTAAACTAGAATGATTTCTTATACTTTTGTCACAGGTTTTTTGGCAATAGTTTGGTGCATGAGGATGGATCCATGGGGAATTAAGGTGAGGGTCCTCCTCAGGTGAACCCCCCATTTTGAGGGAGGGCAGAATCTAGGTACACACCCAGCTTGGGGAATGTTGCACACTTCTGCCCCCTTCTGGTGACAAAAGATCCACACAGTACCACACACCTACATAGTTAAGTCCAATTCTGTTACCCGCGGTATCATCAGCTAGCTGGTCAGGCAGCTGATGAATGGCCTGTCTTCCAAGCTAGCATCAGGGCTATTTGGCATCTGGAGCCAATAACTGTGTGGCCAGTTTGTTCCATATAAATTTCAGCCTGTTTATAAAGTTGCTGTAGTTCTCCCTTCTCCATGTTTGACAGACTGGAGCCATTAATGACAATTCAAAACACGTTAGCTCCTTTAAAATGTGCTGTAACAATTAATACGTACCTGACTAATAAAAGGCAGATGGAAAGAAAAGATCCTTCCTACCTTAAAATTGGTCTCTAATGAGCAATTAACACCAGTGGTGATTTGCACACATGGTGCAATTGCTATATGCTACCCAGTCCTGGTAGTAATCAAGCATCACTTTTGATGGGTTATGGAGCAGGGCCTCTGAGCTTGTTTCAGGCAGGCTGATAATATGGGAGGGAGACAGTGTCATCCAAGTCCCAGAACCTAGAGCAGTGGTGGCAAACCTTTGGCTCTCCAGATATTTTAGACCACAAATCCCACAGTCCTTTGTCATTGGAAATACAGGCTCGGAATTCTGGGAGTTGTGGTCCAAAACATCTGGAGTATCAAAGGTTTGCCACCACTGACCTAGAGCCTGCCTCTTCTCTTTCTTTGTTTCTCTCTCGGTGCATGTGTTGTGTGGGGAAAGAGAGGAGATTTAGAGAGACAGAGGAAAACCTTTATAAAGCTGTTGGTGACAAGATCAAAGAAATTTTTTGCTGTCTTAATACTCAAGGTTGACTCAGCCTTCTGTTCTTCCCAGCTGCATAAGTTGAGTACCCCACTCACTGCAGGTGTGGGGGGGGGGGCGGGAGAGGTGTAGCTTGCATAACTGGACTGTAAAGAGTGGCACAGTGATTAAATGCCTGTACTGCAGGTAAAACTGTGCTCACAACACAACCTGGGTTCAATCCCTGGTAGCAGGCTCAAGGTTGACTCAGCCTTCCATCCTTCCAAGGTCGGTAAAATGAGTACCCAGCTTGCTGGGGGGGGGGGCAATGTGTAGCCTGCACACTGTAATTAAAATTGTAAAACCACCCAGAGACTACTTGTAGAGGTATGGGGCGCTATATAAGCAGAACACTTTGCTTTAAGCCCTATGAGGCAGTATATCAGCAGCACACTTGATTATTGTGACAAAATAGCTCACTCTATGCAAAGTCAGTATCTTTCATCTCATACGACTTAAATTCCTGCTCTTCTCTTTTCTGAAAAAGGCAGCAAACATTGCTGGTTCAGGCTAGTTCAGAAGACTATAAGCATGGCTATAACTGGATGAGCAAACCAGCTCCAGTCAAGCTATAGGATACAATGTGTTCCAGAAGATAGTTCCTCCTTTCATATGGTTGACGGATAGAATTGTTAGCAGAGTCTGGAATCCTTTCCCGCTAGCAGTTCTATGATGCCGAAACAAGGCCAATTGTTGATGCTAGAGAGCCCTCCCTCTCTCTGCCCCTCCCCCCTCCACACCAGCATTCCCCCCCCCACCTTGCATTCTTGGTAGCTCCAGGCTAGCATCGCTCTGGAGCTTTCTGTGGTGGTTGTTTCCAGCTGTTCCCTCCATTTTTGTAGTGTTGCCAACCCAGAAAACCAAGCTCATGAGGGACCAGTCTAATCTGACTAAAAACCCCCAGCAAACAGTTATTTATCTCACAGCTTTGATGAGGGTTCCTGCACGCCGGGGTTGGACTGGATGGCCCTTGAGGTCTCTCCCAACTCTATGATTCTGTGATCTGGGCCTAATCTGGGTCCACTGTTCATGCACAGGAGTTATTCACATATTAACATTTTTGAGGGACAATTGTCTACATGTAGCCAGTATTTCACTGAAAGTGATTGAAATGAGAAATTATACCTTTGTGCAATTGTACATCTGACCGAAAAAAAAATATTTGGTATATCCTCAGATGAAAAAACACCTCCATCTCCCAGCTGGGTGGGATAACATTAATTACTGCAGTCTCTGCTTTAAAATTATTTTGTGTTTTTTTGGGGGGGGGCAGTGGGGAGAAAGGGAGAGTTAGTACCAGACACACTGGAGTGCAGTATGGATTGTCTTCGTACTACTGCATACCGTATCTATGGCAAGAAGATTTTATCATTTGAAATTAACTCTCCAAGAAACTGAGGGGAAACAGCAGTGCTTGTCAGGTGCTAGGGAGCGAAGTGATGAATGGAACATTCAAAGGAATACAGAGAGCTCCACACAACTGAAAATTAGAAAGCAAACTATTTTCTCTGAAGGCACATGGAAACCATCTGCTACAAATTTCCCAGGTGGAGTCACAAAATTGGGGTCATCAGAAAGCAGATCCTTTCAGGTAACCAGCCATGTATGCAAACTGCAAAGTCTTTAGTTTGTCCTATATTAGGAATCTGTTCATAAATGATAAAAATTTTATTTTACCCCTCATCTCCACCAAGCCAAATAATGTTATTTATGACTGGGTTGTTAACCCAATACTTTATTCCAATGTCAAATTTTGCTCCATTTATGAAGGATTTAACTCAACCCCTGTTTAGACAGACTGTTAAATAATCCTAACTTAAATTACATTGCTAAAGGGGCGGTGTCCTTTAAAACAAAAAAACTGTTTTATGCAACTGGAGTGATTATAAAAACTAGGAAGGGGGCAACAGCATAAATATAGTACAATATGTGATTGTCACAGGAGTCCTGCTTTGAGCCACGGTTTATGCATGCAGATATTTGGATTAATAGAGTTTTACTTTGGTTCAACATTTTGTCTTAAGCTTTTTCCGTATTTATGCACGTTCAGTAAATGCTTGGAAATTGAAGCTGTGAAGGGCGTGCACTTTAGGCAGCACAGTTTAGTATTCTATGCTGTGGTTAGTTCCACAGCACTGCTTTATTAAAAACTACAAGTCCCATAATCCCATTGCTTTTTAAAATACAACTCCTACAACTCCACTATAAGAAAGAGAGAAAGAAGGAAAGAAGAGAAGAGAAGAGAAGAGAAGAGAAGAGAAGAGAAGAGAGAAGAGAGAAAAAAAAAAAAAAAACACACACAACATTCTTTTGTGTAACTTCCACCCAGAGTTCCTTTGGGAAATGGGAGCAGTATACAAATGCAAAAATAAATAAAATAAATAAACTTGTTTCAGTGTAGAACAATGACATCTTTGGGGGTGAATTTCCCCCATTTCTTTCCTGGATTTACTTTCTTGCTGTTGCAGTGTCTTCAAGGACAAGACAAGTTAATTAGTAATTAAGGAATTTCCACAGAATTTAGTCATTTTTGTTAAGGAATGGGAGATTTGATTGTATTTGCTTGTTGCTTTTTTAAAGGGGTGATTCAGTATATGTGTTTTATTTTAATATTTTTTTCACATGCAGAGATATGGGTTTTCCTGTTTGATTGATTTTTTTTAAAAAATGTTGCCAGGTTAACTTACTCTGTATTTATTCTGTCAAAAGTATGCATTTTGATTGTTTTTTGAAAGGTCGGTATTTTGTTTGATAGTGGTTGTTGGATGTACTCTTCCTTGTTTTTTGTAGTCGTCCGTCACTGTTTTTTTTTTTTAAATAACCAATCAAAAACATAACTTGGGAAAAAATGAAATGACTCAAAAGAAGTGTTACATAAAAGGGATGATGCACAAAGAAAATGAAAATGAAAGTGGCATCCCCTGAAAGAACGAATATAGAACAAATATGAAAGTTTTCGTTGATTATACCTGTACTGCCAATTAGAATCCCCACCGGGATTCCTCATTCCATTTGAGTTGAATAGCTTTGTACTGACTCCAGAATCCAGAAGAATTCCTGTTGAGATTCTAGGTTGCTCACAGAGCCACCCAAGTCAAACACAATGAAGAATCAATGTATTCATTTGTTATTGTTATTCCATGTTTTAAACCACCCAGAGTATCCCTAGAGTTAGATGAGTGGTATAAAAGTCAAATAAATAAATAAATAAATAAATAAATAAATAAATAAATAAATAAATAAAAATAGCTGCTGATATAGTACTATAAGCAGATTAGATCTGGGGAAGAGCAAGGAATTTTGTATTTTACCTTTTTGTCTTGGATACAGTTGACCTCCATGAGGAGAATTCAACTGTATACAAGTTCTGACCTCATATTTTTATGACAGTTTTGTAGTCTTCCATTTTTATGTTTGGTACCTAACGTGTCTCATTCTGAAGAACTAAAATAAAATTTCTGACTCCTCTTATAGATTTTTTTATCCATGATGTCAGTGTTTTTCCACATTAATCCCATGGTAAAGATATCGGGCTTCATTTCAGTTTGTGACAAATTCTAATGTCTTTTCCACATTTGCTTTCTTCATTAGAAGAAGACTTCCTTTCTTATTTTCATGGGAATTTTATGAATTTTGATCTGTATATTTTTTCCAGCAGTAGCATTTTATTTGCAGTTGGAAATCACCAACTGGAATATCACTTTTCCTATGAAAAAGCTGTTAATACTAAATTTTACTAGTTGAAGTTGATTTCAGGTGCTCAGGTTCCTTATGCACAAAGCAGAATTATTTTCTATTATTGTGATGCGATTTATGATGAGCAGATCTGACATTTATTTTTAGGCAAACACAGCATTCTTCTGATTGATAAAACACTGAAATTGCACGCTGATAGGAGGTTATTTGAGGTACAGTTCTGTAGTCAAGAATGGTAGAGATGAAGCAAGCACCTGATTTTTTTTTCTGCAGCTCAGAAAATAGACCAGCACTCTGTAACAATAATTCACTCCCCATGTGTTTTGCTGGGAGCCAATCTTTAAATCCATCTCCAGAACTTCACTAGTGGAACAATCTATTAGAACTCTTTAAATCAATTGCCAGAAACTGATGGTCAGGCTGGCATATTGGTACAGTTCCTTCTCCCCATAACATATTGCATGAACAGTGATGTGCACATTTCTCAGGCATAGTTCCATACATCTTTAAGGACTGGTAGCCTTGGTGCCGCATCATCATTATCAATTAGTTTGCAGTGCTGAAGTTTCTGGATAATCTCCTAGTGAATTAATTCTAATCTGTTTTAACCATAAGAGTGGATTGCAGAATCTGGATTTTGAAATTGAGGTGGAAATCCTCTTTCTGTTTGCTCCATAGGACCTAGCATGACCACGAACTGTAGAATCATGGAGACCTTCAATATGTTGATGGATCTCTAAAGTTACTAATTATGTGAACAATGAATGAGAAGACTTGGAGCACAAGCAGTGGAATGGAGTCTATCACCTTCAAATAGCCCATCATCTTCACACAAAGTCATTCGTTCCTAACTTTGGATCCCCAGATGTTCTTGGATTGCAACTTCCAGAAATCCTGGTCAGCATAGCTAGTGTGAAGACCGCTGAGCATTTTAGTCCAATAATATCTGGGGACCCCAGGTGGGAACCACCACACTAGGTTTTCAGAGGTATTGGAATGCCTGTGAATCATTTTGGATCTCACTTTTCCTGGTAATGCTCTTACAATAACATGCTAGAAATTCATGGATGTCAGATAGAGATGGGCATGAAACAAAAATATAGCATTTTGTTTTATTTTGTTAGTAACATTTTTAAACAAAATGAAACAAAACAATTTGGAACTCTATAAATAATGGGAGCTTCCTTGGACACTTCCCTGGAAGCTCCCCAAATTTGGAGTGTTTGGGGGTTCAGGGGGCCAAGTTATTATGCTTCAAATTGGGCCCCCTAGGTAATTGTAAAAGTTTTTTTTCTTAAAGAGAGGTTTTGATCTGATGGTAATGGGAAAGGTGGCAGTCGGAGGAAGCAATTTCTCACCATCCTGCTTGAACTGGAGAATTAATTACCTCCTCCTGTGTAGTGGTAACTTAGTGCTCTTACTACTGTGTAATATACTTTCCGGGTTGAAGTATGACATGGTGGAAGCAGTAACACAGGAAGCTATTATTTTTCTAATCTGATAAATGTAACACAACATTATGTACTTGAAAATTGGTATCACAGCCATGTATCAGCATGGATATCGCAGGGTAGCTTCTTTGGACTCTTCCCTGAGTTTCAAGGGGCTGAATTATTAAACTCCAGAAGGGTCCCCCTAGCTAATTGCACAACTGCTGTACGGCGTGCAGTGGCAATAGAGGGCTTTAAGCAAGGGAAAGTAAGAAATTGACCTGGTGCGGCATGTGCATAGCACTTTAATTACTGCTGGGGGGGACCCTATTTGCAGTTGAACAACTCAGCCTCCTGAACCCCCAATCTCTCCAAATTTGGGGGGCTTACAGGGAACAGCTTGAGGAAGCTCCTGTGTTTTATTTACCAAACAAAAAGGGTAGCTTGTTTTGTTTTGTCATGAAACAATTAATTACATAACAAAATGATGGAACAGCGTTTAGGTTTTCATTTGGAGCCCACCTCTAATGTTAAAGAGGTAGCTTCCTCACTACAGAGCAGGCAATGAGATGCAAGCTGAAAGCCTGTGTGTCCACAATATGGAGACATTGCCAGCCCATTTCTAGGTCCTGAGGGAAAACAGCTATGTTTATTCTGCTGTTTGTATTGTTGAAAGTCAATCCAATATATATCATTCTGTCTGCTGCACACTAACCATATTATGCATAATAAATTTGTAAGCAGTAAAAACGTATATGATTCTTTTCCTTGAAATAAAACAAATAATTGTGTGTTGTTTTAAACATCATCCCACATCTATATAAATGAAGTTTTAAGAACTCAGATCCTGCTTTAAGATATCCTGCTCACCCCCCACCGCCCATAATCTTTTCTGGCCACAAATGAAGGAATGTCATTTTCATAGAAAGACTCTTTCTCTTTGTTGGTTTTATGCCTGTTTAAGCCTCCAAATATTTTCCCATCAGGCTGGTTTCGTTTTCTATATTACTTTGTTGTGTGTATATGTGATTGTGGGGTTCTTTTCTTCTTCTGATACATTAAGTGTTGTTTTACTAGTTCTGCACTGGAGCAATTCTAATTAGTAGAGATGGGCACGAAACAGAAAAATGGTGTTTCGGTTTTTGTTTGTCGTTGAGAGGTCTGTTTCAGTATGTTTCCATTTGTCGGGAATTTTTTGAAAAACTTCGTTACCATTTTTCGTTTCGTTTGTCGTTTCTACCCGCTTTTTGCACGATTTTTAAAGCATTTCCGTGCGCAGGCATCCTCCAATGCCCCAGACCAGAGGGAAAACACCAAAAAAATGGATGCTGGCAGAGACACAGTATAGACTAGGTATGCAGGGAAGCTGTAAAGGCAGCGGCGGGCATTGCCCAGGGTGCAAGGCAGCCACAGAGTGACTGCACTGCGGGGCAGGGAAGGGTACTCACCGAGAGGTATGCAGCACGCATGCACACAGGGAGGCTGCAGGACTGAAGCTAGAGTCGCAGAGACAGCTATCCCACCCTAACTCCCACCAGAGACTGCAAGGAGGACGGGGGCTGCCAGAGCTTTTTATGCCCTCGGTGGCTGCCAGACCTGCCCGCCCAGTCTACAACCAGTGCATGCTATTGGTTGAACATGATCCCATCACATGGCTTGCCTCCATTTTGTGGCTGGTGGTGACATCCATTTTAAAGGGAAAAGAAAAATACATCGCGATGGGAGAAGACAAAAACATATGTTTTAAGGACCCCAACCCCCCTGGTAGGTATTATCAGACAATATAAATAATTATCGCTGTGTTTTTACGGATGTCCAGGGCGTTTTTTAACATTTAAAACAGCTCATTTCATTGCGCGTCGCCATGAACGAAAACGAAACGTAACGGCCACAATTTTTGTGGTTCTGTTCGTTTTGTTGCATTTTCATCACAATTTTCATTTGTCATTTCGTTACATAACGGAAACGACAAACGGAAACGGAAACGAAAAAATGTTCGTTCCGTGCCCATCTCTACTAATTAGTTGTGTTTTACTGTCACATAAGTAATCTCTCCCTTTTTTTCTGATCCATTCTGGATACTGAGGGTTTATTGATTTTTGTGGAATCAATGCATTGTTATACAGGAAGTGAACAAAGTGATGCGTGCACCTTATGTACAGCCTCATAGTACTTAAAGTATTCTTTGGACAGTTTACAACTTGCATTGTCCCCGCCCCCAGTGAGCTAGTTAACCAACTTACTGACTTCGGAAGGATGAGCTGCAGAGGATTCCTCACTGAGTTTGTCAGGATCAAATTCAATCCAAATCCAAATTCAATCCATCATACTATAATATCTCAGTTACATTATGATGTTCCATACTTAAGTGCCATTAACTACAGGTGTATTAATACACATAGTAGCCAGAATATTACTGCATGTTTATGCTGGCATTAGTCAAAGGGTGTAAACTGTACTGACTGCTGCAAGTTCACATTTGTATGATTTTATTCCTCATGGTTTGCCATGTCACATTACTGGTGCACAAGGAAGAGAAATAGCAGTGACTTTTCATCTAGTGGCAATTTGCTGCTGTGGTCTACACCACTGCATGTATGACATTGTAATTTGTAAATGACCAACAGGGTTCTTGATATATACTGCTTTCCCATAATACAGTGGTACCTTGTATAGAGGAATTAATTCATTCCAAATGGAATTATGTTAAGCAAATTTTCCTTTATACAAATTTCCCATAGGAATGCATTGAAAACAGAATGATCCCGTTTTATGTTGTACGGATTCACCCCATAGGCAATTATGTTAAGCAAAATTCCCCTATCTCCGGAATTTTTTATGTTGTACAGATTCTATGTTATACAAACTGTTTGTTATACAAGGGTCCACTGTACAGTCAAATTAAATAAAGGCAGTTTACAAATAGCTGGATATAGGCTGCATAAAATTAAAAACAATAAAGGCAGATTCATTCTTGTTCCAAATACTGATGGAAGCACACCCTTTCTTTTCAGAGAAAGTTACGAGCTAAAACTATTCGAGTATATTATTAGTTAACAACACACACACACACACACACACACACACACACACACACACACACACACACACACACACACACACACACACACACACACACACACATGGGTTAGTGCATGGTTTGTTTACTTTGTGGCATTGATGCTAGCCTGTTTATAAATACATAGCAAGTGTCCAGAAATCCAGAGAACATCATTATTTTAAAAGAAAAACCACAGTCTATTTGTCAGGAATGGAATACTTTGTTGGTGAATTGGCGCACACACATGCACACATACACACGTACCACTCTTGTAGCTGTTTTTCAGTTTAGCATTTGACAGGGCTTTGTTTATGTCGTTTTTGGACCTTGGAGTCAAGATATAAGAGCAAGAGCTTTTGACATTCAGCTTATGTCCTATCTGCTTCGTGCATTATTGCTTAGAATGACAAGCGCAGAGCTGGTTTGTTGTTAGTGACAGAAAATGAGACAGAAACACTGAATATACACAGATCTCTCTTTTTTTAAATAAAAGGCCTGTTGTGCCTTCTTTACTTCAGCTCCAAAATATCCACAGAGACTAGAAGTAAGATCCAGGAAACAGGCTATATACATAGCTATTATAGTGAGCTATTATTCTGATGGGACCTACTCCCAAACCCAGCTCTTCTGATGGAAGATAATGAAATATATAACATTAGCTGCTAATCCAACCTATCCAATGTAAATCCTTAGAATTACAATAGAAAAAATTGTCAGGAAACAGGATGTAATCTCGACCTTTCAAAAAGCCCCAGCTGGTAAGTGAGGAGAGGGGCGAAAGGCAGAATGGAGCAGCTTCCCCCCACCCAATGCTCTGTTCTGCCTTTCGCCCTTTCCCTGCCTACCAGCTGGGGCTTTTTGGCAGGTTGGGGTTTGGAGAGGGGGTACTCTCCCCGCACCCCAACCTGTCAAAAAGTCCCAGCTGGGAGGCAGGGGGAGGGACAAAAAGCAGAATGGAGCAGGTTTCCCCTCAATGCTCTCTTCTGCCTTTTGCCCACCCCTGCCTCCCAGCTGGGGCTTTTAGACAGGTTGGGATGTATGGGGGAGGGGCACCCCTTCTCCAAACCTCTATCTGTCAAAAATCCCCAGCTGGTAGGTAGGGATCGCAAGGAAGAAGGAAGGAAGCAGTGGTAAAGTGAACCTGTGTTTGCATTTACCACGGCCTCCTTCCTTCTCCCTTGCTCCTCCCTCCTCCCCGGGAGGTTTTCTGGACAGGGAGGGCTGAAGGCAGTGGGGGGATGGCCCCACTGCCCACAACCCCCCTGTCCAAAACACACCCCTGGGAGGAAGGGGTGGCAGGGATGAAAGGAGCAGGCAGGCAGGGAATTTACTTCTTCCTGCCTGCTTCTTTCCTCCTACCCACCCACCTCCCAGCTGGGATTGAGCTGTCAAAATCAGCTGGGAGGCAGTTGCAAGGAGGCTTTTGAATCCTCCAGGCACCAGCTAGAGTGCTGGTGCCATGGTGGATACATTTGGTTTTGTTTTGTTTCAGAAATAAATTTTTTTTTTAAAAAAAAATCATTACTTACGATACAAAATGAAACATAGGGGGGATGAAATGGAATGAAATGAAACACAATTTTTCTGTTTAATGCCTATCCCTACTCACAACCAAAAAAAGTGGGGGCAGGGAGGAGAAACAAACCTGCTGCAGACTGGCCTCGGGGTCATAACATTATGGTTTTATCCAGGGCAAGTGGACTGGAGTGAAATCAGATCACTCAGAGTCTTCCAGCCCCCACAGTTCTAGATTTGAATTTCCCTGCCAGACAATGGGTAACTGGCAAGGAGCCCCCTTATGTCACTGCCCCTGAACCTTCCCCCTCCCTCCTGGTGCTCTGGGTCCTGCCATGATTAACCTGCCTACCCTTTCAGATGTATTGGGGACTGCGGCTTCACCACCAACAGGGGCCAAAGTAAGACCTTGTCTCTGTTTCTGATTTATCGACATTCAATCAGTTCTGAAAACTTTGTACCTATTTAGCAATTTCTAGCAAACCCCAAAACCTAGCTTTTATTTATCGTACAAAAGAGTCTATTTGGTGTATTGGACTGAGCATCATCCTAGGATTCAGGACAAAGTTCAGCAGCTTATAGTTTACAGAGAAGAGTTTAATGAAGCTACCCTGCCTTTTTGCTGCTGATACATGGATGCAATACCTATTTTTGAGTACATAATGTTTTGTCATGTTTATGTACTTGGAAATAGGTATCACAGCCATGTATCGGCATGGAAATCGCAGGGTAGCTTTAATGGATAATTCCCTTTAGGCACCCCAAATTTGGAGAGGTTTGGGCTTCAGGTGGCCAAGTTATTAAGCTCCAAAGGGGGTCCCCATAGCTAATTGCAAGAGTGTGTATGGCACACACCAACAATATAGGGGTTAAGCTTCTTAAATTAACAACTATATTGCTGGTGCATGTCATACAACTCTTGCAATTGGCTATGGGGACCTCCTTTGGAGCTTAATATCTCAGCCCCCTGAAGCCCAAACCTCTCCAAATTTTGGGGGCTTACAGAGAAAAGTCCAATGAAGCTACCCTGCCTTTTTGCTGCTGATACATGCCTGCAATACTTATTTTCTAGTCCATACTGTTTTGTTACATTTATGTGCCTGAAAATAGGTATCATAGCCATGTATCGGTATCAAAATGGCCGAGTAGCTTCTTTAGACTCTTCCCTCTAATTGAGTCAGGTAGCCACTAATTGTGTGCCCATGGGGGGCTATTATTGGCTTCAAACTCAATTAGAAATGATTTTTTTCCTGGGGGGGAAAACCTCTTTGGAGTTTAATAACTCAGCCCCATGAGCCCCAAAACTCTTCAAATTTTGGGGGCTTGCAGGGAAGAGTCCAACATAGCTCCCCTGCCATTTTGTTGCCCCCAGAATGAATAGTTTCATTCCTAGAGGGGGAAATGGCATTTCAATTTTTTGTAATGAAATGCGTCCTACCATTTCATTACATAATGAAGTAATTTGTTATGTAACAAAATGACAAAACAGTGTTTTGTTTTTCAATTTGTAATCATCTCTAGTAGTTACAATATTTTCTTCATGTAATAATTGCAGCAGACAGTGCAACATGTTCAGAATACTACAGGTCATATAGTAATATAGCCAGAAGAACAGTAACTGTTTGGATTGTCTGCAATGGATTGATTGTGATGCTCTATACAGAAATCCAAAAGGATCAAGAAATTTTGAATTAAGTATATATTTTTCTCATTTGTCTCTAAGCAATTAGACTAGAAACATTTATCCATGCAAATTGTTTTCTAAAGCTTCGTAGTAGTCATCATGAAACATATTAGAAGCCCTAGGTAAAAAACAGAAAAATGAATACAACTTGCATGTTCTATGTTGTTAAGTTGGAATCGACTTATGGTAACCCTGACAAGGCTTTCACAGTAAGTGAGATACAGTGGACCCTTGTATAACAGTTTGTATAACATAAAAATTTGTACAACATAAAAATTTCCAGAGATAGGGAAAATTTGCTTAACGTAAATGCCTATAGGGCAAATCCGTACAACATAAAATGGGATCATTCTGTTTTCAATGCATTCCTATGGGAAATTTGTACAAAGGAAAATTTGCTTAACATAATTTCATTTGGAACGAATTAATTCCTTTGTACAAAGTACCACTGTACTTTACTTGCCCCGTAGCACAGTGGTTAAATGCCTGTACTGCAGGTAAAACTGTGCTCATGACCTGGGGCTCAATCCAAGGTAGCAGGCTCATGGTTGACTAGCCTTCCATCCTTCCGAAGTCGGTAAAATCAGTAACCAGCTTGTGGGGGGGGGCAATGTGTAGCCTGCATACTGTAATTAAAACAACAACAATTTTAAACCACCCAGAAACTACTTGACGTGGTATGGGGCGGTATATAACCAGAACACTTTTTGCTTACTTAAGGAGTGGGATTCCCATTTTCACTCCTCCAGCAAGTTTCCATGGCCAAAGGGAACAGGGGGGGATTAAAACCTTTTTCTCCAGAGGCTCATATTGTTACTCTATCCACTATACCACAGTTAGTATTTAATGCTTAATTAATGCTTGATCCATCTCCAGAAAATACTGGAACGATTTAATGCCTGAAAAACAAAAAGCTATGCAAAAATCAATTTAGCTCCAGGCAAAACTACATGTGCCTGTTTGGTGCTTGAGAAAAAGCAATTGGGTTCTTAAATATAACCCACTATCTCTTCTCTGTCCCTCCCCTCCCTTCCTCCTCCGTTTGTTCAATCAATCAATCACCCACACCCACACCCACCCACACACCAGGGAAGTTAGAAAACTCGGTCCAAAGTGCAGAAAGTAACCAAGCTTTCAGAGGAGAATGCCAAGTCAAATTGAAATAACTCAGTAAACAGAGTGGGAAGTGTTACTGCTTTGGACTGCAGTGCCCAGTGCCCATTCTGCCTGTGGATTTCTGGTAATTATAGGCCAAAACAGTAATAATAATAATAATAATAATAATAATAATAATAATAATAATAATAATAATAATAATAATAATAATAATAATAATAATAATAATAACTTTATTTTTATGCCGCCTTTCTCCCCCAAAGGGACCCAAGGCAGCTTGCAACAAATTCAAAAAAGTATAATAAAAACAATACAATGTAAAAAACAACACAATACCTATAAAATACTATAAAAACACTATACAATATAATACAATAAAAAACAAGATTAAAAACAATAGCTGCAGCAGAGTTTAAAAGGCTCCCCAGCCAATACTAAAAAAGTAAGATGTTATAAAAAATGGTAAAAGCTGGAGGCCCAGAAGGCTTGCCTAAATAAGTAAGTCTTAAGGCCTCGCTTGAATATTTCAAGGGAGGAGGCAGTTCTTAATTCAAAGGGGAGGGAATTCCATAGTGTCGGTGCCACTACTGAGAAGGCCCTATTTCTTGTCACCGGCCCTCGCACTTCCTTGGGTGGCGGTACTCGAAGAAGGGCCTTCTCCGATGACCGAAGGGGGCAGACCAGATTATATGGCGGTCTCTTAGATAACCTGGTCCTGAGTTGTATAGGGTTTTCAAGGTCATAACCAGCACCTTGAATTGGGCCCGGAAATGAATGGGCAGCCAATGTAGTCCCTGGAGAAGCAGCCAAACAGAGTCATACCGCCGAGCTCCAGTAACCGGGCTGCCGCATTCTGTACCAGTTGTAGTTTCCGAACCGTCTTCAAGGGCAGCCCCACATAGAGCACATTACAATAATCTAATCTTGATGTCACCATGCCATGGATCACTATGGCCAGGTCTGCATGATCCAAGTATGGATGCAGCTGGTGCACCAGCCGAAACTGGGCAAAGCCCCCCCCCTGGCCACAGCCGCTACCTGGGAGTCCAGGAGCAGCTCTGAATCCAGGAGGACCCCCAAGCTGGTAAACAGTTTTGTAATGCTGGTAAACAGATGTAATATGAAATCTGGTGTTAATGGGATCAATAGCATGCCTATAGAATGAGTGAAGTTCATTTATTGTTCCATAAGTTAAGACTGCCCTGTGTGCCATATGCACAGTGAGAAATACCATCTGCTGCAGGTTATCCTTCAAGGAAAAATGGATGGAAGCATGGCCTGGGGCGTAGAAGAACATTTTGGTTTAAGAACTTGAGCCAATGTTCCGCAGTGAGCACAGCTGCTCTATTTAGAATAGCCTTAGATAGAAACCAGTTCAAGCTACTGATTGCCAACATTCTACGAGGACATGGCAGTTGAAGAATCAGTGTGCCATTCCTTTTTATTTCCTGTTTAACTAAGAGAATTCCAAGAATTAAAATTCCAGTGATCTGCAGGATTCTGTAGCTTGTCTTTTCATTCATATTGTTTGCATCTAACCACCCCAGTATAAACAGGTGTGTGTTCTTTGCTAAAACACAGCAAATATGCCAATGAGCTGAAATGTATGCTTTATTGTTTTTATTGCGCTTTGTGATATGTTTCAGGGGGGGGGGGGGGAGGATGGAAGCGAGAACAAGAGAGAATATTAATGTCAAACATTCTAGGCCAAGATTGCTTTTGCAGTATCTTGTCAATATGCTATGCACATCAGTCACATGGGAAGCGGGACAAAAGTTAACTGGTGGAGCATAAATCAAAAGCAAATTGTGCAGTCCCATTGTTCTGTGTCTGTACCATCTGCAGATATCCAGAACAATGGATATCTCTTACACCAAGAATTTCAAAAGTTGAGACAGATGTTGTAAGTGAAGTATATTGGAATTATCTCTAGGCTGTAACAGGTTCATATCTCTGCATCATATCCAAGTCACACACTTTGGAATCTGGTCGCTCCCTCCACTAAAGTGTATTTCTGCTGACATATACTGATCCTCAATTATCAGTACTGTGTCAAGAGAGGTGTTTTTCGAATCAGATTACAAATTGGTTGGTTTGACTACCATCAGAAGAGGTCACAATATTCAGAAGGGGTGAAATAATTTGGAAAAAAATCAATGATGATCTGCAGTAACAGATTACAATGTTTGAAAGGTAGGATGCCAAAATAGAAGACTGACTGGGAATTATGGATCAAAAATAACCAGAGGTTATCCAGAAGGTGTGGTAACTACACCATTGCCAGACAGGGACTGTGGACCTTTGTACACGACCCCTAAACTCCGCCGCACATGGCTCCCAGCTCCGGAGCTTAAAATTGTTTCCCCACCAGCTCCGGAGTTTACAGATAATTAAGTGCGACCATGCCCACCTAGGCGCGTCCCAGCGCACTTTTCAGGTACCTGCTCTCGGAGCGTGAAAAATCCCAGATCCGGATGTAACCTAGAGTGCCAGGCTCTCCTGGCTTCTGTTTGTTGTTTTTTTGCCCCCTGCCCCTTTAAGAGATCTGAATGCTGCCGGGAACAGAGCGAGACCGGCAGAACGGAGGTAAGCCGGCATTCTTTTCTTCCTTTTTTTCTCCCTCCTCTCACGCAGCCAGCAGCCAGGGGTGCAGAGGGTGTGGGAACTCAGGAACAGCGACAAACCCCTAAGATCTCTGGTCCGAATTTAAGTGGCCAGCGGATCTTAGGGGTCGTGTGAAAAGGCCCTCAGAAAACGATGTCATTCAATTGTGCTCATCCTCAGTACTTATGTAATCCATGCTTGTTGCTAACCTACATTTCTCTTCCAACTTAACTGTCATGAAAATACATAGTTGCAATAATTTCTGCCTTCAGCTCTGAAAGTTGCACAATCGGAAATCTTTTGTTTTAAGGAAATTATCAAGGAAAAAATAAATTATTTTAAAAGCTTTTAAAATATGCATTGAAACAATCTGCCAAAAAAATCTAAAAGAAATATTTCAATCCCATGGAAAAGGGTTTTTTTTTTTTTTTGCTTTTGAAATTCATCCAAAAATAAGAACAGGCATTTTTTTTTTATTAAAAAAAAGTGTTTCTAGTGGAGCAAGTTCATTTATTGCTGCATAAAAGATGCAATTCATAAAAATACATATGAGTTGCTGCTGATGTGTTTTACATTTTTAATCCTTTACACTTTAGGAAAGGTTCTGCAGAGAGCAGAAACAGGGGAAATTAAATTCATTTGTGACAGCATATGGGCATAGATTGGTATGAAGTGTTCACTTAGTCTTAAGGTATTTAATTTCCTGTGTAGAAATGTAAAAAAATTCATGTTTATATAGTCTTATTCCCAAGAAAGATTAAAAAACAACAACAACACTGCATTGTTTCCAAAGCCTTGGTAGCCAGCATTGGCTATCATGACATTCTAATTTGCCTCTTGATTTGTCCTAAATGTAGAAAAAAGTTCCCCAGAGATGCCAAATTCTGTAGCAAAGAGCAAAATTGAGACCAAGAATGGGGACTACGTGGCCCATCTTTCAGTCCTAGCTAATCTAATCAGTTTTAAGGGTTGATGGGACCTGTGATGCAGTAAAATCTGGCAGACCTGATGTAGTTCAGCTCTGTGGTTATTACGTGGTACAAACGTCTGAGCACTTCTACCATTGTTTTTGCTTCTTTCTCTCCAGGGCACCCTCCTGGTATTGAAAATATGTTTTAAGATCCATACATGCTCAATTGAAGTCTTAATTATCAATATACAGAGCAACTTAAGTTCAGGCTGGTAACAGATCCACTAGTTTCACTACTGTTTTCAGTGGGGGTGGTGGGAAGGCCCTATAAACAGAAGGCTAAACAAAGGAAAACATGACACTTGCAGATATTCAACCATCTACAACTTTTGGATTTCGGTCTTCAGAAGTCCCAGGAAGATTGGCCAATGTTGAGAAATAATGGGATCTGCAGTCCAAAAATATTTGGAAGATTAAAACTCCCCCTATAGTAGAGATTTATGAGGATGGGAATGACCATTATGGTGAGGTGCATGAGTGTATAATGGCAGGTCCCTGTTAGCAAAGAGAAACCCAAAGGAAGTGGAGAAAAGTAGAAGTGAAGCTAATGCCTTGCTAGATAAACCAAGATTACAGCTGACGAGATCTGGCTGTTTTCAAATGTTACACAGGAAGGTAAAAAGAACAGCTCAACAGTTGTTTTCATCAACAGTTGTTGATGAAAAACAAAGCAACAGGCATGGTTTGAACTGAATTTAAGAAATGGAAATGTAATAACGTGACAATCTTCCTGAAAAATTAAGAAGAGTCCAGCAACAGCAACATCAGCCAGCAGTGAAAAAATGTAACGGAACCAGATCATGAAATGGCAGGTCCTTTCCAACAAGATGACTTTTGCTAATTGCACAGGCAACACAACTTTTGCAAACAAAGTAAACACAATCGACCCAGCAGTATGAAAGACAGTTATGTCAAAATTCGAGAATATTGAGGAATCGCAGTGCAGGTCTATCTGATCATTGAGCACACATTAAGTGAAAGGTTTTCCAAACAAAGGCTTTGCTCTTCCTCCTGGATTCTGCATTTATCTTATCTGTATTTTTTCCTGCCATCCAAAGAACATAAGTCGTGTGTGTGTGTGTGTGTGTGTGTGTGTGTGTGTGTGTGTGTGTGTGTGAGTGAGTGAGTGAGTGAGTGAGTGAGTGAGTGAGGAACCCTGTGAGTTTCTGTTCTTGTTTGTCCCCTTTGGAAGCATTTATTTATTTATTTATTTATTTATTTATTTATTTATTTATTTATTTATTTATTTATGCACTTATTGACCGCCAGATTTTCCCATAGGGAACTCAGGGCAGTGTACAACATGTCACCAAATAGCAACTGCCCAACTATAACCCCAATACATCATAGAAAATACAAGACATAATAAAATACGCACCAATATGGAAATACAATATACCAATACTAAAAAATAGCCAGGAAAGTAGACCTAGCACCACCCACCAAACAGGTAGGATCCGGCAAGAGGAACCAACAGTTAAAAAAATCACAGTTACTATAACAATGTGCTCAGAGGTCCTGAAAGCATTGCCTGAAGAGCCAGGTCTTTAAGGCCCTTCTGAAAGCCACCAATGACTCGGCCTGCCTAATCTCTGGAGGCAGTTTATTCCACTGTGCCAGGCCCCCCACCGAGAAGGCTCGATTCCAGGTCAAAGCCCTACGGGTCTCTCTCGGTGTGGCCACTCAAAGAGAAAGGGAGGAAGAGGTTCTGGTTGGTTGGGATGAGGTTGACCTCTGGGAGGCCTGCTCTGCAAGATAGACAGGTCCCAAGCCATGGAGAGTTTTGTATCTTAGTTCATTCCAAAAGTGCCATGCTCTGGTGCTTTCCAGTGGACCTTCATTTCCTAGACATAGTCTCCTAGTCAGGAGCTTTCAATATCTTCAATATCAAAAACCAAACCAAACCTCCTCCAACAAGTGAATTGATTTCAACTTGTTTTAGGAAGTATTTCAAACACCTCCTGTGAAGAAGCACTTTTATGAACAGTAGCTTTTAAATTGGAGGTTTGGATGTAAATCTAGGTACGCCCTGCAGTTTCATGACAAACAGATGTGAACCAGGAGATACTACACTTTCTCATGTTCCCCCTTCTCTCCTTTCCATTAGGGGTCTGGTTGCCCCAACTCAATCTTCTCTTTATGGCATCAGTTTAAAGCTTTCAAGGAAGGAGCAAAGCTTTCCTCAGTATTTTGCAGCTTTGTCATATTACCTTTACTACATTTTCTCAGAACTTCAAAATTTGTTATTTTAGATATTTGTAACTTGTGATGGCATTTTGTACATATTCACCTTGAGTTCCTGTGTGGAAGAGCAGGGTATAAACTGGAACTCCTCAGAACTGGGTTTGTCTTTTAAAATTCCCTGAATTCTCTGGGCAGCATAGACTAGTATAATTTACACATCTCTGGTAGAAATCAAATCAACCAAATGAAATTTTTATTTTCAGTCTCATGCTAGCATGTAAAAGGCTGCCATTTTAAGTTCTCCTCTTCCACTCTTAGGCATTGTAAAAACGGTTTGCACAGTCAGCAATATAGAACTGGAAAAGATCAGAAATTAGAAATAGAGCTGCATAAGAGATCCATTTGAGAGTGATGAGAATGTCCTTTAAAAAGATATCTCCAAATGGATCAGTAACTGGAAAAGAACCAATATGTTGAAAACCACAATTAATAAACTGCAAATGTGAAGCAGTCTGGAATGCAAAAAATAAGGTGGGGAAGCCAGCACTCGCTCTCACTGGCTCAGCCTAGGTCATGGAGCAAACAGGAAGAGGAGGGGCTGGAAGGGCTGGGGGGTGTCCCAGGGGGTTGGGGGGCTTCCACTCTCTCCCCATTCTACATCCCCATAACATTTCCCCTCTCCCTCCATTGAACACACCTCCTCCTCCTCCTTCTGGGGACTTTTCCCTCTTTTTCCAGCAACCATACATGATGATGATGATGATGATGATGATGATGATGATGATGATGATGATGATGATGATGATGATGATGATGATGTGGGATAGCTGAACAATGTGAATAGCTCAATCTATAAACTGAATAAATAAAATAGTCATTATATGAATCATTAAACTTGGTATATATATATATGGATATTAAGATGAGGCACCCATTTGCTGTAATTATATCTTCCTCTAAATATTCAGCCTTGTTGGACATGGCAAGCACAATCCTGATCCACATAAATGTAGTATTTTGCTTTGCAGTATATGTTGCGAACCTAACAGGATTACTTAACCCTCACATCCCAGGCCAGGACATTTTAGTCCCTCAAGAGTTATATGCTGTTACACAATTCTGACAGAACTAGACTTACATTTTATGACACTGTCAGCTGGCATGTTGTAAAAATTATATCTGAATTATAGCCTCTGTTTCCTTGCTTTGTTACTTGTTTTAAACACTTCAAAGCAGTTTAGATAAAATTTGCCTCAATAAATCTATTACCTTTTGTTTACTTGAGCTCCAACAACAACAAGAACAACAACAAATAAAGAAATAAAAACCATACAGTTTTTCATGTATAAAACAATGGCACCTTTGATGATGTACAGCTTTTATTAGCTAAAACTGATTATATCTAAATAAAAAGAACCACCAGCACATGCAATGAACCAGAGTTAATGATTTTTAGTTCAAAGGTTCATTTACAGTATGCAATGAGAAGAGTTTGAACAGGGAGTTGATAAAACTATGTGAATATATTTTACGGCTATGTGTTTCAGTTACACAGCACCACCTCTGCTTTTAGTATGCAAAAGAATGTGGTCCAGATAAGGATCCCTCCAAGCCGTGCATGTTCGCGTAGAACTCCATCGGGACAGTGCATGGGCAGCCAGAAGTTGTTTGTTTGTTTGTTTGTATCCCACCCATCTGGCCAACAGGCCATTACTTCCCATTTTGAATGGGACTTAAACCCCCCCCCACATGCAGAGAGAGAGAAACAGGACATGCGCAGCAAGAATGAACATTAAGGGGATTGTTGGGTCCGGTCATATACTGTAGTGATGCAAGCCTCCTCCACACACTGTGCTAGTGAAGACCAACCCTCTTCTCATATTTGTACAGGAAAGGATACTTTATTATTCTGGGATAAATCTAATCCAAAAGCCCCCATGATCCTTCACATGTTTGAAGAACTAGTGAAGTAGGGATGTGTGTGTGTTATGTCGTTACAGTCATGACGGACTCTTTGTGACCCCATGTCCATGAAGTTTTCTTGGCAGGAATACTGGAGTGGCTTGCCAGTTCCTACTCCAGGCACCTACAACACCTGGTATTCCCTTGGTGGTCTCCCATCCAAGTACTAGCCAGGACCAACTCTGCTTAGCTTCTGAAATCAGGTGAGATCGGATGTGCTTAGGGCATCTAGCCATAACCTCACTGTGCCACAGAATTCCCAACTGGTTTTTCTTTGCCTGGCTGCCACAATGGTTTTGTAGAGAATGGAACTGGAGAATATAGAAACCCTTTCACATGGCTGCTCTCTTGGTATTTGAGACATCTGCTAATCACCCATCATGGACTAATGTGACGTTTGCCCAACCAGCCACACTGGACACCAACTGCTAAGGAATAGTATTATTTTTCAGGCAACAAGAAACTGGGAAGCTAGCCATTTTCCCCAGTTGAGCTTTCATGTTTTAAAGATATTCCTGGAGAAAACGACCATTTGTTACAGACGGGGATATTAAAATAGGAGTACATGTAACTCCTCCATTCTTCCTAGCAACAGCTCATAGCTTTTTAGCTTTGACGGCCATATGTTAATCCAATAATTCTGAAGGCTGAGAAACATCCCTGAGCTCCTGCAAAATGATGATTTGTTTCTGTTATGAACTGTTATTGAATAGGATCAAGTGTTACATCTATTTTTGCAAGGAGTGACATTTTCTTCCTGGCACAAGGTAGATAAATATATAAATCAGAGACATGAAATGCATATACGCTTTTATTTTAAAAAAAGTAATAAAAAGTCTAGGACTTTCCTACTTGCATCAGTCTAGGACTTTCCTACTTGCATCTTGTAAAAACAACAACAGACCAACCTTTTTGAAAGAAGCATTTCTTAGCAAATGCAGCTGGAACGTCCAGCCAGTGAAGTACACAGCACACATTCATAGGTACTGGACCATGCTGACAGGTTTCTGCAAAAAGAGAGGTGATACTGCTGACTATAATGGAAGGATTCAAAAGGAAATATTTTTCCAGTCCTTCAGTATTTTAATAACCCCGTCTTTTTTCTTCTTCTTTTCTTCTTCTTAAAATTCAGGGTTATTTTATGACAGTAAAGGTTTGGGTGTTGTCTGTGAGAAAACATTTGAGCTTAGCTAGATGTTGTAACGAAACATATACAGTGGAACCTTGACTTACATACTGGTTGACTTGCATCATATTTGACTTGCAGCAAGAAGGGGCCTGTTTGACTTGAGTCGCAGGCTTTGACTTACATCTCGGAGCCCCGGCGCAAGGCACCGGAACTGGGCGGCAGCCACAACCCAGCATCGCGGCTGCCGCCTCCAAACTGCTCCTGCCTTCTTCCCCTCCTCCGGCAGCGGCTGCTTCGGCGAGGCCAGCTCAGAGCACCTGGAGCTGGTCCTCGGCCTCACCGAAGCCGCCGCTGCTGCCGGAGGAGAAGAAGGGCCGGGAGCTCAGGGCTGGCCTTGCTGGTTAGACAGTCGGCTCAGTCTTGTAAAAAATCGGGCTGCAGAAGTCTGGTCCACAATGGAAGCATTTTAGTTGGGGAGCTGTAAAGTTGTGGGACTCTAATGGTAAGCATAGAGTTGTTCAGAACTTGGAACTTCAGGTTAAAAATCAGTAAAACTTAAATGTTAGGCATTGTTGCTATGAACATTAAAAAGTGGAGGCATATAACTTGTGGACTATAATTCCACTGCCTCCTCCTCTCTTTGAAGAGACATTTCATTTACATCCCCAGAAGGAATCTCCTATCCCAGTCAAATTTGTGTTAAATTGCTGTTTTCGGGGGTCTTTTTCATCATCTGGAATGAATTAATCCACTTTCCCATTACTTTCTATGGGAAATGTTCATTTGACTTAAGTCATATCCACACACCCAACACAGTTATGGCCTAGAAGAGAGATATACAGTGGAACCTTGACTTACGTCATTAATCCGTTCCAGTGTCATGTTTGACTTAAGTCTAGTCCACTGGAACGGATTAATGACGTAAGTCAAGGTTCCACTGTATATCTCTCTCTTCTAGGCCATAACTGTGTTGGGTGTGTGGATATGATATTAGAAGAACCCAAGTAATTTAGCACAGCTAGGTAAACCTGACTAGTACATTATAGGAATGAACTGTGATTATTAAAACCTGTCTGAACCACTGACTAGACATTGTTCGATTGAAGCATAAAGAAGCAACTAGGATCCTGCTTTGGACGTTTTCTCCATTCAGATTTCTATAGCAAAAGCCACATATTTTGTGACCCATTTGTAAATTATTCTGGAAAGCTCCACAGATTGGAAGAATGGTCGCCCATGTGATCTCTTGATCAGAATGGAATTTCTCCCTACCATTACAACTGTTGTGACCTTATACTATCCTCTAGAACTAATATGAACCAAGCACCAATGTTTGTCCTACTTAATGTAAACTGCTTTTAAAAAATTGACGGAATTTGTTAACCACAGTCAACTGGCTTTGCATTTTAGCAGGCCTACTCTAAAAAGGACTAATGCTGGATTCTGCCCATAAGCTTCACATACAGTATGGATTTTCAGGGAATTCTCATTGTGCTGCTGCCAAGCTGCTGTTTACCCCTGCTTTCCTGGAAGATATATCTGCCTTTGAACTTCATGGTAATACTTTACAAATATATGCTTTTGGCACAGAAAGCTGAAGAACACAAGGGAGGGGTGAGATAAACTGTAAGGAAGTAAGTGTTTTACCAATTAAACTAAGAGATACCAGCTCTATATGTATGGATTTTCAGTGCTGGTCTAGAATAAAACAAAATGCTTTCGAAAGCTCATAAAAGCCATCATTATTTACTAAAGAACTATCCAGGCCCCATCCCTTCCTGTAGTGTGGAAAGGGCATTAAAAGGCGTTTGTTTGGTTGCATGTCCCCAGCATTGGTGACTCTCACTGCCTTTTCTATTGAATTATGCACCATTTCAACATAATTGCAGTATACATTCTTTAGCTTTGGGGTGATGGTAAGAATCATTTTCCTTTCCTGCTAGAACTGAAAGCTGGCATGCAAGTGCTGTGCCACTATTTGTACTTGAATTATGTTTCTATGTTGTAGAATAATGGTTACAGTTTAAATACTTACGTAAGCTCTTTAGGGATTTAATATTGGTTTCATTCATGTGCACAAACTGTCATGTGTAGCACTTTTTCAAAACAAATCCATGTCACTTTGTCTTTCCACCCTCTAGATTCCATGCATTGTACAGATTTCCCTTTTCTTGGCAAGGAAAATACATTCAGGAAACTGTTTGAAAAATTTACCTGATGCACTTTTAGGACATATTCTATTCCACACAGTATTCCTTGGGCTAGAAACTTGAATTTACAGAGACAGGTCACAAAGGATCCCACCCTCCAAGTTCATCCAGGAAGATAATTACTGGCATTGACAAATGGGAATACAGTAGGATCCCCATATCCAGTGATTCATTATCCACTGATTCAGTTATCCACGAATGGCAGAGGAAAAAAATTAAATAATTCAGCAACCACAAAGGAAGCTATTGTCACAAAGAGCAGCTGTAAAGCAAGCTACTATCACAAACATCAGCCATAAAGCAAGCTACTGTCTCAAAACAGCAGTCATAAATAGAGATGGGCACGAAATGACTTTTTTTCATTCCATTATCCTTTATTCGTTCCGTTACATAGGGGTAAATTTAACAGAACCAAACCGAACTGAGAAAAATTGGTTTGGTTCAGTTCGGTTTGTTAATGGGGGGCGGAGATGTCTCCTACCTGGTGCTGGTCTGGAAGTCCTTCAGGGACGGCGACCAGGAAGAGGCAAAAAAGCCTACCACCACGCAGCCATGTGATTGGCACAGCAGTGAAAAAAAAATTAAAAATGGAGAAAGGCCAGCCTTCCTGAAAACACTGCCGCCACCCTCCTCGGGGCCTCTCGGAGGCTTTGTGGGGCAAGTGGGCTGGTCAAGGCAAGCTCCTGGCCAGGCGCGGGCTGAGCCTTGGGAGGCAGTGGCTGTCTCAGATTCCCAGTAGGTTCCTCCTTGCCGGCACCAGCAAGGTGGCCTGGGAGAAGGATGATGAAGCCCCATTTGTGGCCTCTGTGAGTGCACTTGGCATCAGCTCAGCGGCAGACCTGCCCGCAGGACTATATTGCAGTGAGCCGGTGACCCATGCTCGGGCTGTCTGCCCAAAGATGCTCCCAGCTAGAGGAAGAATTACCCTGAAAGTAAGAAAAGTAAGAGAATTACCCTGAAAGTAAGAAAAACGAACAAAAAAAGCCCCCTGAAAGTTCGGGTTGCAGCGAACATCCAGGTTTGGCCCCCGCGCTACAGGTGTGGTGCGGGGTTTTTTTGGTTTGTTTTTCTTACAGACAGCCTGAGCATGGGTCGCCGCAATATAGCACCATGGACAGGTCTGCCGCTGAGCCGATGCCAAGCACGCCCCGTGGAGGCCACAAACCTGGCACCCAGCCTCCGAGTTCACCCGTCCCGCTGGACGCTTGCCTGACCAGACCGCGCCAGAGTACTTGCACCCGGCCACCGGCAAGCCTCTGCTGCGACCTGACAAGCTCCGAACTGCCTGCCATCCTGCTGGCCACCACCGGGCACTGAAGGTGCCCGCCTGCCCAGCCAGCCAAGCCCTCTTCATGCTGGGTAACAGAAGCTAAAAAAAAAAAAAGAGGCACTGGCCCCATGCCAGCACCTAAAAAAACACCCTGCTGCAGGAGCCAGGAGCTGCCGCCCCTCCCGAGGAGCTGCCGCCGCCGGTAAGAACCATCTGAACAACTAACCGGTTTGGGTTCATATGATTTTTTTTAATTCCTATGAACCTGAAATTGAACTGAACCAAGGGTGGGCCCGAACCAGATGAACCCGAACCATGGGTTTTCTGGTTCGTGCCCACCACTAGTCATAAAGCAAGCTACTATCAGGAAACAGCAGTTTGGAGGTGGGTGGGCAGGCATTCTCTCTTATCCACAGTTTTCATTATCGACGGGAAGGCCTAGAACCAATCCCCAGTGGATACTGGGGTCCTACTGTATAAAGTTTCATTGATGAGAACAGTTTTGTAAATAAAGAGGCAAATGAAAATGTGTGCTTAAATCCAGGAAGAGAAACTGCTACATTTCAAGAGATGCTACAAGATTTATCTTTTAATGTTCAAAAGAAAACTTTAAACATTTTTTTAAATGGATAAGGTAGAACTATCATTTCTCGTGATATCTACATTCTGTTCATTTCCTCAACTTATTTTATGCCAAAAACATTTTTGAGTGACTGCAGCCTGTCAGCCCAGAGATGGTAGAAGGCCAAAAGAATAGGTCTATGCCCAGTGAACATTGCTTAGTGTACCTTGCTACCTTCAATTTTCTAGTTGGAGAAGAGTCATATGTGGTGGAGCAGATGTTCTCCATTTTAAAAGTCCCAAATTCAAACTTGGTTTTTGCTTAAAACAATCAGGCAGTAGATGACAGTGAAATAACCATATTGGGCCAAAGGCAAAGCCAAAACATGTCCAAATAATCAGTGTCATTCGAGAGTGTTTGCAGCTGCAGTGCCACCAAGTTCTCAACTACCCAAGCCAAAAATGATACAGTGGTCCCCTGCACTTTCACGGTTCATATACTGTGGTCCTGCTGTATTGTGGGACTGCAGTATATGAAAAAAGCCCCCTGGAGTAAGGGGCAAAGGCCAGTTTCAGGCCTCCCATACTTACCCCAGGACTGGGGTTGCCCAGAATGGGCCTGCGAGGGCCTTCCCGGGCCTTCTGGATCCCCCAAAATGGCCTCCCTCTGATCCAGAAGTCACTTCCGGGTCGCAGGGAGGCCATTTGGGGGGGCTCCAGAAAGCCTGGGAAGGCCCTTGCAGGCCCGTTCAGGGCAGTGCCAGGCTGGGGGTAAGTACAAGAGCCCCCAGCTAGGTTCCCCAGGCTCAACCCGACCTGCATCCGCATATTGCGGATTTTCAGTTATCGTGGGTCGGGACGGGTCCCTAACCCCCGTGATAGATGGGGGGTCACTGTACATTTGAGCTGGCCTTTAATTAAAACCTCTGGTCAAGAGCAGGTTTCTTTAAGAAGGGTTTTATGACAGTGTTTTTTAAAAAAAACCTAATTAGGCACGGACAAACCCACATTCTTAGAGAAGGATTTATCACTACCTTCCACCATGGAATCAGTCCCAGTTTGGCAGATATGACTGAACAGGAGGGGCAGTTACTGAGCAGATGGTGGCCTTCACCATTTCAAGGATTCCTTGAGATTTGAAAAGAATCCCAACTGAAAGGACAAGGAATTGCCAAAGTTACACCGGGACAATCTGTCCCAATTCAGAGTCAAATTAAAGGTGGATCTGAGTAACCTTGTTTGCCAAACACATAGCTAACAGTTCTCAGAGAGAAGCCAACTGCCTGCATTGTCTTTCCCCAATACCCTTGTGAAGGAAGTATTGTACAATTCAGAAAAGCGTTGCTGGATACTATGTCCAGACACAGGGAAGAAGAGACAGAGACTGCCTGAGCAGCCTTTGGCTCTGCAGCAAACCTTTTTATGTGAATCGAAACAAGTTTGCAGCCAGACAATCCTGATTGACCCTCCAATGGTTCTTTAGCTGCCCCTCCTTCTGTTTAATTTCCTTTAGCTCCCTGGTGAATCAGGGGGCTTCTCTACTGCTACAGGCAAGGGGGCACTTGGAAACAATAGTGCAGGTTTGGGGGTTGAACAACCATTTCACAGGGGTCGCCATGAGCCAGTGAATAAAGGTCCCCATCTGCATTCAGGAACCTTCTGCAATCCATTGGATACCTGGAGGAGTTCATCTTAATTAGTTCACTGCCCCTGCAGAGGCTCACCAGCTATCAGTCTAAAACCAGCCATGACAACAATTAACTGTCCATGACAACAGAACAATATGTAACCACTAGAGATGGGGACAAATTGAAAAAAATGAATCATGTTTCTGACAAATATGGCTGATTTGTCAAAATGCGTCCATTCATATTCATCATAAATAGACTCTCTTGAGTCATTGGAGATATATATATACCTCTGCAAACACTGAGATAGGCAGATAGGGCCTGGCAGATAAAGAGATAGGGACTGAGAGACATGTGGTAGTTTAACTAAAATAATATATGTCCACTATAAAATTAGTATCCTAAGTCAATAACAAAAACCATGTGCAACTTGATTCTTTGTTCTATAATAAACCATACTTATTTGTTTTGAAACAAAAGTCTGTGAGACTCCATGATTTGAAATACCACACTTAGTCCTAATAATAAATAAGTTAAATGGTGGCAGCAGAATTACATGTGCACGTGACAACATCAGTATTGCAACTTTTAAAAAACAAGTTGATACACAAGCCGACAAACACATAGTGCCCATTTGTCACCACTGATTTATAGGATGAAAAACAGTTTGGTTATTACTGCCTGTTCCTGTTCCTTCATTTATTGTCAGAATTCCTGAGTGGGTATAGAGAAACGTGCCAACACTGAATTAATATCTCATATACCGACATAATCATTCATGGCAACTTAGCCTTTAGCCTTTAAAAAACTAGCTTGCAAAGATTTCTGTTTTAAAAATCAGTACATTGTGGGAGAAAATGAAGTGACTTAAATAACTGTTATTTAGAGTATACGAAGACTGAAAAGTTTCAAATTGAATAAGATGGAAATGGAAGAGCATATGTACATCATCTTTGGCCATAGTTTTTTTTTGGGGGGGGATGTGCTGTGTTCTGATTTAATTTATTTAAACTATATTTCACCGAATTAGGCAATAGTCACATGAATTCTTGGCTGTTCCGGATTGCTAGACTCTTGTATTCCAAGACATGAAGACAGACCAGCAGAATGTGTGATCTCCAGAGTGAAGCATCTTTTAGTCAGGCTTTTGAAAACTGGCCTACCCAAATCAAAAATAAATTAAATTAAAATTTGAAAACATTGCAAGGCCAACAGTTTGAAACACAGCTGCCATAATCTGTCAACCCTGAGGATTTTAGCTCTGATGGGACTCCAGAGGGGCTTAGGTGGTCAAGAAGCCAAATGACGATGTCAATGAAACATAAATCTCTCCTATCTTTTCCAGATGGCTCTGAAAATATTAGGGTGGAGCAGCTTTACCCCGCAGAGTCTGCCTACTAACCCTGGAACAAGCTATAGTTATTACTTGCACATTTTAGGATGGAGACCTCTATTCCAAACACACTGTGCTGAGACCAGACTTGACAGCGCAGAGCTGAAGACTAAAACATATTTATATCATGTTATGCGCAACATGTAAACCAAGACACATAATCAATCACACAATTGCCACAATACTCAGAGAGAGCACTGCGCTAAAGACCTCTCTGCATTTGTGTTATGGGAGTGCCACAGGGGAAGGGCCCATGTTCTGCCTTTTTCCCATGGCAGCCTTGTTGGTGGGTGAAATTTACAACTAGAAAAAAATCTTGTTTGGACTTATCAAACTCTCCTGTCTATTATGGCTACTTTGAGGGTTCCTGAGAGTTTGTTTGGAGATGCAGCTAGTTGTCATTCCCTGAAATAACTTCTCAACCGGCTGGTTAAATTACACAGTATGTTAAATAAACAAGGTGAGGCAGACCTGCTCTTTGCATCTTATTTTCAAGTTTATTTATTGATGTATTGACATCCCACTTTTCCTCCAATAAAAGTAAAGCCATACACATGACTGGGTTCGTCTCCCTGCTTCACCCTCACAGAAGTTCTGGGAGGCAGGCAAACTTGAGAGACCAGGGTCATCCTGTGAGCTTCATGACTAAGTGGGAGTTGGAACCCATTCTCTTGAGTTCAATGCCTTAAGTCCAGCATGTCCAAACTTTGGCCCTCCTGATGTTTTGGACCACAACTCCCAGAATTCCAAGCCTGTATTTCCAATGGCAAAAGGACTGTGGGAGTTGTGGTCCAAAACATCTGGAGGGCTGAAGTTTGCACATGCCTGCCTTAAGTACTTAACCATGCTGGCTCTCATTCCTTATTCAAGCATTAGATAAGTCAGCCTTGTGAACATGCTTAGAGAGCAACGCTTAGCCCCACTCCTCTCTGTTGACATGCTCTTCACACTTCAGTAACCAGACTTCCCAATGCTCTTGTGTGCCTACACAGCCCACTTGTGGGCAGAAGCCCCTCTTGTTTAGACCCTTCCAGTAAAAAAATACAGCTAGGTTTTAGAGATATGATAAACTAGAATTGTGCAAATAGCATTTAATTCAATTTGGTTTGCATTATTTGTCTTATAAATCACAGCCAATTCATTCTGAACTTATTTGTAGCCTGTCCAGTTGAAGTTGTATTTGAATATTTCAGAGTATTTGAATGTATGCATAAATGTCCCAATAAGGAAAAAGCATGAAAATGGCAAAAATAAAGGACTCAGACCTAAGATAGGTGTTGAAAATCAGTTCTGTCAACTACTGTTCAACCTCAAGTGTGCAAGCACAAAGCACACCATTTCCTTCCTTCCCTTCTTTTTCCCTTCCACCAATCCCACTGGAAACTCTGCAGTGGAGTCAACAAAGCCTTGCTGAAGGAGGAAGAGATACTTTCAGTTAGGTCGTTACTTCACATCCCTTTCATTGCGGTTTGCAGTCCCACTTGGTACCGGTACGAAGTAATCTTACCACACGTCCATTGCGCGACAATGGGAGTTTGTCCTGACCATGCCCTCTGAACTGTGATTTAAGCAGGATGAGCGATTCCCCTCCCTGGCCTCGGGAATCTGCTCGTCTTGCTTCTCGTTCTGAGACAAGAGCCCGTGAAGTAAGCCTCGTCACGGAACAAGTGCCAATTGTAGCTCGTTGCCATCTAGTGGCAGGAGTGCGAAGTGACATTCGCCAGTAAATTCCCTATGGAGTCAGGAATGCAGTGCTGAGATTTTAAAAGACAAATGCCTCGAAGTTTGCTCCGTAACACATTGAAGGCAAGGCTTTGGAGAATTGAAACATCGAAAAATGGAAGGTTGGACCACCAAAAAGAGAGAGAGAGAGAGAGAGAGAGAGAGAGAGAGAGAGAGAGAGAGAATGAAGGCATAGAATTTCATATCTCATCACAGAACGAGGATGTGCAGTAACAGTCATCCCAGTATCATCAATCACGCGACTGACGTCAATACGCAATGGACTTCCTCCAGGAACAAGAATGCACATGAAGTAACCGTCTTAGTTGCTAGGCTGTCGTGGTACCTGACTGCTCCTTTGTATGTCATGTTTGCCATCTGTGGGGTTCTGTTCATTCTAAACAGTTATGCATATATGCATTCATAAATAGTGAAATCAGGTTTTTATGAGCTATGACAGTTAAGGTATGCTAAGTACATATACATAGTCAAAGTACTGGAATGGATGGAAGTTGAGTGACAGAATGTTGAAAGCAGGGATAAATGCTGGTTGAATGACATGTTTGAAATGTGATTTGAAGTGGCAATTAGGTTGCTTAGAAAACTCAGTTTATTTTGAGTAGTCAGAGAGAGTAGGTCAGAGTGTCTGTCTTGAGGAAGAGAGGAGAATGAAGTCTTTGTGAGAGTGTGTTGTATGAAATATGTGGAATAGTGAATGTTTAAGTTAGAGTATAATGCAAAAGCACGTGTGACAAACAGTTGAAATATATATTTATTAACATTGTTTTCCCCTTCAATTAAACTGCATTGCCTTAAATTGCCCTACCCTTCAATTTATCTGCATTCCCTAAGTAAAATCCCTTTGTTGAGAAAACTTTCCCCATTATTTGTTTTTAGCTATAATGTTAGAGGTATTTGGTAGTCAGAAAACAGAAAGTATCACACCCATATTAGCTCAGATTCTAGAAAACCAAAACTTGAAGAAGACAAAGACAGAGCTTCCATCAAAGAAGCTTTTCACTTAATAACTAAATAATATTAATAGCTGGATGAAAAAGGCATGGCGGTGGTATGGCATCATAAAAAGGGAAACTACAGCACTTGGGATGCGTTTGGGACGTGGTTGTCTTTTAAATTAATGCCTAATTTGATGGCATTAAGAAGAGGTGGTTAGAAGGGATGGGCATTTTGTTTAAGAACCAGTAGTTTATGAAAAGAACCATGTGAGCCCAAGTGGTCCTCGGAACCGGCTG
Source organism: Phrynocephalus guinanensis (assembly GCA_037367245.1). Lineage (NCBI taxonomy): Eukaryota > Metazoa > Chordata > Lepidosauria > Squamata > Agamidae > Phrynocephalus > Phrynocephalus guinanensis. The sequence goes on from CM074733.1 coordinate 144,510,534, forward strand.
ATACATGCAGAGCCAATTGCTTTATCTTTCTCTGTCTCACACAGGGTTAAAATCCAATGAGGAAGCCCACCGCGATGTCATCTTTCCTGCTTCATGCTGCTGGCCAATCAGAGAGGGATGCGGGATGATGCCTGTCCCTGCACAGCTCCTGATTGGCCATCATCATAGATCTAGTACAGATAACGTCCCAGCATACTTCCTCATTAGATTTTAACCCTATGCGAGACAGAGAAAAGTAAAGCAATTGGATCTGCATTGATCAGCCAGTTCCAAGGACCACCTGGGCTCACGTGGTTCGTTTCGTAACCTACTGGTTCCGAAATGAAATGCCCATCCCTAGTGGCTAGATTTTAGGGTGAGGATGCCAAAGAGGTATATTGTATGTGATTACTTGAGGCATATGTAATTTACTCAAGAGAAAATTAGTGAAAAGGGAACCTCCTTGGAGACACAACCACCTACTGCGTCTAGAACACAGCTATCTGGAATACAGCAAGAAAAGAAAAGAAACAGGAAGTGTACTGCAAAATTACAGTGTCAACAAGAGCATAGAGAAAAACAGAAAAAAATTCAGGAGCAGGAATAATTTAAGTCCTGTTTCCCTATTTATTTATTTATTTATTTATTTATTTATTGTGGGACTTATATACCGCCCGTCTTCCTGGTCGGGAACTCCGAGCGGTTTACAACATATAAGAAAACAACAAATTCCACAATATTATAGAAACTAAACAGGTAAAACAGCAAAGTGCAGGAGATGGCGATGGCGGGGAGAAGAACAAAAAAATATCATCCAAATGCCTCCCGGAAGAGAAAGGTTTTAAGGGCCTTCCGGAAGGCAGGCAGGGACTCTGCAAGGCGCACTTCTGCTGGTAGATGGTTCCAAAGCGTCGGGCCAGCCACAGAGAAGACTCGGGAGCGAGTGGAAGTTCTCCGAGCCTCCCTGGGCGTGGCCACGCGCAGCATGTGCGCCCGCGACAACCTAGTTGGACGGGCCGAAGTTGACCGCTGGTCGATCCGCTCTGTCAGGTAGCCAGGTCCTAGGCCATGGAGGGTTTTGTAAACCAAAACCAGGACCTTGAATCTGATTCGGGCTGCAACGGGTAACCAATGCAGGCGGGCCAGAACTGGGGTGATGTGCTCGAATCGATGCACTCCCGCCACCAGTCTGGCCGCCGCGTTTTGGACCCGCTGCAGACGCCGAATCAGCTTCAAGGGCAACCCCATGTAGAGCGCATTGCAGTAGTCCAGTCTCGAGATCACCAACGCCTGGACCACTGTTCTAAGGGAGTCCCCATCCAGGTACGGACGAATCTGGGCAATTCTACGGAGGTGGAAAAAGGCATCCCTGGACACGGCGGACACCTGGGCCTCCATGGTGAGCGCCGGGTCCAGGACTACTCCCAGATTCCGGACAGAGTCCGATGGCCTGAGGGAAACGCCCTCCAAGGTGGGAAACGGGCCACCGTAGCTGGATGGGGTAGCCCCGAAGAACATAACCTCGGTCTTATCGGGGTTGAGCTTGAGCCTGTTAATCCTGGTCCATTCCATGACTGCACCCAAGCACCGATCGAGGGTCCGGACAGCCTCATCTGCAGCGGTGGAAAAGGAGACATAGAGCTGCGTGTCATCAGCGTACTGATGACAGCAGACTCCATGTCCCCTAATGACCTCTGCCAGTGGCCTGATGTAAATGTTGAACAGCATGGGAGAGAGAGACGACCCCTGTGGAACCCCACAAGGGAGTATCCAAGGAGCCGACATCTCGCCCCCATGCTGAACCTGCTGGGGACGGTCCCCGAGGAAGGATCGGAACCAACTGTGAACAGTGCCTCCGATCCCAGCCTCGGAGAGCCGATCCAGCAGGATACCGTGGTCGACGGTATCAAAGGCCGCTGACAGGTCCAGAAGGACCAACAAGGAGGAGCACCCCCTGTCGGCCCCCCGGAGGAGGTCATCTTGCAGAGCGACCAAGACTGTCTCGGTCCCCCGACCGGGCCTGAACCCAGATTGGAATGGACCCAGGATGTGCTCACCCTCCAGATGTATTTGAAGCCGGATCGCGGCCACCCTCTCGATCACCTTGCCCATGAAAGGAACATTAGCAATCGGACGATAGTTGGATAAATCGCCCGATGCTAGGTTGGGTTTCTTTAGAATGGGCTTTACCACAGTCTCCTTCAGGCGAGAGGGAAAAATCCCTTCCCTGAAGGAGGCTGTGGCGATGATAGATGCCCATTCTGATATGCTCCCTCCAACGGCTTTCAAGAGCCAAGATGGGCAAGGGTCGAAGGGGGTGGACGTGGGCCGGCAGTGGGCAATTGCCCTGGAGGCCTCAAGTGAGGTGACAGGCCCAAACTCAACCATGCGAGAAGACCGAGGGGGCGCAGCCATCGGGGGTGCCGAGAGTGGGCTAGAGCAACAGGATTCAAAACCGGTGCGGATGGCCTCAATTTTTGATCGAAAAAAGGCTGCAAAATGCTCACTACTGAAATCAGTAGGAGGAGGCCTGGACAGTCCAGGATTAGTGAGGTCACGAACCACACGGAAGAGCTCTGCTTGACGGTTCGAGGCCTCACTAATTCTCAGGGTGTTATAAGATCTTCTGACCACCCTGATTGCGTGAACATAGCGCCTGGACTGTGCGATGACTGCAGCCTTCTTAGTCGCCGACCGGTTCTTCCTCCAGCTGCGTTCCAGCCTCTTCCGTTCTTGCTTCATCGCTCGAAGCTCTTCCGTGAACCACGGTGAGGAACGAGCTCGGCAGCGGATGAGGCGCCTGGGGGCGATCTGGTCGACAACCCGGGAAGTTTCGATAAACCATTGGTCTACCATGGAGTCAACCAGATCGTCAGCCAGTCCGCCAGGAGGCCCTCCGAAGACTTCACGAAACCGATCAGGGTCAAGGAGTCTTCGGGGGCGGGCCCATACTGTTGGCCGAAGGTCCCCGCAGGGTGGGACGGCGATTCATACAGAGAAAGACAGCAGGTGATGGTCTGACCATGACACGGGGGTGGGAACAATGTCCCACACCCTCAGACACAAATCCTCAGACGTGGAGGAAAATACCAGATCCAGGGTGTGTCCAGATCTGTGGGTTGGGCATAAAACATGCTGGGACAGATTCATGGAGGTCATGGACTCCATGAAATCCAGAGCAGCACCAGACAGGTCACCGCCAGCATGCACGTTGAGATCTCCCACCACCAGAAGGCGGGGGGTTCTCAACAGAGCTGCGGCGATGAACTCGGTGAGCTGTGGTAGGGATTGTGCTGGGTTGCGGGGAGCGCGGTAACCGAGCACAATGCCAAACCTGTCCCGCTGCCCAACCAACAGATGGACACATTCCAAACCTGGAATCACCAACGTCGAGGCCCTGCTGATTTGAATAGTATCTCTGTAAACAATGGCCACCCCACCCCCCTTACGACCCTCCGATCTTCCCACCCCCTGCACCAGAAACCCAGGGGGGCACAGCTGGGTGAGGGACGCCCCCCCCTCTGCACCCACCCAGGTCTCGGTGACATACGCCAGGTCGGTCCTCCCATCAGCGATGGTGTCACGGATGATGGGTATTTTATTATGAACCGACCTGGCGTTCAACAGGAGGCAGGAAAGATTGGAGGCACTGGCGGAGTGGCTCCGAGGCTCGTGACAGTGAGCTGAGGGGTCAGAACGGGGGACAGGCGCAAGATGCCTGGCCCGAGTTCTTCTTATCCGACTAACCCCCCAGCACCTAGCGTACCGACCACGGCCCGACACAACTGGTATGGTGGTCCCTGCCTGCATGATGGGTAAAAAAAAAACAAAACACAAGGAAATATACAACTAAACAGTAATCAAATTCAAAATACAACAAAATACACAACACACAGTGCAATACACAGCGGCGTAATAAAATACACTACCAAATAAAAATAAAATAACAACAATAGAATCTAAAATAAAAAGTAAAAGAAGTTGGGATCATGTAGGCTGCTGGTGGAGGGGAGGGGGGAGGAAGAAGGAAGGGGGGGAGAGAGGGGGGGAACAAGCCGACAGCAGCGACTGACAGCGAGGCAAATCCGCAGCCTACAAAGGCTGTCGGGACCTCCCAGCCAGGCGAAGATGGCGGCCCGGCCCCCTCTCTGGTGGAAAGACACGCCAAGGCGGGTAAGGACTAACGCCAGAATGTTGATGAACTTGGCAGTATTCGGTACGAGCAAACAACCAAAATAAAATAAAATGGTTCCCCTCCCACCAATCAGAGTCATGAGAAGCCCGCAGACTTGATGATAGTGGTCCACGTCAGCGACATGCGCGGGCTCCAAAATAGAATTCCGCTTGATGGTGATGGCAATAGGCCAGGGGGGGAAAGGCCACAGGAGATGACAATGCAACATCCTGCCTTCACACCGCAGAAGAGGCTATGTCCGTCGGAATCCGCAAGCCCACAAGAGACCAGGGGCGGAGGGAGCGGCAGATGGCACTGGACTCTTGGGTCAGCAGGAACGGTGGTCTTCTAGGTCCCAGGCAGCTCTGCTTTTCAAGCCTTCCCTCCCTCGAGCAGGTGGTGAGTGTTGAGGTGGAAGGCAGCTTGAGCAACAGAGCAAGGGGCCCAGTCCTGACTTGCCTCAGGAGTCCAAGAGGCCAAACTCCCCCAGAGAAGCCACAGAAAGGTCCCCTGTCTCTCACCCAGGGGCGGAGGGAGCGGCAGATGGCACTGGACTCTTGGGTCAGCAGGAACGGTGGTCTTCTAGGTCCCAGGCAGCTCTGCTTTTCAAGCCTTCCCTCCCTCGAGCAGGTGGTGAGTGTTGAGGTGGAAGGCAGCTTGAGCAACAGAGCAAGGGGCCCAGTCCTGACTTGCCTCAGGAGTCCAAGAGGCCAAACTCCCCCAGAGAAGCCACAGAAAGGTCCCCTGTCTCTCACCCAGGGACGGAGGGAGCGGCAGATGGCACTGGACTCTTGGGTCAGCAGGAACGGTGGTCTTCTAGGTCCCAGGCAGCTCCGCTTTTCAAGCCTTCCCTCCCTCGGGCAGGTGGTGAGTGATGAGGTGGAAGGCAGCTTGAGCAACAGAGCAAGGGGCCCAGTCCTGACTTGCCTCAGGAGTCCAAGAGGCCAAACTCCCCCAGAGAAGCCACAGAAAGGTCCCCTGTCTCTCACCCAGGGGCGGAGGGGGCGGCAGATGGCACTGGACTCTTGGGTCAACAGGAACGGTGGTCTTCTAGGTCCCAGGCAGCTCTGCTTTTCAAGCCTTCCCTCCCTCGAGCAGGTGGTGAGTGTTGAGGTGGAAGGCAGCTTGAGCAACAGAGCAAGGGGCCCAGTCCTGACTTGCCTCAGGAGTCCAAGAGGCCAAACTCCCCCAGAGAAGCCACAGAAAGGTCCCCTGTCTCTCACCCAGGGACGGAGGGAGCGGCAGATGGCACTGGACTCTTGGGTCAGCAGGAACGGTGGTCTTCTAGGTCCCAGGCAGCTCCGCTTTTCAAGCCTTCCCTCCCTCGGGCAGGTGGTGAGTGTTGAGGTGGAAGGCAGCTTGAGCAACAGAGCAAGGGGCCCAGTCCTGACTTGCCTCAGGAGTCCAAGAGGCCAAACTCCCCCAGAGAAGCCACAGAAAGGTCCCCTGTCTCTCACCCAGGGACGGAGGGAGCGGCAGATGGCACTGGACTCTTGGGTCAGCAGGAACGGTGGTCTTCTAGGTCCCAGGCAGCTCCCAGGCAGCTCCGCTTTTCAAGCCTTCCCTCCCTCGGGCAGGTGGTGAGTGTTGAGGTGGAAGGCAGCTTGAGCAACAGAGCAAGGGGCCCAGTCCTGACTTGCCTCAGGAGTCCAAGAGGCCAAACTCCCCCAGAGAAGCCACAGAAAGGTCCCCTGTCTCTCACCCAGGGACGGAGGGGGCGGCAGATGGCACTGGACTCTTGGGTCAACAGGAACGGTGGTCTTCTAGGTCCCAGGCAGCTCCCAGGCAGCTCCGCTTTTCAAGCCTTCCCTCCCTCGGGCAGGTGGTGAGTGATGAGGTGGAAGGCAGCTTGAGCAACAGAGCAAGGGGCCCAGTCCTGACTTGCCTCAGGAGTCCAAGAGGCCAAACTCCCCCAGAGAAGCCACAGAAAGGTCCCCTGTCTCTCACCCAGGGACGGAGGGGGCGGCAGATGGCACTGGACTCTTGGGTCAGCAGGAACGGTGGTCTTCTAGGTCCCAGGCAGCTCCCAGGCAGCTCCGCTTTTCAAGCCTTCCCTCCCTCGGGCAGGTGGTGAGTGATGAGGTGGAAGGCAGCTTGAGCAACAGAGCAAGGGGCCCAGTCCTGACTTGCCTCAGGAGTCCAAGAGGCCAAACTCCCCCAGAGAAGCCACAGAAAGGTCCCCTGTCTCTCACCCAGGGACGGAGGGAGTGGCAGATGGCACTGGACTCTTGGGTCAGCAGGAACGGTGGTCTTCTAGGTCCCTATGCCGCTGTGCTACCCCATTCAAATCCTGTATAACAAAACAAATTTTCCCCTTGCAGGCACTCAGTTTATTGGACTGAGATCTGCAGTTACTAAAAAGCAAAGAAGAAAAATCCTTGACTACACACTTATGGTGCTTCCTCGGAATTAAAGCAGTGTGATAGTGATATATTTCCACGTTCTGTAACAGTCTTCCCTCAAAAATCTCAGTGGAGGGAAATTCTTTCCAAGGAGCTCTGTTACAATTTCTGGGAAAGCTTCAGCTGTCAATCTCCTTTGGGCTCCCTACTACTTCTGTTATGCCAATGAGTGCTTTTTACATTCAAAAGCAATATTCAACACTTTGGAAAGACTGATTCAATTGATGTGCTGCTTTGAGGGTCCTAACTTCACTTTGGATCAGCTCAAAAACTGACAGATATCACTGCTTTACCTCAGATTCTGAATAATTTTAGAACCAAAAGCACATTCATACACCAGACAAAGGCAATAATCAAATTTAAAATGAAACTACAGAAACAGCATAAAATTAAGGGTTAAAGTTGTTTTAAAAAGTAATTCTGTTGGCAATTAAGAAAAGAGACAGAACTTTGCCTGACATCTAAGTGATATTATAGTAGACACTGATGCATCTCTTTGGAGATGATATGTAACAAGTGAGACACCCCAAATCTGAGTAGATTTATTTTTTTATCTAGTTTCACCAGGAAAATATATAAAAAACCAAGAAAACCCCACCTATTCTTTTAAGAAACAATCTTTTGTAGAACGGTCCATAGACTGAATATATGTCAAAGAATTTAGTCCCTCATGATATCATAAGTTCCCAAATGAGAAGAAATTTAGTTTCATAATGGCTCCTCTATATAAACAAAAGGTTGAGAAAAAGGGTACTTCTGGCATATTTTTTTGCGATTGGATTGCCTGATTATTAAAAGCTTATATATACCCTTTAAAACTGTAAATGTGCATGCAAATTCGTAATGTTGAGAATTCACTGAATAGTACCATACTGTATTTGGATAGTTCTGAATATTGTATATCAGAATTCAAATTAGATAGTTCTGAATGTCTGTGATAATAATCTCTAGGTTGGAAAGCAAAAGGCCTACATTTCTGCTTGCTAGAGGAAGAAATGAAAATGAAACCTCTTTCTGGGGCATTCTGGAGTGATTTCTTCAGAAATGAAACTTAAAAGCACTCTGGCTGCAATCCAGAGTTCAATCCATATGCACATTACAGTCATTTCCTAATACCTAGGCACTGCTGACAGTTGTTGTGCAATCTTTTTGGAATGGCACAATCACTGCGAAAGTGTCAAACAACACAGAGAAATCCTTTAAAAATATTTAGCCTGTGTGCATTTCTTTCTTTCTTGAATGGGAAATACTGTACAATGACTATGTAACATTCCTACTGACCATAAGAGAGTTCTGGACATTCTGAATATTTAAAATTCCAAATTCTGAACTGAAATTCCAAATCCCATTTCCAAATCCAAATTTGTGTGCTAGAATATCTAAAGACAGTATATTTATGAATATATTTTGATTCCAATTATCAACAGTGCAGCATGTAGTTTCAGGTAATTATAAACCATGATTTGAATGGTTTTGTACAAACCATTTACAAAGCTCTGCTGAAAATGTATAGAAGAGGTTGTTGAAGAAAAAAAAATAGCTCTGTCTTGAACATATATCAACAAATTTAGCTTTCAATCAGTTCTGCCTAAAGAAAATTTAACACCTCCCAAATCTTTTTCACCATGTATATATCTATATCTATATCTATATATATCTATATATATCTATATATATCTATATCTATCTATCTATCTATCTATCTATCTATCTATCTATCTATCTATCTATCTATCTATCTATCTATATAAAACTTCCTCATCTCTACTTGTTCTCTGGAAGTGAGAGAGCCACAGGCATGGCAGGAAGCCACATGCAACGTGAGACTCTTTCCACACTGCACAGATTATTAGCTGTGACAGTTTTGACAACACAAATCACCTGTTGACAGTACAGGTCATGCACCTCCAAGCAAGTAATCTCTTTGACAAAAAGTATGGGCAGTAGGAGGGCCACAGGCAAATCTGTAGAAGATTAATAGGGACAGTATTTACACACTCACCCCATAGCCTTTTCATCCCCTTTTGATGCAGGAAGAAGAGAGACTCCAGAAGGATGATTTCCCCTGCTGGTTCAAATGATTTTTTTAAGACTTACATTTGTAGTATACTGTTCTATTGCATTTTCTATCTATCTATCTATCTATCTATCTATCTATCTATCTATCTATCTATCTATCGATCGATCTATCGATAGATAGATAGATAGATTTATATATATATAGATATAGATATAGATATTAGACATGGGCACGGAGCGGCGAAATTGTCGTTTCAGTTTTCGGTTATCGTTTCCGTTACGTAACGGAAACGGTAACGATAATTACGCTGCTCCAGCTCGAACCCAACCCGAAAAAAGAAAAATTGGGTCGGGTTTTTCGTTGTCTTTAATGGCATCGCGCCAATCGTGTGATGCCAAGCAGCACAGAAAAAAAGTTTTAAAAAGTAAAAAAAAAAACCCGACTCCCGGCCAAAAAAGCAGACGAAAACTAGAGGGGTGGTTTCTGGGGGTGGTGGTCCCCGGCCTTCCCCCCTCCTGTCCTGGGCTGCTTGCACCAGGCTGGGGGGGTCATTCTCGTCGTCTGTCTCGCTGCATGCTATGCGGTGGGGGGGATCCAAAATGGCAACCACAATTTTTCTTTTGAAATTGTGGTCAAAAAACACACCAAATCACCACAGAAACATGTGAAATTTATTTATTTTAAATGCCTGATTTTTAATAGTAGCAGCAGTGGGTTTTTTATAGCAATAAAGCGTCGTATTGATTTTATTTTATTTTATGGGACCATGCAAATTTTTTTGAACCATTCCAACCAATGGCATCACCAGGTTTTTGACTGGCACTTCTGGATGTCTCGGAGGGCTTAAAAAGCCGAGGCACCTTCCAGAAATCGCAGTCAGGTGTATGGATGTGGTTGAGGGAGGAGGGCTGGCTGCTGGTGCTGGTGTGATCCGATCGAGATTGAGGAGGGAGGCTGGAGGCTTTAGGATTTAAGTTAGGCAGGCAGGGAGGGAATTGAATTTAGAAAATAATTTCTTTGATTCCCTGCAGCTTTGTCTGCTGAAGGGAATAGCAGTTTATTCTTTATTTCTTCTCTGGCAGTTTGTGAGGATTTTTTTCTGATATTGGATAAAGGGGGAGGTTCGACTAGGAGTGGAAGGTGTGGATTTATTTTAAAAATATATTATATAGTACCATTTATTTTCTATTTTCCCAACTTCAATTTGCTTGCACACACGCACATTTGGGGTGCAAGCCAAGAACAGAACCTCTATCCTAAGTGATATCCTAACTGCCCACTCGCCCGTCCGCCTGCGCCGCCACCCGCCTGCGGCCCACGCCACCGCCCGCTCACTCGCCCGCCCGCGGCCGCCGCCCACCTGCTCACCTGCCCGCCCGCACCTCCCCCCTGCCGCTGTCACCGCCCACCCATGGCCCCCCGCCACCGATGCCCGCCCGCCCCTCCCCCCCGCCGCCCGCCCCCCCCGCCCCACCCGCTGCCTAGGGCGCAAAAACACTTAACACCGGCCCTGATTGCGGGACGCCCCTATGCTCTGGGGGAAGTCAAATCATGCTAAATCACAGTGGAAATGACAAACGACAAACGAAACGACAAATTTTTGAAAGATTTCATGACAAACGGAAACGACCCAAAACGGACCTGTTCCGACAAGTGAAAACTCGAAATGTCATTTTTTCTGGTCGTGCCCATGTCTAATAGATATAGATATAGATATAGATATATGTTGTTGTTGTTGTTGTTGTTGTTGTTGTTGTTGTTGTGTCATTACAGTCGTGACTGACTCTTTGCCAGTTCCTACTCCAGGCGCCTACAGCACCTGGTATCCCTTGGAGGTCTCCCATCCAGGTACTAACCAGGGCCGACCCGGCTTAGCTTCCGAAATCAGGTGAGAGCGGATGTGCTAGATAGATAGATAGATAGATAGATAGATAGATAGATAGATAGATAGATAGATAGATAGATAGATAGATAGATAGATAGATAGATAGATAGAGAGAGAGAGAGAGAGAGAGAGAGAGAGAGAGAGAATTTACCACTTTTGGTGGATTTGGCCTAGAAATGTTTCATAGATATGCTGGTATATTTGAGTCCCAGTGGGTGAAATTTCAAATTATATTTAACTATCTCACAAGAGGGTAAGCAAGGGCCAAATAACATAGAACATTTAAATCATTTCTTTTTCCTCCTTTTTATATTGATACATTTGTAAGCGTAATCATATAGTATACAGTGGGACTCCCATATCCACAGGGGATCAGTTCCAGGCTGCCCCACTGATATTGAAATCTGTGGATAAGAACAAACACTCTTATCATGTGGTGACAGTGGTGACAGAGGTGCTGGGGTGCTGGGGTGAAAGCTTTCACCCTGAACCCCCCCCCCAACTGCTGCACAGCACGAAGGACTGAGTTACATGGTGGAGCACTAGTGTGGGGGACCAGGTAGTTCAAAGGCACACTGCCCCACTGCACAGTCAACTGAACTGCCCAGTGGGGCTGGTGGAGTGCCGAGGGCAAAAGCGGTGAAGCTGCACCACCGCTCGAAGCCGTCAAAACCAGTAAGAAAAATCAGTGTGGCTCCCTCCATCCAGTCAGCCACCACTAATGAAGTGGCTGGTAGTCAGAGTGCTGAGCATGGGCCCAATGGGTGAACAGCTACCCTAGCACAGTGGAGGGAGGAGGGAGTGGTGATGGGGAGAATGGAGAAAGACCGAACAAGGAGGCCGGACTGGCAGAAGAGGCCGGGCCAGCAGGAGAGGCCAAGTATGTCAGTGAGCTCTTTGAATATCCGGGATGCCCTACACCAGACCTGTCAAATGTCCTGTTTGGGGTGGGACAATACTTTTTTTTAGCATTGTCTCACCTCTGTCTCGGAGCATTTATTTTACCGGAAATGCCCTGGGCAGTGACAGCAGTGGCAACACAAGGCGACCTTGCCCATTGCTCTGGGAAACACCTCCCTCAGGTCTGCTCAGAGTGCTAGTGGCGCAGTGGTTAAATGCCTGTATTGCAGGTAAAACTGTGCTCACAACCTGGGGTTCAATCCCAGGTAGCAGGCTCAAGGTTCACTCAGCCTTCCACCCTTCCAAGGTCGGTAAAATGACTACCCACCTTGCTGGGTGAGGCAATGTGTAGCCTGCATACTGTAATTAAAAAACTGTAAACTGCCCAGATACTACTTGAAGTGGTACAATATGGGGTGGTATATAAGCAGAATACTTTATATAAGCAGAACACTTTGCTTTTGCTTTTTGCTTTCCTTATGAACCACAGATTATCTGACCTTTTCTCTCCCCTGTTTTACCAAACTGACAATTTTAATCCCAGTGATTTTTTTAAAAATAGTGATGCACCATGTTTGGGGTTATCTGACCTTTGAGACACTGTTGACAATTTTAAAATGAAAGAACGTTCAAATAACAAGGCAGAATGATCACAGACATCTTCTGAAAACCTTACATAGCACAATTGACTCTACAGTGGTACCTCTACTTACCAGTTTAATCCATTCCGAATGCATGCTCATAAGTTGAACAACTCATAAGTAGAGCAGCCGTATCTAAAAAATAAAAATAAAAATTCTAAGTAGAACAGACCGCCTCTGAAATTTTTAAGGCAGCAGTTAAAATGCCAATGGTTTCCCACTCTTAAGTCAAATTGCTCGTAAGTAGAGCTGCTTGTAAAGCGAAGTACCACTGTAAACACCATTAAAAGCCAAATGTTGTCACTGTCTGCATGAAGCAGAGCAAAGACAGGGCCAATCTCATCAAGAGAATGAATTCCACAATTGGATGATTGTCCTAAACCACCTCTTGTCCCCTCCCAGTGAATCAGCCTGGGTTGGTGGGACGTATGCCAAAGCTCCTGAAGAAAATTAAACTACCAGCAGGTTTGTGTAGGTGTAGGTGGACTTTTGGTTATCCTGGCCCCAAACATTTTAACAATTTATAGTTAAGAACCGCCACTTGGGCTTGGGCCTGGAAAGCAAGTGAAGTCAGTGCAGTCTGAAGTTATATAATGTTTTAATTATGGCCAATAGAAAGACATATAAGAAAGCAATCTATACCAGATGATGTTCCTGAACACTGTTCAAAGCCATTGCGGTACTTAAATCTAATGTTTAAAGCATAGATCACTTTGGCAGATCTGTATTATGCAGAGTAAGGGGCACAACTGGCGCACCAGCTATTGCTGGGCAAAGGCCCCTCAGGTCATACCTTCCTCTTGGGAAACAAGGAGTATTGTGTACAATTCTGGTCACAGCATCTCAAGAAAGACATAGTGGAACTGGAAAAGGTGCAGAAGAGAGCGACTAAAATGATTACTGGGCTGGGGCACCTCCCTTATGAAGAAAGGCTAAAACATCTGGGGCTCTTTAGTCTGGAGAAAAGGCGCTTGAGGGGGGATATGAGTGAGACATACAAAATAATGCAGGGTATGAGTAAAGTGGATAGAGGGAAGCTCTTCTCTCTCTCCCAAAATACCAGAACTAGGGGACATACACTCAAATTGAAGGCTGGGAGAGTAAGAACTGACAAAAGAAAATATTTTTTTTCACCCAGCGCGTTGTAAGTCTATGGAACTCCCTGTCACAGGATGTGGTGATGGCATCTGGCCTGGATGCCTTCAAAAGGGGATTGGACAGATTCCTGGAGGAAAAGTCCATCACAGGTTACAAACCATGATGGAGAAACCAGGGTACTTCAAGGGCCAGATGCAGGGGAGTGGTATCAGGAGTAGAGATGGGCACGACTTAGCGGTATTCCCATTTCCGTTTCCGTTACTCGTATCCGTTACTCTACGGAAATGGTAACGGGAATTACTCTGCCAGACTTCGAGCTCGAACCGACGAACGAACAATTTGGTCTGATTTGTCGTGCTCGTTACTTGCATTGCGGCGATCGCGCAATGCCAAGCGGCACAGAAAAAAAGTTTTTAAAAGTTAAAAAAAAAACCGATTCCTGGCCCTAAAAGTAGGCGAAAACTGTCTGAGGGCACCTACCAGGCCAGAAGGGTGTTTTATTTGGGGGGGTTTCCCCGCCCCCCTCTCCTTGGCTATTGCTACTGCTGCGCTGCTGGTACCAGGCTGGGAGGGCGCATCCATTTGCCATGCAGTGCGGGGGATCCAAAATGGCGACCGCAATATTTTTTTTGAAATCGTTGCCCAAAACCCCACCAAAGCACCACAGAAACATGCGAAAATTAGCTATTTTAAATGCTTGAATTTTTACAGTAGCAGCAGTGGGTTTTTCTTGCAAAAAAAAGTCTCCGTTGATTTTATTTTATTTTATTTTATTTTATTTTATTTTATTTTATTTTATTTTATTACACCTGCACATTCGCAATGATGGGCTCGCCCATGGGAGTGGATCATGCAAATTTTCCACCAATCGCATGGCCACTTGGCCAGGTTGACCACAGAGACTTCTGGGATGTGCCAATCGGGCATAAACAGCCCACCACTAATTGTAGCCCAAACCCGAACCCTAACCCTAAGCCTAACCCATACGCCAGTACACTGTCCTTCTAAGTGGGTCATAAAGGCACCCAGAGGTGCACCCCAATACTCACCCTAACCTTACCCGTAACTAGCCTAACCCTAGCCCTTGCGCTAACCCATCTTAACCCTAAGCCAGATCTACTTGCATTGCACTACATGCAAGTACGTGAGACACAGCGGGTGCAAAGAGTCTGCCAGTCCGTCACTTGTGGCTCTGGCTGACTCCTGCAGCTCCCTCCAGGAGCCTGCTACCCCCCCCAAACCAGTACTAACGACAATGAAAAAACAAAAAAACGAACTGACTATTTTTTGCAAAATTTCGCGAAAAACGGAAACGAGCCGAAACGGACTGCCTCCGACACACGACAACTCGAAAACGTCATTTTCCCTAGTCGTGCCCATCTCTAATCAGGAGACAGATATCTAGTCTCATGCGCTCCCAAACACATCTGGTGGGGCCGCTGTGAGATACAGGAAGCTGGACTAGATGGGCCTTTGGCCTGATCCAGCATGGCTCTTCTTATGTTCTTATGTTCTTATGTTCTTATGTAAGGAGCAATATTGGTTTTAGAAGCACACCAAGCTGCAGACCTGACCTTTTGAGGAGAATGCATTCCCTGCCTAGTTTAGAACTAGGCAGACACAGCCCTAAATAAATAATATGTGCTACAATTATTGATGGGCCAGGATTTATATAAGGTCTTTGAGAAGTTCCTTTTAAAAATAAAACAAGTTGTTTTTCATTAAATACAGCCTCAAAACTTGTAATGGATATAATGATAGCTTCAGTTTTAGTCTCTTTCATTTCTGTCTTAAATTAGAAAATTTTAAAAAATCTTGGCCGGTTTAAAGTCTGGCTTAGTCATGGTTTCAGCTATTCCTGCTCTGTTTTATTGGAACTGAAAATTTTATTATATATGTGGGATTCATTTGTATATTCACCCTGGGAATTTTTATGGCTTTGGAGCTGAAAACATCCAAGAGTTCATTGAAGAGTGGGATTGCAACAGGGAAAATTTTTCGACTGCACTGATGTGATAAATTATATTTTTCTTTTTTGGAATTCTAACCAAATAGTGTGTGTTTTTCCCCTTGATCATAAAGCATGCGAAAAGTGTAGGATGTTATCGCTTTTTTTGAAAACCCATTTCGCAAGATGTGTTAACCGGTCCAGGCCAACTTTCATATCTCAGGAGTCAATCAATTTGTAACTGAAATTGCAACCCACTGTGGGAATTTAACAGTGTGTGAGAGACATATAGTTATGGAATGTAATCTCTTTCGGTGTCCAAGAAATCTTGCAGAGCTTGGCTTGCATACAGTGTAAAAGTCCAAGAATGACCTGAAGTGTTTCCTTTGACTCATCTGGTCTGGCTGCCTGATCCCTGTACCTAGTTATACCTGCTCCATCTGTGCTGTTTGCTGGTGATACTGTTTTTCCTCTCCTCTTTGAGTTGAAAGTTCAAATCTTCACTGTTAAAAACCTTCGTAAAATATACTGTATTCTATTGTAGTTGCATCACTCAACCATAATTAGTAATTACCCAACGGTAGTTTGTACAGAGTGACTACAGCTGTGTAACAAATAGAGATGGGCACGACTTGGTGAAATTCTCGTTTCCGTTTCCGTTACTCGTTTCCGTTACGCAACGAAACGAAGAACGACAATTACTCTGCCAGAACTCGAACTCGAACTGATAAACGGCACAGAAAAAAAGTTTTTAAAAGCCCGATTCACGGCCAAAAAAGCAGGCGAAAATATGCCTGCCTGAGGGCACGTACCCGAAGGGTGGTTTCTGGGGGGGGGGGTTGTCCCCACTCCAGCCTCCCCCCCTGTCCTGGGCTGCTGGTGGTACCAGGGTGGGGGGTGGCATCCTCGGCGTAATCCATTTGCCATGTGGTGTGGGGGGGATCCAAAATGGCGACCGCAATATTTTTTTTAAAATCGTGGTCCAAAAACCCACCAAAGCACCACAGAAACATGCGAAAATTAGCTATTTTAACTGCTTGAATTTTTACAGTAGCAGCAGTGGGTTTTTCTTGCAACAAAACGTCTCCGTTGATTTTATTTTATTTTATTTTTATGTTTATTTTTTTACACGTGCGCAATGATGGGCTGGCCATGGGATGGGACCATGCAAATTTTTGGACCCATTCCACCAATCGCATGGCCAGGTTTTGACTGACACTTCTAGATGTGCAAGAGGATATAAAAAGGCGGGGCACTCACCAGAACAGCGCAGTCCGGGCTTGTATGTGGGTGGGAGAGGGCTGTGTGTAGCTGGCTGCTGTGCTAGTAGTTTCGATTTCGTGGTCGCGGTCGCGGAGCGTTTAGATTCTGTTAGGCAGGCAGGGAGGGAATTCAATTGAATTTTTAGGAATAGGAATTTGGAAATATTTCATTCCGTCTGCTGTGGGGAATAGGAAGCAACACAGTTCATTCCTGCAGTTTGTCAGGATTTTTTTTTCTGATACTGGTTTAGGTTTGACTGGGTGTGTGTGTGGATTGAGTCTACTCAGTCAGGCCATTCAGCTCCTTTTATACTGGAGCTGGCAATGAGCCTCCCGTATTCAGGCTCTGTGGTCTCATACTCTGCCTTGTGGCTGCCCTTACTCTGGCCTTGTGGACACCCATATAGTCTTATGGGCTGTAAAACTTAAGTCAGAGCAACCCAGAGCCCACTATCCCATTCCCTACCTAAACTATTCCTTCCTATAACCCTAACCCAACCCTAATATCAGACTGACTCTAATAACCGCTCAATGACCAGCAGGGTTACATTGGCTTTGGCTTAATTGCTTTGCTTGTCTTTGTTTACAGTGTGTGAAGCCAGAAGGACCTTGGAGATGGGGGGCCAATTTGAGAGGAGTAGAGTAGACCCCTCATCCAGATTTGGGGAGGAACGGAATGTCTGTTTCTCCTGCTGCCACTGAGAGAGGTGGAGGGGAGATGGGATGGATTAAAGCATCAAAACAAAACAACAAAAAAGTATAACAGGCACGGCAGCCAGAACAAGTAGGGTGGCTGGCCAGTTCAGCATCAGCTTCAGCATCAGCACCAGCAGCATGATTGACCAAGAGAAAAAAAAGAAATATATTGCATTCTGCCCACTTTGTTTGCTTAGGATGCACTAGTCTTGTGCAGCAAGTCCATCACCCAGTTTAACAAACTGTTTTTCGCCTGCTCTGGGTCATTTGCGGGACCCGCGCCCGCCGCCCGCCCGCGCGCCCGCCGCCCAGGCGCCCGCTCCTCCCCCCTGCCGCTGCCGCCGCCCGCACATGGACCCTCCGCCCCCGACCCCGCCACCCGCCCTGTGCCAGCACCTTCCCGACCCCGCAAAAATAGCGCCGGTCGCGCCAGACGTCAAATCGCGCGAAATCGCGGTAGAAATGACAAACGAAAAAACGACACGACGAAATGACAATTTTTTGAAAAATTTCACGAAAAATGGAAACGAGCCGAAACGGACCTATCCCGAAAAATGATAACTCAAAAAAAAAATTCCTGGTCGTGCCCATCTCTAGTACCAAATTATAAACCTATGGCAGATCGGCATTCATCTGCAGAAGAATAAGCCAATGGACCAAAACTTAAACCCCCTACTATTAAGCCAAGATACAATACTCAGAGTGAAGCCTCTATAATGCAGTCTTTGTAAGAAAATACCCAGCTCTGTTTAATTCCATGGATTCTGTTAGTGGAATAATAAAAACATGGCGAAAAAATTATTTTTCCTTAGCTAACATGAAAAGTGCTCATGCAATAATTCATCAGGAATTGGTTATTTAAAGCACAAAGGAGGTAACTCATAATCAATGTGGATATGTTTTAAATTAATTGATAATCAACACATGATATGACTCATCTGTAATATGCAAGAGTGCAGCAACCATTACCATGTTTTCTTCCTCCATCTCTCTCTCTCTCTCTCTCTCTCTCTCTCTCTCTCTCTCTCTCTCTCTCTCTCACACACACACACACACACACACACACACACACACACACACACACACACACACACACACACACACACAATAAAATACCAATGTTTCCAGATATATAGATTAATTATCCAGAAATTATAATATGGTCTTTTTGTTACAAGAGAAATGGGATATATTTAACCTTACAGTGTCTTACTTACATTGACATCTGGGTTTTAAAAACCTCTTATTTTCCCATGAGCATATTAAAAATGGAAAGAATTCATGCTTATGTGTTCTAAAATAAATATTACTCTTTTAATTAACAGTGTCTTTGCATTTGCCGTGACTGCATTTTTTATTATTTTTGTCTTGGCTGACAGAAACACATATGGAACAGCAGATGGACACAGAAAGATAGAAAGATAGATAGAAAGAAATGAAAATAGTTGCAATTTTCTTTTAAGAAAAGCAATTTTGTGTTTTAGGGAAGGAGAAGAAAAAATGTTTTCAGACTCTGATATAGTTGATTAACCTATACGGGAGGTGGGGCTGTATTTTAAAAAAACAAAATTAGCCAGACCACGTGGGAAAGTCATGGGCCTATGTACCAAAAGTTGGCCAAGAGTTGTTCTTAGACCTAGACTATTTTTAAGATGGGTCTATGAACCAAAGTTTTTCTTAGACATAGATTATTTTTAGGATGAAGTCAGACGTATCATAGGAGGTGGATTCCTAGCAGCTTCGAATCACAGACTTGACTGGTGAGATTTGAGTGGATGAATAACTTTGTCTGTGGTATAAAACCATAAAGTAAATCAACACAATTGCAAATATTATAATTACATAACAATGCAATCATAATATAGGATAAAACCATATCAAGGAACAATCAACTCTCTGATTTTCCTTCTTGGTATGATATTTAACTAGATACAAACAGAATGTGGCTTCTTGTTTGGTAATAAAAGAATTTTCACCATTTAAAAGTCTGGTGAGGATTCAAGAGACAGCATTAATAGTGCCTGCTCCCAGTCCACAGAATTCCTCCCACTTCATTTTAAAACCTTCATTTTAAAATGGCCCTTGACTCTGTGAATGACCTGGGGTTTTTAGTATGGGATGCAACATATTTTCAGTCGGGTGGGGGGAAAGGGGGAATTTTTAATTTTTGGTTTTTTTTGGCTGAGCCCCAAGCAATTATCAGCTGTAGTGTGGGCTTGGGGCAGCAAAATAAATAAATAAATAAATAAATAAATAAATAAATAAATAAATAAATCACTCCCCACCACTGGGTGGGGGGGGGAGGAGTGATTTTTAAACTTTTTGGCTGGTTCCCCGTCACTATATCCTCAAATGCAAATAATGTAGAAAACACTCTTGGCATCCTGGTTGTGTAAATGATGTAAGGTTCAGGTTGTAAATTAATAACAATAACAAATAACAACAACCATCAAGTCAAATTTTACTTATGATGGCTCTTTCCATGATTTTCTAGGTAGAGCATTCACAAAAGGGGTTTACCATTCATTTCTTCTTGGAGCCTGAAACTCTACAGCTTGTCCACGGTCACACAGGCTGGCTCTTTTCGCACGAATCATAATGGAGAATTACACTTCTAACTAGAGATGGGCACAAATGAATTTTTTATTCATTTGATTATTCATTATTTATTTTGTTAGGTAACAAAATGAAAAACGAATGCCCCCTCAAAGGAAAATGATATGAAACAAAAAAAAAATTGATTTGTTCATTTCATTTTTCGTTCTGCCACTGCTGTGAACAGCCCCAGTGGAGGGGGCTTGGCAGCACCAATCAGGTGTAGCATGGCCCCTCTGGTTAAAAGAAACAGCACCTCACGGCAGCCGCGCTACAGCTAATCAGCACTGGGGGGGAAATAAAAATAAAAAATATTTTAATTTTTTTTAAAAAAAGTGCCGACCAGCCTGCAGGGCAGCTGGTTGGTGCTGGGGGGGGGAATAAAAAATAAATAAAAAGTGCTGACATATATATCACTGATCAGCCTGCAGGTCCAGCTAGTTGGTTCTAGGGGGAAAAAAATAAAAAATGAAATAAAACGAAGAACGAAATGATTTTTTTTTTAAAAAATTCATTTTGTCCCTAACAAAACAAAACAAGAACAAACAAAACAAAAAATGAAGCAAAATGCCATTTTGGTATTTTAGTGCCCATCTACACTTTTAACCTCTGACTCTGCAGCTATAGCTAGCCATCCTGGCGTCAAGCTGTACAGACAAATCATTAAGAGAACAGAAACAGGTGCATCATAAAGAACATTTTCTGACTTGATAAAAGATTTTCTTTTCCAAATGAAGGACATAGATTTGGGATTCTCACATGCAGACATTCTACACAACTAACTGAAAAAGTCAGGAGACTGGGTCAGCAAATTTTGTATTGCATTGCTGTCTCACCCCAAAGAGCCTCTAAATTAGGGGTAAATGGATGTATCATTAACATTTTGCCCTACATTTGACTTTGTTTTAAAAAAAATATCTCAGTGATTCCCACTCCACGATGTTTGCAATTTTTTCATAAATTGGTATTCCCAGTAACTGTAACAGGTTGTCTCCCATTTGCACGGGCCCAAGGCAACATGTACAACGGAAGGGACCATGATGTGATGGCCTTTCATGAAGCTATTAAGGATAAGAGCTGGTGTAGACATACAGAGTGGAAAGAGATTCACGTAAATGTTTCTCCTCATACAAGCAGGGTTCTTTTCCCTACAGGATGCAGGATTGGTCATGCAACTCTTAGTGCAAAGGGAATCCAGTTAGAGCGGGGGGGGGGATAGGCCATTGTTTTTCTGCTCTGCATTTAGGTGACAGGGTACTATCTGAGGAACTCCACAAATATGGTTGACTGCACAGTGCACCATCCTTATTCAGCTGAAGGGACACTATCACGTTTGGACTTTCTACATCTGCACTTTTTAAAATCTCAAGTCATTTCCCTTTTCAGTATGAAGACATGTATGTGAATTGTAAATTCTTCTTCTTTTTAAATCAACCTAATGAAATTTTTATCCATCCCCATTCTATGTTACTAATATAGACTTGGCAGTTGTCTTTAAGAAAAGTATTACCGTTTTACTTTGGGATACTTGTTAACTTGTTGTTTGAGCCTGGTATACTCTCATATGAAAAGCCATTTTCCTTTTCCCAGATGTATGTAAACAAAAATGACAGTAGCAGAAGTAGAATATGAGCAGAATTAAGGTTTGGTTTCCATCCAGGTTCGGCAGTTGGCACCTACATTCATGGTGAGCCAAACGCATAGAGCGATGAAATATCTTTGGATTTGGTGAAATTCCTTTTCTGGATTTGAGAGAGAGAGAGAGAGAGAGAGAGAGAGAGAGAGAGAGAGAGAGAGAGAGAGAGAGAGAGAGAGAGAGAGAGAGAGAGAGAGAGAGAGAGTTGTGTACACACATTGGTTATGATAAATTCAAATAGCCACCAGAAGTTGTGTGTATCTTATTTGACCATTTATTTATTAAGTTAAAACTGTGCATCCTTTGTATCATATCAAGGCAGTACAGCCCCTACAACTAGAGATGGGCACAAACTGAAAAAATGGTGAATCGTTTTGGTTCAGTTCGTTTTAGGGTTGGGTGTGGTTCATTTCATTTTTAATGATTTTTTTTGAAAAATCCATTTCGTTGGTTCATTGACTCGTTATTTGTTTTCTCCCCTTTGCACGATTTAATCCATTTGACAGTGTGGGCAGGAAAAAACATTCAGAACCAAACAAACATAGATATTGACAACAAATTGCACAAACTGGACTGGCAGCATCCTCATCCTCATCATCCACATCCTCATCATCTTCAATCAAGAACACATCATCGTTATTGGACAGTGGGGACAGCGGCAGCAGCAGCGGCAGCGAGCGATCCTGGCCCCTGTGGCAGCACCTCTTTTCCCCCTCAAGCCCCCACCACATGGCCCCTGGGGCGGATTGGTGCTGGTTTTATTTTTTATATATTTTTGTTATATTAGGGCGCCAACCCGGTCACCCCTGTGGCCAGGTAGGCACTCCTTTTTAATTTTTTTTTAATTTTAATTTTATTGTATTTTTTTACAGCCGACCACGTGACCCGCGCTGCAGCTGTAGCATGGGCTGGTCTGTTTTTTGTTTTTTTGTTTTGCTGGCTGCAGGCCAGTTCTGTGACCTGCAGGCCAGATCCGGTGCTCGCGGGCCAGTACCGGGCCCACGCTCCGGATTGGGTGTTATTTTTTTTTTCAAGCATGACTGCATGGCCCCTGTGGCCAGGTTGGCACTGCTTTTATTTTTTATATTTTTTTCTTTATTTTAGGGCACCAACCCGGCCACCCCTGGGGCCGGGTTGGCACTCCTTTTTATTTTTTTTGATTTATTTTTATTGTATTTTTTTTTTTTTTTTTTTACTGCCGACCACGTGGCCTGCGCTATAGCTGTAGTGCGGGCTTGATGGCTTTTTTTTCCTGGTTGCCCCTCCTGCAGTCAGGAAGACTGGACCCCCCAACCAGGAAGGATCAGCACCAGGTAGGAGACATCTCCGGCGCCGCCATTAACGAAACGAACTGAGCAGAGCCAATTTTTTTCAGTTTGTTTTGTTTTGTTCTAAATCCACACTGGGGTTCATTATTCATTTTGTTATGTAACAAAATGAAGAATGAATAACAAAACAAACAAAGTTCATTTTGTGCCCATCTCTACCTACAACTATTAGAGAAAATCACTGTCAATTCAGGTTAGTATTCTAAGCAAAGTTTCCATATATGCTCATTTGACAAAAAGACTGCATTGCATGAGGGACAGATGATCAAGAAAGAAGCAAATAAGTTAAAGAACACAGCAACTTTTGTTACTTTCCCTAACCTACTCCCACCTTGTGAAAGACAGAGAGAAGGGGCAGACAGGAGGAGGAGATAAATGCATGTCTCATCTGCCTTAAATATTTTTCTAACACAATGTCTGCAATTCTGTTGGGTAGGATGTGTACAGTTTCACCATTTCAGTTCCCACATCATGCGTACCAACACCAAACTCATACCCTGACTAGGCATCCTTGTGTAGCCAAAACCAACAACACATGCATGGCACAAGGGCAGAGCAGCCCGCTTCCAAAGGGATAATGGGAAATGGAAACAGGATGCTTGCTGGGGGGAAAGCTGGGACCCCTCAAGGCTGCCACATTCGTGATAGACCCTATCCATTTTCCTCCTATGTGTAAAAAACTCCCTGTTGGTAAAATCCTAGTTTGATGAGGACAGATGTCAATTTGACAGCAAAATGATGCTTTTTAAAAAAACAGGAACATGTGACTTCTCAGCTGCCTTCAAAGTCCATACTTCCAGCTCACTTTGTTATACAGCTATTCATAAACCTGGAGACTGTGCTCACTGTAAATTACGAAGAATTGTTCCGAGCTTGGCTCAGATTTTAGATGCTTCCCCTCTGTTGCATATTGAGAAGACACCCTTCGGCTCCCAGCCAGAAGAACAATACTGAGATAATTACTCCAACTCTGTGAAAATCTTCCTCTCACACCCTCGTTTGTTCTTTACTCGTATATTAGAGAGCCAGTGTGATTTAATGGTTGGTGTTGGACCAGACATTAGGAGTAGAGATGGGCACGACTCAGCGAAATTTTTGTTTTCGTTTTTGTTTTTTTGTTTCATTTCACAACGAAAACGAAAACGAAAATTTTTCAAAAAACAAAATGAAAACGGAAACATGTTTTTCGTTTTCATTGCGGCAAATCCATTGAACTGAAAAGAATGCTAACGAAACAGCAATTTTTCGTTTTTGTTTTTTCATTTCGTTACGAACCGAAAATGAAACGAAATTTTTTTCAAAAAGAAAACAAAAAACGAAAACGAACCGAAATGGATCCCCAAACGACCAAACGAAAAACAAAACACAATTTTTTTGAGTCGTGCCCATCTCTGATTAGGAGTCCTAGGTTCAAGTCCCAACCTAGCCATGAACAATCAGGTGTGTGTGTGTGTGTGTGTGTGTGTGTGTGTGTGTGTGTGTGTGTAAAGCAATCCTTGAACATCTCACATACCTTGAAACCCATGTTAGGGTCACTTTAAATGGATGGGCAATATATAACAACTGCAACTCACACACTGCTTCACAGTGCAGCTTGCTCCCTTAAATGTTCATTAGCAATTATGACTTGGGGAGGGGGGAGATGATCAAAATGTTTTAATGAGGAACATCTGGGATTGGAAAGCCAGAAACTTGGAGCCCTCACATAATACAAAACTGGCGAGTGCTGGCTTTCATTAAACTCTGGGTGTCATTTTGTGTCTGTAGCTTGGATTATTCACCCATAGCTAATGCTCAAGGCAATGATACAGCTCTTCTGATTTTATTCATTGCTCCCTGGGATTTCACTGAGTAGTAGGAGCATGAAGGGTCTGGATCTTGTAAAATAGTTAAATAAAACAAATAAGAATATCAGTTCAGTTTCTGGAATGTGTGTGTGTGTGTGTGTGTTCTGTGCATCCACCCAGTAGTGTGAGCCATAGCAAAGCAGCTTTTTCAACGACGATGGTGGCAGCAGCAGAAACATGCCCCTCTGTGAATCTCTATTCTTATAACCCTCTCATCACCACCAAAATAATGAGGTAATATATCTTAACTCAGAATAAAGTTATTTTCTGGTCTAGAACTCCAGTGGGCATATGAACTAGAGAACCTTGGGAGCCATAGCCCAGAAAATCAACTTCTCTAAGAAGATGCCGTTGATATTTTATCAGTGAATACCAAAAGTGATTGGTTTTCAAGATCAATTAAAGCATTCATCATCATCATCATCATCATCATCATCATCATCCATCAAATCAATTCCGATTTATGGGAACCCTTTCCAGGTTTTCCAGGTTGAGAAAACTTAGAAAAGGATTTCCATTCCTTTCTTCTGAGGTCACCCTGGGACAGTCCAGCTTGCCCAAGGCTACATAGGCTGGCTGTCCTCACAGCAGGCACAATGGGGAATCAAACTCCCAACTTTTGGCTCTGCAGTCAGATACCTAAACCACTGAAATATCCAGACAGCTGAAGTATGCCGTCATCTTGGTTTTAACTGAGAGGCAGAAGGCCAGTGTTACTTATTAGCATCCAAGAACACTGAAGCTAGCTGAAGGACCTCCTGCCACATTATTCTCCTCTGGACTGCAGAGGGTGAAAGAAAGGACATTAGATTTGCACAGCTGTATAAACTACTCATGGAACACATGGCAGGGTTTTGCTCCCCCTCTGTAGAGTATCTATATGACCTTGCTGCAGAAGGAAGGGGTGAAATGTACATGGAGCAGCTGTTTATGACTACTTAATGGTGGCACTTTTCACAGGAGTTGCCATGCCTCAAGGAGACAACAGCCCACTCAGAATTGACAGGAGTTAATTAGCTTTCAGAGGCCAAAAGGGGAAGAAAATACTTTTGAAAAGAATCCTTCAGCATATGGATACGAGAGGCTGTGGTTAGATTTATAGGCCATTTGAAGTTCTCAATAGAGCTTTATTAGGGGCTCTCTGCCTGTGCCATCCTTATTGATTATCAGTTGCTTTTGTCTTAAATACTGAAATGGTTGAGCAGGTTCCAAACATTCTCCAAAGTGACCGCAAAATACTTGGTACGAAGCGTGATGGTCAATAATTTGATACCAGGCGAATGTCCTGTGACTCTCAGTCATTGGTCTGTGAGGCACATTGCAAGGACTATATGTTGTAGCAAATACTGAGCAAAGGGCACCACAACTGAGGTTCAGAAGGGTATTCTGTAGACTAGTATTCTGTTTTGGCATTTATTCTGTAGAGTATTCTGTTTTGGCATTTATTCTGTAGAGTATTCTGTTTTGGCATTTCAGAATACAGTCTCCCGCTACATTAAGGAGACTTCAGTGGCCAACTTTTTCCCCCATTTTGTTTTATTTGTGCCATCCAATTCAAGGTGATTCCAATAAAGTCTTCAAGGTATGGAAGACATGTAATCTATACTTTTGCCAATACCAACCCCTGCCTGTGAGTTTCCATGACTGAGAAGAGATCTTTGAACCCAAGGCTTCTGAGTCTGATTCTACCAAGAGCCTACAGTGACTCTTAGTTTGTTCATGAATCATGATATTGTTTCACTGCATCCTGAAGTAGGGTGTCTTGTTCTCTCTCTCTCTCTCTCTCTCTCTCTCTCTCTCTCTCTCTCTCTCTCTCTCTCTCTCTCTCTCTCTAGCTATCGAAAGATTTTTAGGTGGTTTGCTTAATATATGTGTTTCACTGTGGTAAAGCTTCCACAGATATTACGGAAGTTACATAAGTCTCTGTCTTGACAGTAGAGATGGGCACGACTTAGCGGTATTCCCGTTTCCGTTTCCGTTACTCGGTTCCGTTACTCTAT
Organism: Phrynocephalus guinanensis; assembly: GCA_037367245.1. Classification (NCBI taxonomy): domain Eukaryota; kingdom Metazoa; phylum Chordata; class Lepidosauria; order Squamata; family Agamidae; genus Phrynocephalus; species Phrynocephalus guinanensis. The sequence continues at coordinate 144,536,945 of CM074733.1, forward strand.
GGAAACGGTAACGGGAATTACTCCGCCAGACTTCGAGCTCGAACCGACGAATGAACAATTTTGGTCTGATTTGTCGTGCTCGTTCCTTGCATCGCGCGATTGCGCGATGCCACGCGGCACAGAAAAAAAGTTTTTAAAAGTTAAAAAAAACCGGTTCCCGGCCAAAAAGCAGGCGGAAAAATGCCTGCCGTGCCTCAGGGCACCTACCAGAAGGTTGTTTCTGGAGGTCCCCGGCCTCCCCCCCCATCCCCCGTCCTGGGCTGCTCTGGTGGGACTCGCCGCAGGCTCACAGCCAGCAAAAAGCCCAGTCTCGCCGCCGGCCGCCCGCAATTAAAGCGCAAGCAAGCGGCACGGACGGCACAGGAAAAAACTTTTAAACTCTCCCCCCACCCATTCCCGGGCCAAAAAAGCAGGCGGAAAAATGCCTGCTTGACTAAGGGCGCAGGGCACCTACCGGAGGGGTGGTTTCTGGAGGGGGGGTCCCGCCTCCCCCCCCGTCCTGGGCAGCCGGACTCGAGTTGCCATTTCGCCATGCCATGCGGTGCGGGCGGGGGATCCAAAATGGGGCGGCAAACGCAATATTGTTTTTGAAATCGTGGTCCAAAAACACACAAGCACCACAGAAACACGCGAAAATTTATAAACTGCCAGATTTTTCACAGTAGCAGTGGGTTTTTTCTTGCAACAAAATGTCTCTCCTCTCCTCCTCTGTCCTCCATTGATTTTATTTTATTTTATTTTATTTACACCTGCGCAATGATGGGCTGGCCGAGTGGCCAGCCATGTGGGAGTGGACAACCATGCAAATTTTTGGAGCCATCCCACCAGTTGCATGGCCACTTGGCCATGGAGACTTCTGGGATGTGCCAAAAAGCCCCCTAAAACCTGCCCTAGCCCTAACCCTAACCCTTGACTCCGTACCCATATGTCACAGACTGTCTTCTTAGTGGGTCAGAGAGGCACCCAGAGGTGCAACCCACTAGCCCACCGTAACCTTACCCGTCACTAGCCTAACCCTAGCCATTGCACTAAGCCACCTTAAAGCCAGATCTACTTGCTTGCATTGCACTACACGCAGCAAGTACAATTCCCTTCTGTGTGAGACATGGTGGTGCCAGAGCCTTGTGAAGGGCGGGCATGACGCTATCACTCTCACTGGTCTCACTGTCTGCACATTCTGTTATGCAATATCCATATGGCTATTGCATAGCATTTTGCAGCAGGAGGAGGGGAGACCCCCATGTAGAGGGGTCTCTTGGAGCCTGCTTCGATAGGAGGCACCCACGGGTGCCTCCAGGAGCCCACTTTCCCTTTATAGTGGGCCAGAGGAGGCACCCACCCCAGAGAGGTGCCTCCAGGAGCCCGCTCCCCCCCCAAACCAGTACTAACGACAACGAAAAAAACGAACTGACTAATTTTTGCGAATTTTCGCGAAAACCGGAAACGAGCCGAAACGGGACCGGCCCGACTAACGACAACTCGAAAAAATTTTTTTTCAAGTCGTGCCCATCTCTACTTGCCAGCTCTATGAGCTCTCGGTAAATGCAGGCCCCCCCCCAAATACCCAGGAGTTATACATGTCCCATCTCATTAATTATTGATTACAGAATATTAATACAAATCCAATCTTATCAGTGTTATCACTATCTAGAATCTCACAGTATGAACCAGCTCGTGTGCTAAGGACACCAGGAGAGGCCTTTCTCTCCATCCTGACACCCCCACAGGCACGTCTTGTGGGAACACATAAAAGGGCCTTCTCGGCTGCTGCATCCAGACTCTGGAACTCCACTGGAGGACTGCCCCATATCTGCTCTCCTTCCAGAAACAGGCAAGATTCCCTGAATGATGGGCTACCTACTGTGTCTTTAGGTGAATCTACCATACATAGCCACACAGACTTTGTGTTTATAACCACTTATAAATTTGTTTATATTTCTCCTTGTGTGATTGCATTCACATTATGTTATTTGTTTTAATGTTGCTTTCTAATGCTGAAAGATTCCCCTCAATTATCTGTTTCTCAAACTGAATATGTCTTGTGTAACAGACTGTATATTGTTTCTCCTTACTGTAAGCCACCTTGGGTCCTTTTCCAAGGTGAAAGGCAGGGCAAAAGTACTCAAAATAAATAAATAAATTGGAAAATCCTTTCTTCTGACATATTGGCATACTCGTATGTGTATATAGTGGAGAGCTCCAGCTATGCTATGCAGTATAAGTGTTAGAACTGTGGTATGAATCACGTGCACTCTGAAACAAAAAAAAAGAGATAATTTAATTAACTGCAATGTGCCACTACTGGGGACACAATCTCCAAAAGAAGACACCAGGCACTGAATAACATTTATTTTTGCTCTTCTCTGGTACAGTACTCCACCCCCACCCTTTTGCGGTTCATATACTGCAGTCCTGCTATATTACGGGTAGAGATGGGCACGACTTAGCGGTATTCCCGTTTCCGTTTCCGTTACTCGTTTCCGTTACTCTACGGAAACGGTAACGGGAATTACTCCGCCAGACTTCGAGCTCGAACCGACGAACGAACAATTTTGGTCTGATTTGTCGTGCTCGTTCCTTGCATCGCGCGATCGCGCGATGCCACGCGGCACAGAAAAAAAGGTTTTAAAAGTTAAAAAAACCCCGGTTCCCGGCCGAACAGCAGGCGGAAAAATGCCTGCCGTGCCTCAGGGCACCTACCAGAGGGGTTGTTTCTGGAGGTCCCCGGCCTCCCCCCCATCCCCCGTCCTTGTGGGCTGCTTTGTGGGACTCGCCGCAGGCTCGCAGCCAGCCAGCAAAAAGCCCAGTCTCACCGGCCGCCGGCTGCCGCAATTAAAGCGCAAGCAAGCGGCACGGACGGCACAGGAAAAAACTTTTAAACTCTCCCCCCACCCATTCCCGGGCCAAAAAAGCAGGCGGAAAAATGCCTGCTTGACTAAGGGCGCAGGGCACCTACCGGAGGGGTGGTTTCTGGAGGGGGGGTCCCGCCTCCCCCCCCGTCCTGGGCAGCCGGACTCGAGTCGCCATGCCATGCGGTGCGGGTGGGGGATCCAAAATGGGGCGGCGAACGCAATATTGTTTTTGAAATCGTGGTCCAAAAACACACAAGCACAACAGAAACACGCGAAAATTTATAAACTGCCAGATTTTTCACAGTAGCAGTGGGTTTTTTCTTGCAACAAAATGTCTCTCCTCTCCTCCTCTGTCCTCCATTGATTTTATTTTATTTTATTTTATTTACACCTGCGCAATGATGGGCTGGCCGAGTGGCCAGCCATGTGGGAGTGGACGACCATGCAAATTTTTGGAGCCATCCCACCAATCGCATGGCCACTTGGCCATGGAGACTTCTGGGATATGCCAAAAAGCCCCCTAAAACCTGCCCTAGCCCCCCTAACCCTAACCCTAACCCTTGACTCCGTACCCATACGTCACAGACTGTCTTCTTAGTGGGTCAGAGAGGCACCCATAGGTGCAACCCACTAGCCCACCGTAACCTTACCCGTCACTAGCCTAACCCTAGCCCTTGCACTAAGCCACCTTAAAGCCAGATCTACTTGCTTGCATTGCACTACACGCAGCAAGTACAATTCCCTTCTGTGTGAGACATGGTGGTGCGAGAGCCTTAGTTAGGCATCTCACTATGGCTCTGGGTTCAGTGCCATCCACTAGTCTTCACAGTCACTGTCTGCACATTATGTTATGCAATATCCATATGGCTATTGCATAGCACTTTGCAGCAGCAGCAGGTGAGGAGGGGAGACCCCCATGTTGAGGGGTCTCTTGGAGCCTGCTTCCCCTTTCCTAGTGGGTGAGGATAGGAGGCACCCACGGGTGCCTCCAGGAGCCCACTTTCCCTTATAGCGGGCCAGAGGAGGCACCCACCCCAGAGAGGTGCCTCCAGGAACCCGCTCCCCCCCAAAAAACCCAGTACTAACGAAAATGAAAAAAACAAAAAAATGAACTGACTAATTTTTGCGAATTTTCACGAAAAACGGAGACGACCCGAAACGGGACCGGCCCGACTAACGACAACTCGAAAATTTTTTTTTTTCAAGTCGTGCCCATCTCTAATTACAGAACCGCAGTATATGTAAAAAAAGCCCCCTGGGGTAAGCTGGAGAGGACTGTATCAGTCCTCTGTTACTTATCCCAGGCCTGGCACTGCTTCGAACGGGCCTCTGACAGCCTTCCTGGGCCAGTTGGAAGCCCAAAAATGCTTCTTGTTGAAGTGGAAGTGACTTCTGGAAAAGCAAAAGTGACCTCTGGACCACTAGAAAACACTTTTGGGGCATCTGAGGGCCTCTCTAGGCATGTCAGAGGCCTCAGAAATGTTTTTTAGTGAACCAGAAATGACTGGAAAGTATTCTCCGGTTCACCAAAAAGCATTTTTGAGGCCTCCAACATGCCTAGAAAGGCCCTCAGAGGTCCCAAAAGTGTTTTCTTGCTATCCAGAGGTCACTTCCGGTTTTCCGGAAGTCACTTTCAGTTCAGCAAGAAGCACTTTAATGATGTCTGCAATTTTAGGCTTTATCTTAGCTTAAAAACCTACAAAGTACTAAGTAATATAAGATCTTACCAGTATTACCCTTTCTAATAGTAAACAGAGATTATAGGATGTTTTGTAATCCATTACATAAGGAATTACTTTTAAAAAGTACCTTTCCCAGGTTTTGGGCTGATAAGGCCAGTTTCAGTGTTTCTTTTCTCGTTCCTTGGCTGGAAGGATACATGACCCTTCAATGTCATGGATCTCAGGAAGGAAAGAATGCAAATATATTCGTATTTCTCATAATGTACAGCTCCAGTCTGTTTAGGTATTGGCAACAAAAGATGCCAGTGAGTGCAAACCAAGAGTATAAACACATCATTATATTTAAACCAAGTTATCTTCTTTTTCTTTTAACTGTAAACGAACTTGACTTGTTGGGCATAAAAGGCTGACCTTTTGTTTCTGTTTATGCCATGCCCTTACTCTGAAATGTTGTCTTACTAGAGCAATTAAAATGTGCTTATAGGTCTTGCTGTCACTTCTGTTTTCTTGCTTTTGTGGCCTTCTGGTTTTTCTTTTTTGAAAGTTGCCCATAATCTTTCGTGAAAGTTTATTTATGAAAGTTTATGAGCAATCATCATTGATTTCATATTAAATGTATTAAAACTGTTTCTTTTGGTATTTCAGTACAGGCATTTAACTTCTATTTGCCACCTGTCAATGTAGCATCAGTTCTTAGAAAAAGAGAGAATGGTAGTGGTTTGGGTTTGACCACACCGCAAGGGAAGTGCAAATTCTCTTGCTTTTAAGTCATACCAGGTTTCATAATATAAAAACATAAGAAGAGCCATGCTGGATCAGGCCAAAGGCCCATCTAGTCCAGCTTCCTGTATCTCACAGTGGCCCCACCAGATGCCTCTGGGAGTGCACGAGACTAGATATTTATCTCCTGATACCACTCCCCTGCATCTGGTCCTTGAAGTACTCCAGTTTTAAGCCTGGAGATTACACATCCCCATCATGGTTTGTAACCTGTGATGGACTTTTCCTCCAGGAATCTGTCAATTACCCTTTTGAAGGCATCCAGGCCAGATGCCATCACCACATATTGTGGCAGGGAGTTCCACAGATTAACAACAAGCTGAGTGAAAAAATATTTTCTTTTGTCTGTTCTTACTCTCCCAGCCCTCAATTTGAGTGTATGTCCCCTAGTTCTGATATTTTGTGAGAGGGAGAAGAGCTTCCCTCTATCCACTTTACTCATGCCCTGCATTATTTTATACATCTCAATCATATTCCCCCTCGGCGGAGGGGGGTGATATGATTCCAGACTAAAGAGTCCCAAATGTTTTAGCCTTTCCTCATTAGGGATGTGCCCCAGCCCAGTAAACATTTTAGTTGCTCTCTTTTGCACTTTTTCCAGTTTCCCAGGTCTACTCACATTAATTCACACAGTGAGAAGGAAATGCATTGGCAGCCTTGTTTGTAGCTTGTTAAAGTACCTTTCCTGTGGCTCTGCAGGAGGTATATTAGAGGGGAACTACCTAATAAGCTGTAAGGGAGGGTTGCATTGCAATTTGCTCCTCTTGTTTCCTCTTCTCACTATCTATTTTTCCTTTCATGGGGTCTAGGTACCCAGTACAACTGAACTGGCACCAAGCAGTTTTATTTTGTTTTTACACTGTGTACAGTATGCTAAAAATATGCAAAGGGGAAAATAAATGATGTTATCCATCTAAAGCCCCTTTCTGTTCATTAATACAAATGCATAAATATTTATATATTGGCTGGAGAACATCTGCCTATTAGAGATGGGCATGACTTAGCGGTATTCCCGTTTCCATTTCCGTTACTCGTATCCGTTACTCTACGGAAACGGTAACGGGAATTACTCCGCCAGAATTCGGGCTCGAACCGACAAACGAACAATTTGGTCTGATTTGTCATGCTCGTTACTTGCATCGCGACGATCGCGCAATGCCAAGCGGCACAGAAAAAAAGTTTTAAAAAGTTTAAAAAAAAAACCCGATTCCCGGCCCTAAAAGTAGGCGAAAACTGTCTGAGGGCACCTACCAGGCCAGAAGGGTGTTTTATTTGGGGGGGGGGTTTCCCCGCCCCCCTCTCCTTGGCTATTGCTACTGCTGCGCTGCTGGTACCAGGCTGGGAGGGCGCATCCATTTGCCATGCAGTGCGGGGGATCCAAAATGGCGACCGCAATATTTTTTTTGAAATCGTTGCCCAAAACCCCACCAAAAGCACCACAGAAACATGCGAAAATTAGCTATTTTAAATGCTTGAATTTTTACAGTAGCAGCAGTGGGTTTTTCCTGCAAAAAAAAAGTCTCTGTTGATTTTATTTTATTTTAGTTTATTTTATTTTTTTACAACTGCACATTCGCAATGATGGGCTCGCCCATGGGAGTGGACCATGCAAATTTTCCACCAATCGCATGGCCAGGTTGACCACAGAGACTTCTGGGATGTGCCAATCGGGCATAAACAGCCCACTAATCGTAGCCCAAACCCGAACCCTAAGCCTAAGCCTAACCCATACGCCAGTACACTGTCCTTCTAAGTGGGTCAGAGAGGCCCCCAGAGGTGCACCCGAATACTTACCCTAACCTCACCCGTAACTAGCCTAACCCTAGCCCTTGCGCTAACCCGTCTTAACCCTAAGCCAGATCTACTTGCATTGCACTACATGCAAGTACGTGAGACACAGCGGGTGCAAAGAGTCTGCCAGTCCGTCACTTGTGGCTCTGGCTGACTCCTGCAGCTCCCTCCAGGAGCCCGCTACCCCCCAAACCAGTACTAACGACAACGAAAAAACGAAAAAAACGAACCGACTAATTTTTGCGAAATTTCGCAAAAAACGGAAACGAGCCGAAACGGACTGCCTCCGACACACGACAACTCGAAAACGTCATTTTCCCTAGTCGTGCCCATCTCTACTGCCTATAATCCTGTGAGAGCTGTACTTCAATGTTAAAAATTCTAGACGAGGTAAGTCAGCTTCATAGGTTCTGTACTCCTATGAATTGTTGGGTTTGGTGCCTGTGGCTCATTCAGAAAGCCAGCTGTGTGGCAGTCACTTTCTGTGGTAGTATCACATGCGGTGCTACGATGAATGAAATCCAGCCCTCAGAAAGACATCATTAAGCACTAGTGTTGCCAGCAATCAGGATGGCAGGTGGAGCCTCAAAAGATTACCGTGATTCTCCAGTTCCTCAGGTTAGGATCTGGAAGAAGAAGATAAAGGATTGTTATGTTTGAGATGGCTTTAAATCTCTAGTGCCAATTTCTACCTGTTCTCCCAAGCTCATGGAGGTGTTTCTCCATGTGATATGGAATGGGCCACAAATCGGAAGACAGGATGCCAGTGCTTAGTAGCCACGTGGGGATGCATCACAGGAGGAAAGTCAGTAGAAGTTGTGTCTGTGTAGGCATGTGACAAATAGATGTTCAGATGGAGAAACACCCTTGATCTTCAAGGTATTCTTGAATTTTTCAGATTGCAGAAGCTGCTCCCTCTAGTAGTTATGAACTGATCATATTCTGGACAGCCAAGAAGCTAGGAACTGTAAGATTGACTTGACTTTTACTGCCAAGCAGAATTTCACTTTCCTAACGGAGGTCATCTCATTGTATATGATGTGCATTTCCTTCTTTACGAAGGAAATTTCACACAATTTCACACCAGTGTGGTATTTTTTAATTTGAGTCTTGGAAATTTTCACAGTAAATCAGAATGAAGCACAGTATTAAGGCTGGGAACAAGAATAAGAAAATGATTGAAATCTATTGCCATAAAAAGCAAGAAATGAGTTCTGTAGCACAGACAAAAATCAGGATCATCAGAGAAGAGAAATGCATTTCTGTGGAGCACAATTTTTTTGCCTTGGTCCACTGATTCATAATGCAAATTGTTTTGTTTTGATTCATGATGATGAATCAGTTGTTTCAACTGTTGCTGCAGCAGTGGATGCAAGAATGCAGTTCTCCTAAATGTTATTTTTATAACAATGAACTAAACAAGATAAAAGCCTTCCCCAGCCTAGTGTTGCTTAGCCATTTTGGATTACAGATTTTATCAAGCCTGGCCATGATATTTGTAGATGGTAGAAATGGTAGTCCCAAACATTTGGAGGGCAGCAGATGTGAGGTAGCTGATGTAAGCATAAAAGCTGACACAGAGGTGATTCCGAAATCAAATACAATGGACCCTCATATAACAGACGGTTTGTATAACATAAAATCAGTACAACATAAAAAATTCCAAAGATAGGGGAAATTTGCTTAACAGAATTGTCTATGGGGTGAATCCGTACAACATAAAAATGGTCGTGATTAGGGATTGCTCTGTTTTCAATGCATTCCTATGGGAAACTTGTATAAAGGAAAAATTTGCTTAACATAATTTCATTTGGAATGAATTAATTCCTTTATACAAGGTACAATGTACTTGTTTTAGGGATTTAGAAGTTCCACATGGCTCCACCATATGTGTCATTAAACAGCTTCTTCACACACACGCCATCACTTGTTATTATATCTGTGATGGCTGAACATAGGTGCATGTGTGAAATGTGGTCCACCGGCAGAGATTGTGCCCTGCATAGCAGTCTCAGTTCTTGATGCTTTTCTTTCGCCATAAACCAAGAGATAAACATGCCAAGAAAGCTATTTTGAAAGAGTGTGAAAAAAGAGCTGTGGGCAGGGGACAGGCGGCTAGATGGATTTGTTTTGCATTTTTGTGGCTTTGTGGGTGGTAGGCAGATGGGCATGTGTGAATGAGGAAAGCGAAAAGGAGAAAAAAGGAAATGGGGGAGGCAACACTTCTCCCTGTGAAAAGTTCAAAAATATCTCTAGATGTAACACACGTGGGTTGTTTCTAGACTCCAGTCTGAAGCTTTCAGCTGTTTCTGTTTAAAGCCCTATGACTGACTGTATTCCTAAAAAGTCCATGCACGTTTCACATTTTCATTCTCCATCAGGGACTCATTGGATTTTTTTTTTTAGTCTCTTTTTTGAAGCAAACAGCAGCACACAACAATCTGGAACTTCTTTAGAAAAGCCATAGGCTCAATGCAATCATCCAAGACTGCAGCTTCCGCTTGTGTTCCACAAAAATATCCCAAACAATCCTTACACCAAGTTCGACTTCAACCCTATTTTCCCATAAATATACACAACTCCCTCTAAAAACTCTTCTTTGCCAAACGGTTTGCTGTAAACAAGTCCAGTGGCAAAGAAGAGAAAATCCATACTATGTATATCAACTTGCCTCTTATGTAGTTATTACATGTTTATTGTCTTCTAACACTTACATATCACATATTGAAGCAAAGACTCCTGGGGAGATTTTTGTAAATTAAAAATTAAATATTTAAACACAAAAATGGAGCAGAATACATTTCTTACAGCCATAAAAACTAAATCAGTATTAATAGGACACAGAAGTTTTTGACTTTGGCTGGAATGACCAGTGCATTCTGGAATGATACTCAAATGACCAGTGGATCCAGTGCATTCATTGCCTTAAGGGAAGCTGATTCTGCCAACAGAAGTGGGCGCTATTTCAGTCTCTTCTGCAGCTCCCTTGTGTACCCTAAAACCCGAAAGCCTCTGAAGGAGTTTTTCCACACTGGGAAAAGAAGGGAAAGAGTCCCCCAGTCCCGAATCTACCAAGAGGACGGTGCTAATTCTATACTCGTAATAGAACAAATGTTGTCTCTGACCTCCTAACATGAAATAAGGGTGTATAATATCATTTGTACAGCAAAGCAAATCAGCACCAAATTTAGCACAGTTATAGTAGACAGACTGGTCTTGCTCTGTGCCAAATTTTGTGAAGTACAGATTAAGCATTTTTGAATTATGATTTTTTAAAAAGTAAAACTATTTTACCTCCCCATGCAGATGCAAGCAACCTTAAACATTTCCAGATTTAAAACAAATCAAATAAATTGAAAAGATCAATCTTACTTTTCTTGAAACAGAATGGTTGGCCTATCAGCTTTTTTCTTATTTGGAAGGAATCCAGACTGCAGGGGATGAAATATAGATCTTCAAAAAAGCTTTTCCAAAGAGCAAACAACCACTTGGTTACAAAACTGAACATGCACTGAACTGATTTACCAGTAAGAGCACTCCAAAGTAGATACATTGTTGCAATTTTGAGGCAACAAAGAGATGTTAGTGGGTTATAAAAAGTCACAGAAGCAGAAAGGTTTTCTTTGAATATTACTTTCTCTTTATGGAATGGGGAAGGTGTCTGAGGTAACAAAGCATTCCAGACCAACCCTAGCATTGTGGACCAAGAGAACCAAGAGGGAATGCTATAGATTACATGCAGAACTTTCTGGGAGAATCTAGCTGATTCCTTGGGATCTTGGGTTAGGTGTTCCTTTCACCCAACTGTTTTTAAGCGAGCAGTCCCCTTTTCCTGTCCTGTTTTAGAGTAAAGGTTTACTAAACGTAGGTGAGCCGATATAGGGGATATCTCCATTCTGCAAGATACACTTGCCCAGTGAAACAGTTTGTCTCTCTGTCTGGCTTTCCTTGTCTCTATTTCTTCTACCAAAAATCTTGTAGAATCCTTATTGAACAACAATAATGGCAATAATCAGTTCATTTTACCTATTATCACAATTGTCATTCACCCACAAGAAACTGGTGCCATTTGTGGTGAACTGGTTTTAGACAAATAAATAAACTTCATTTCATACTCTAATCAGGAGCTTAGAAAACTTTCTCATTGGACTACAACTCCCATAATCCCTAGACAGAATGCCCCCCAAGTAACTTTTCCCAAGCTTTGAAAGTGAACAAGTGGCTTTCAAGAGAACTAGCCTTTGCCTCAGGGCTGTCCGTTGCCTCTTCCAGACTGCACTCTGGCAAGGAAGCTTTGGATGTTTTCACTGGTAGGAAGCCCAGTTCTGTCTGTTGATAAAAAACGACTTTCAACGGTGATCTCTTGGATGACTACCAGTTGCTACAGCAAGTTGAGAAATGCCACAACAGATGAAAGTGAACAAGGATTTAGCCAGATGACGTTCTTTTATTTGCAACTGGGTTTAGATGCAATTATCTGGGGCAAGTAACATGTAATAAATAAAGGAAGAACAAGAACATTCCAATCCTTACAGGTAATGTATCTCCTCCCCCTCCCCCCACAAAAGAATCTGGAAAAATCGGAAAGCAAGGCTGTATTAAATCCAGTCCCTTTTTCCTGATGTGAAATCTTCGGTTCCTAGCTTTAGCTCATGACAAGAAACACTAGCCTGGGCCTGGCTCCGGTACAGAAGAACATTCACCCGGTCCCCAAACGTCTTCTTACTGAGATGCTCAGCAGAGCCTCCAAATGTTCCCCCTATCAAAAGACATATACCGGACAGCTCTTCAGAGCTGTAAACATTAAAGCTGCTCGTTTAGAGCATCATGTCCCAAGTCCACATTCTTTTGGAATATGGAAATACCAAATCCAACCTGATGAATCAGAACAGAATGGAATAAAAGAGGTGGCTGGCAAAAAGGGAATCTGACTTCACAAGTATTTAATCTTCCAGTTGTGCCTTTGAACAGTCACATCACAAATCACTGTTTACTCATTAAAAAAACCCGTATTGTCAGCTCGGGGTCAAAACACTGTACAGTAGACACTTTCCACAAATATTTATATGTCTCCATCTCGATGGGGGACTAGGATGGAGTTATAAATAGGATTCTACAATTTGCTAGTTGCACAACCAACTCACCATGAATTCGCATGAAATTTGAATGGGGGGGGTTAATGCTTGATTCTCTTACATGTATACCTCCAAGCAAAACAACTAAACTCTCAGACCTAGCCCCCCACCAAAAGGAGCCCATCATGCCTGATGTTTCATTCCAAATGTGCAGGTCAGAGCAAGCTTTGAACAGTTACTTGGTTGGACTTACAGCTCTCAGAAGCATCCTGGTCCAAGGGTAGTGAAAACAAATGCAAAAACAGAAAAAAATAACTCCATCCTCACAAAAAAAAACCCCTGTATATTTCTCCTGGATTGTGTGATTCATCTTCCATGTATAACATACATATATAGTGGTACCTTGTATAAAGGAATTAATTCATTCCAAATGAATTTCTGTTAAGCAAATTTTGCTTTATACAAATTTTCCATAGAAATGCATTGGAAACAGACTAATCCCTAATCGCAACCATTTTTATGTTGTACGGATTCACCCCATAGACAATTCTGTTAAGCAAATTTCCCCAATCTCCGGAATTTTTTATGTTGTACAGATTTTATGTCATACAAACCATTTGTTATACGAGGGTCCACTGTATACCCAATCCATTCACTATTCAACACACCCACAAACACATGACTTAGCTTCCAGATAACCTCACCTGAATGACTGAGAATCTTCACAGACACACACAGACACAGACTCTCTCTCTCTCTCTCTCTCTCTCTCACACACACACACACACACACACACACACACACACAGAGAGAGAGAGAGAGAGAGAGAGAGAGAGAGAGAGAGAGAGAGAGAGAGAGAAAGAAAGAGAGAGAGAGACTGAGAGAGAGAGAGAGAGAGAGAGAGAGAGAGAGAGAGAGAGAGAGAGAGAGAGAGAGAGAGAGTTAGGCTTTAAAATCAGAAGTGTAGTGGGAATTTGCCTCTGCTTTTCTTAGCAACCCCATGTAGCCTTTAGAGGAGCTGAGACCTCTGGTCCCTCGGTGCACAACCCCCCTTCCCCATTTCTAGCAGCTACAGCTGTTATTCCAAAATGCCAACAGGTAATCACTACCCAGCTGTTTCCACAGACAACACTGGTGTATGAAAGAACAGGAGCAGTCAGTACCCTACTGTAGTTGAATCGAATGAAGCTGGTTTACATGCACATTGATAAAATTTATTTCTCTCCAAATGCTGAAAGTGTTATAAGAAATTGCTTTTATATTTTTAAAATGACAGGATAAATCGTACATTCTTCTCTGTGTACTACATGCATGTCACTACAGGATCTGAATGGTTTTTGCTTTTGGACATGGGTTACCCTCAAATGTGGGCTAGAAGAGGCCAAGCCTTGGCACTGTATGCTGAACACACCCCAAGAATTCCCGTGAATATAGGACTGACAGCAGGGTAGTTGAGAAGGAGAGCTATAGCGGAGAGTCATGAGAAAGTTGTGCTCTTGAACAAGGCAGAGAGCAGATTTTTGCAAAGGAATTTTGCGGGTTGGGCAGATGTGTATCAAATAGTCACCTTTAATGTATAAATGACAGAATGCTGTTGGTATTTTCATAACATTTGTGGAGTTTTGCAGTTGTTAATGGTGGCTAATTGATGATGTCCTTAGGTTTGTCTTGGTAATGTGCTTAGTCACATGCCTAACTGCAAAACTGAGATGTAGAGATGGGCACAAAATTATTATTTTTTTGTTTCATTATTTGTTTTTCATTTCATTTCAGAATGAAATGGAAAATGAACTGATTTTTAAAGAAAAATGAAAAGAAACAAACAAAATTTCCGGTTTGTTCTGTTTCTTGTTTTGTTTTCCTCAACACACCTGATTGGGGGGGGAGGCGTGAGGTCCCTTACCTGCTGGGCTCGGAGGCCTTGTCACCTCTGCCATTGCTGCTAAAGATCCACCACCACTCCTACTGCCAGACCCACGTGGAGAGGGCCAGTGAGGCCACTGGGAGCCCTTGTGATGACTGCCACTGCCTCTGCCACTGCCACTGCCACTGACAGACTGACATGGAGAGGGTCAGCAAGACTGCTGAGAGCCCTCACAGCTCCTGCCACCAGCTGCTGCCACTAGCACAGAGGCACGGAGAGGGCCAGAAATGCTGCTGGGAGTCCTCTCAGTGCCTGCTGTCACCCCTGTCATCACCACAGCCGACCCGCACAGACTGGTCCAGGGAGGCTGCGGGGAGGCCTTGCAGTGCTCACCACCACCCCTGCCACCAACAATCCTGTGTGGAGAGGAAGAGCAAGACTGCAGGAAGGCCTCATACTGCTGCCACTGTCGCAGCCAATCCCGCAGGAGAGGGTGAGCGAGGCCACTGGGAGGCCCCACCATGACCGCCACTGCTGGAGCCCTGCCAGCCATCCATCCAAGGAGGTAAGTACAAGTCCCCGGTAGAGGTAGGGGAATGAAACATTTCATTATTGCTTAATTTTGTACAATTTTGTTTTGCAAAAACGCATATGAAAGAAATGAAATGCAAGCAGACGAAACAGAACGAAACAAAACATCATTTTTCCATTTCGTGCCCATTTCTACTGAGATGTATTCTAGCACTTTATGAAATAGCTGCAGGATGTGAAACAAACCATATGTGTTCAGATTAAAGAAATTTACCAGAGAAGCTTTTAGATAATGGGTTTCTGTGCTTGTTGCCATGCTCCACTTGTGGAATTTCCCAGGGGGGTCCAAATAGTCTTCTCTTTCCCTTGCATTTCCCCTGCAATGTTTCAAGTGCTCCTTCCAACTTGCTTTCTTTACACAGATAATCCTTTAAAATGGAAAAGATGTGCAGTGCTTATGAATGATAATGCCATTCCTTCTGGATTTCTTCTCGGTTACCCCAGCCCATTTAGTGTGGTTTGTAATACATTTTATAGGCAGCGGTGCAAACAGAGCACCTGAAGAAAGACATCAGAATGCTATAATTTTTTTCAAGAGAACTTGTGTCATCCATTATATATGGGCAGCC
This sequence comes from Phrynocephalus guinanensis, assembly GCA_037367245.1. Lineage (NCBI taxonomy): Eukaryota > Metazoa > Chordata > Lepidosauria > Squamata > Agamidae > Phrynocephalus > Phrynocephalus guinanensis. The sequence goes on from CM074733.1 coordinate 144,552,149, forward strand.
AACACTGCTGTTGCTTTACATGGGTTCCACAGAGCAATCAACTGACCACATTATACACTGTCCTGCCAGCTAGGCAGAACAATATAAGGAAATATTTTCTGCATCTCTCCCTAGGGCCTAATCCTTTGGCACCACAACCCTTTTTTTTAATTTTTGAGATGTCTTCACACTTCTCCACCTTTCCTTTACGACCCTCTGGGTCTCCTTTTCATCAGGAAAAAAACATCAGTTTGTAAATTACAATTAGAAATGAACACCAATATCTACTATTAGTATTTTAAATAAATTTTGTGGCATCAAAATGGACATTTTTTTAAAAAAAAATTATTCAGGGTGAACAAGGATGAAGCTGTGTCCTCAGCCTTTGATTTCAAAACAAAACAAAACAATGTAACCGATTTAGCTCATAACATCTATTCCAGCAGGCGTAAAGGACTTGAAAGTTGAATATGGGCATCTCCTTCCTGCCTTCCCTTTCATTCCTCTGCAACCCATGGGTCTGCGTTGTCCAGCTTTCCACTATGGCATGCAAAACATGCCTTGGAAACGTTAGGTCTCTGTCCACAGAACACTGACTCTGTGCCAGCGCAAGCCTCCGGCCATTCCCAGACATTGTTTATGACCAGAGTTCAAAGGGAATCCAGCCAGCTGCCTTAGCTCTTTGTACTATTTATCTCCGCTGTCCCCCCCCCCCAGGATTTTTTTCCTAAATGCATCCTTCAAGAATCCTTCAAGGAAAGCACTGCCTCTACAACTCTCAAGTTTTCTTTCTAGGTGAGCATTCTTCCCACCCCCACCTCCCACCCATCTCGCACTACCAAATGGAACTACTTGAGATTTTCAAATGCAGGGCTCAGTTTAGGATACATTCTGCAATTTCCTTTCTGTGCTTCGTGTTGTCCTTTGACTGCTCACAACAGGAATCCTCCTGAAAACGCTGCCCTGCATTGCAAAACTCCACTCTGACATCCATGCTAAACAAAAATAGCTGGTTCTAGATACACTTGGGGGAGGGCTAGATCTGGTTTCTTCACTTTCGGAAGGAGCACTTTTATATTTATCAGATTCAGAGAAGCTATAGATACTGTACTTGACAAAGAGTTTAGAAAGGTTAGAATTAGAGATGGGGATGACGTTTAAAACATTGTAATTTTCATGATTCATGATTCTCTGACAAACTGACAAATTGTCGAATTTCTGGTGATGAAGCGACAAATTGATGAATTGATTCATGTCCACTTTAAAATGCTGTGAAATGGCCTCCAAGGCATCTAGGGACACCAAATTTGGAGAAAAGCACCCCTTGACTCTCCTCTATAAGCAGATTTGTTGACAATTGGGGTTTGTAAATCTGAGCTATGCACCCCTCAAGAGCCCCCCCCCCCAAGATAGTGTCCTGTAGCAATTGCGTTGGGGAGATCCAATCATCAGCAAAATTTGGAGGGATTATAGAGGAGACACAGATGAAACTTCTCTGCAAGTTTGGAGTCTCTCAGTATCTGGGGAGAACTTTCCTGGGAGAGATACTAGGGGGTGCATAACTCAGGCATCAATATTCCTATCTCCATCAGGTTTTGAGGGTTTGGAGAGGAGAGTCAGAGGAAACTTCCCTTCAAATTTGGTGTATTCATTCATTTGGTGTATTCATTCACAAGTCCATAAAATGTCTGCCACAGCAGGAGCTGTGGCAGACATTTTATGGACTTGTGAATGAATACATCAAAAATTGCTAAAAATTCATCAGTTTGTATTTGTCAGGGAATTTCATTTATGTTGAATACTAATTGATAACTTTTCATGAATCAGCCAAATTTGTAATCCAGGTTGTCATCCAAAAATTATTTATGGTTGGGGGATTTGGGATATTGGAGCCATGAATCTGCGAGAAGATCTTTGAGCTCAGTTCTTAATTTGATCTCTAAGATTGGGCCATGATTGGGAGAGATATTTTTTTTCTAGAACTATAATTTAATCTATCCCCCTACCTTTTCCCACTGCTTGAAAAGCAACTCCTGATGATGGTCAAGAATCCTCCAGAAAGCAATGCGAGAGAAAATTACTCTCTCTTTCTTTTTGTCAACTCCCAGTGTTCATGTTTTCTTGTGATCCTTGAGGTAAATAATATTATACACAAACAAGAAAAAAAAACGAAAGGAAAGAAGGAACAGCACTGAATAGAGCGCAGAGTGCTAGAGAGAAAATAGCCGATATTATCAGAGGGGCAGCCATGCTGGTTTATTGCTGCTGGCATGTTACAGCCTAACCACGTTTATTTTCTTTCGCAGAAGTTGATACTTCTCTCTTGCCTGACTGAACACAAAAGGCCTACTCAATTCTATTCATTAATATTCATTACTTTTTAATGCATAAAACTAAAGGGTTTGCCTCCCCCTCCACACACAGACACACGCTCAAGCAAAATGAAAATTTCTCATGCATTAGTTAGGAAATAGAGGTGGGCACGAATCAAAAAATGGCATTTTGGTTTTTCATTTTTCGTTGAGGGGTCCGTTTTGGTTCATTTTCATTTTTTGTGAATTTTTGAAAAAATTGTTTTCGTTTATTCATTTTACGTTTTTTGTTTTTACCCGCTTTTTGCATGATTTTTAAAACATTTCCATGCATGGGTGTCCCCGAACACCCCAGACCAGAGGGAAAACTCTAAAAAAATGATGCTGGCAGAGACACAGTATGGATTAGGTACACAGGGAGGCTACAAAGGCAGTGGCGGGCATTGCCCAGAGTGCAAGGCAGCCGCAGAGTGACTGCACTGCGGGGCAGGGGAGGGTACTCACCAAGTGGTACGCATGCATGCACACAGGGAGGCTGCAAGACTGAAGCTAGAGAGAAATCTCTTCTTTCTCTCCCCTAAGAGCCAGGCTGCAGCCGGCAGGAACACAGAGACACACACCTGCCTGGATGGCCTAAAGTGAAAATAATGAGTCGCAGAGACAGCAATCCCACCCTAACTCCCATTGGAGACTGCAAGGAGGATGGGGGCTGCCAGAGCTTTTTATGCCCTCTGTGGCTGCCAGACCTGCCCAGTCTGCAACCTGGGCATGCTATTGGTTGAAGTTGTCCAAGAATTTACATGATCCCATCACATGGCTTGCCTCCATTTTATGGCTGGAATCCATTTTTTGTCAAAGGGAAAAGAAAAAATACATCACGATGGGAGAAAGACAAAAAAAAAAGTTTTAAGGACCGCAACCCCGTGGTAGGTAATAATTTTAAATAATTATTGCTGTATTTTTACGGATGTCCAGGGTGTTTTAATACCCAAGAAATCAGTATTCGGCATCTGGGAGCCATTTTGGTTCAATGTCCCCTAACTCCCCTTAAAGGAAAAAAATACAGCGATCTGAAAAAAGACATAAATGCACGTTTTAAGGACCCCAACCCCCCTGTTAGGTATTATCAGGCAGCATAAATAATTATCGCTGGGTTTTTTACGGATATTCAGGACGTTTTTTAACATTTAAAAACAGCTTATTTCATTGCATGCCGCCATTAATGAAAACGAAACGTAACGAACCTAATTTTTGTGGTTCTGTTCAGTTCGTTCCAATTTCAACACAATTTTCGTAATTCATTTTGTTACGTAATGAAATGAATAACGAATAACGGAAATGAAAAAAAGTTCATTTCGTGCCCATCTCTATTAGGAAATACATTTTTAAAAATATATCTGTGCACTATGTTTACATTAAAAAGAAAAATCAGAGACAAACAAACAAACAAACAAAAAGAAAAATTATCATAATATACTGATTTAATGGTATAGCAAAAAATGAAACAAAGCAATATCTCTTAAACCATTTTACATCCTTATCTTCCATCATCTTATTTTCCTCGTACTCTTAGTAGTACCTTTCTTTATCTTATTTTGTACTCTTATTAAAAAAACATGATGTGGTTTTACCATATTGCTGTGTTAAAACCAGAACATCTAAATAGAATCAAGAAATAAAACAGTTTAAAGAGGAAAAACATAGTGAAAGTGAAAAGCTGAAATGCTAAAATTACTTATGGCAATTGAGCAGTGTAGCCAGTGTAGCAATCAGAAAAATATTTAAGAAAACAAAGCTTCTTCAGTTGACAATAGGGGCACCTTCCCATTGGCGTCAGATGGGGAGTAATCATCCCATGTAGGTGTTCCCACAAAGTAAAAGAGATGTTCTTCTTGCCATTTCAAGCTTCTGTTGGGTAGACCAGTTGCCTATACCAGATGCTCAAGACAATCAGGGCATTCTTATTAGGTCCTCCTTGTTGGCTTCCCCGAGTTAACTAGGTAGCAAAGAATTCAGTGCTACATCGTCCTTTGAATGGATCCAAGAACAGGTTTTTCCTTCTGTTCCTGTTTTTGGGCATTGTTAGGAAGGCTGGCCTGCAATCCTTTCCATATTGAAAGCAACAAGTGTGCTTATCAGTGCTGGCTGATTTTTGTTCAATTCCATTGCACAATTCAGTAGCACAGCTTCCCAGGCTATACAGTGGGTCTCTCTAGAGATTGCCTCTGTTCATCCAATGGCACTCACAGCACTACAATTATGGCACAGTATCTCAGAGCCAAGAGTATTTTTTAAAGAGCTGCTTATGTGGTGTGCTTGACAGGAAAGCTTTGTATGATAAGTGTCCTGTGTACATTCAGAAATATGGTTTATTATTTTGTTTCAGTAAATGTCAGTGTAATTGAAATTGCAGTGATCAATGTCCAGCATTTTTACAACTTTTCTTTAAACACATAAGTGCTTCCTGTTCCTCCTCCTAATCATTCCCAGGAGATCTATGGCAGTTCCCTATAATTGCTTCTCCCCCTTCTTCTTCACCATTTTCTTCTCTCATCTTCATCCAAATGATCTCAGCTGTAGTAAGCAGGCTATATTTATGTAAAGCTTTTTCCGCTCCAAGCTTGTGTGTCGGTTTTCTTCCCCCTCCCTTTGTGTTCCAAAGCTTACAGTGAAAATGTATATGTGGTAAGATATAAACATCCTACTGACTTCTAACTTTGCCACTCAAAATGGCCTTCTTTCAGACAACTTTTCCACTGGGGGGAGGGGGAGGAAGAGTACAGGAGAAAAGCAGCTGGAGTGGGATATTGTGAGTGGAAAATAGTTGGAAAGGCCATGGCCAAGTGGACCACTCACCTCTCACTCATCAGTCAGATGAACTGTCTTCTGCCTAGGTGTTTCATTTTAAACAATGGCTGCTCCGCCCGGCCTTGTGCCGAGCAGGGGCGTCTTTGCCGGCCGGTTGAGGGAGGCGGCTATTGGCTCCGCTATTTGCGTAGCCTCCAGTAGGGGAGCGCACCATTTATAAGTCCTCGGCGCGCTCCCCATAGCCTGCCTCCGCAATCGCTGATTTCTTCCTTGGAGCGAGTGGCACCTCATCCCGGGAGCACTCTGTTGCTCCGTTTTTTCACCGAGCAAGCGGCCGCTTGCTACTGCTTTCCCAACAATCAGCTGATTGTCGGGAGAAGCCTTGTCTTGACCCCTCCCGGATCGGCACGCCTGTCAAGAGTGCCGGGTGGCTTGCTCAGGGCAAGCAGCCGCTTGCTTCTTGCGTCCCGTCCCGACAATCAGCTGATTGTCGGGAGCAGCCGCGTCGTTTCTATTCGCCTCCGGAGCTGTCAGGTTGTGTTGTTCTGGGGAGCGGGCTGGGAGGCGGGGTTTTCTAGCATCCGGGCGCGGGCGAGAGCGGCGAATTCAGCCCCTCTCCCTCCTGTTATCTTAGCTGCTTGTCGGAGCGTTCCCGACAAGCAGTTGAGCGCTTGGATAAGCGCTTCGATAAGCGCTCTACCGCTTCTCCCTGTGGGTTTGGAAGGGGGGAGGGAGGTTTGGCCCGGACAGGCTCCTGCCTGTCAGAGTGACCGTTGCAGGTTGCATTTTTCCGCCTCCTCGAGCCCCTGTCCAGGCTTGTTCTTGCCGCCGCCGGCGGGAGGTGGGTGGTTTAGCCGCAGGACTTGGGCAAAGCCTGTGCGCTTGCGGAGTGCAGGGGGTTATAGTTATTTTCCTGCCCTCTGTGGGCTCGTGTTGCTAGTCCTCGCTGCCATCTCGCTGGCCTAGTGTCCTCCGCCCTGTTGGATACTTGTGGTCAGCTTGCCTAGGGTATTGCCTTTCGGTATCTTTTTGGCCGTCCCCTTTTATTTTACGTTCTTTGGTGTAGGGAGTGTGGCTTGGTCTAGGGCAGTTGGCTAGGCGGCCATTTTTCCTGCTTTTGCTTTTGGCAGCCATTTTGGGCAGTACCTCTTGGGCCCAATTTTGAACTGTCATCCGTCCTCATCCGTCTGGCTAGCCATCCTAGGCCACTGTTTATTCCTAGTTCCTTGTGGTGCTTTCTGTGGGGAGGGCTGGGTGCTTGTATTCTCCCTCTCACCTTCAGTTGCCTTGGGCCTTTACGCCCTTGCAGCCGCATGGTGGGATTGCAAGGTCGGCCATTTTGATTGTCAATCCTTGGGTCCTGGGGCTTGGTGTAATCTCTATCCATCCTTCCCTGGTGTTTTTCTTCTGTTCTTGGTGCGACTTGTTCTGGTATTTCCACAGCGTAGGCTTCCTGGTAGTTGCTGTCTGGACCCGCTTTGCCGCCGTACATCTGATAACACTGTCACTAAATTATTTGTCGTTTCTCCTAGGATGAGCAGGCCAAGTAAGAAGGGCTCTTCCAAAGGGAAGGGGAAGGGAAAGGCTCCGGCCAAGAAGTGGCCGAACCAGCAGCCTCCACCCGAGCTGTCCTCTTCATCGGATGATGAGTGGCCTATTTTGTCTGCGGCTTGGAAGAAGCTTTCCCGCCTTGAGCGAGAACGCGCTAAAAGTCAGGGGATGGCCGCGTCTTATTGGGGTGGGCAAGCTGCTAGTGATGCTAAGGCCCAGAGGAGGGCGGAACGTAAATTAATGATGGATTTGATGATGACGCACATTTCTTCTCTTGAGTCTGCTTTAGCTGGATCTTCCAGTATCGCCTCTGCTGGTACGTCATCTGTGACTGCTGATGTAGCCACTCCATCGCACGCACCGCTGAGCCCTCCAGTTGTCGTGCCTTCCAATGTAGTCACATCTCCGCCTGGTGCAGAGGACCCATCACTTCAGGCCCTCAACTTATCCTTGGCGGTGCCTTTGCGTGGCCGGCCGGCCCCAGCAGCTCAGCGTCCAACAGTTCTGGGTGAGTCATATACAGTATCTTCCCACACCCCGGGTCCGGTTGCATGGCCCTGGCAGACGGGTGCTCTCGACGTGCAGATGGGGGCGGGACCAGGCATTCCAATGCCGGTGTGACCCCCAGTATCTACGCCACATTATACCCTTGGGTCACCGGCCATGGCTGAAGCTGCTGCGCAGACAGGGACTGATGTGCAGTCCGTTTCTGTGGCAGCGCCTTCAAGGGAGTCAGGGTCCACTGCCTTGGTGTCTACAGCGACCATGACTGATAAACCGGATGACTTGTCCTCCTCTAAACCGGGAATCAATGACTTGCCTGAGGGTGATGAGTCTTTGCCCTTGGGTTATCATCTATCCGAGGCCATGATTGACAAGATTACCTCCGGCAAGTTCGTTGACATCTTTGAATTGTTAAATAGGGAGGTGGACTCTAAAGAGTTAGAGAAGCTGGACGACAAAGAGAAAGAACGCATTTGGAGGAGGAAGCCGGATCGTTCATGGAATAATTGGCTTAATGCCTTTGTAATGTATGTGGGGATTTACTCCGCAGCTCACCTGGAGAAGACCTCCGTTCTGTTTCACTATCTTGACTTGATTATTAGAGCCCGGCATGATGGCCCCCCTAATGCATGGTTACTGTATGATGAGGGATTCCGTCGCCGTATTGCTCAGGATCCCACTCTCTGTTGGGATAGGCCACACAGTTACCTCTGGCTTCGGGTGATGAGTTCGGCTCGCCTTAGCGAGAGATTTGATAGTGGGCATGCAATGCTGCGCTCCGGTACTCCTGGTAACTCCCGCGCGTCTGCGGGCCAGTCGGTTCAACCCCGGCTGGTCTGCTTCGATTATAACAGTAAAGGATCGTGCGGACGCCGGCAGTGTAAATTTCGCCACCTGTGCTCCACATGTGGGGCCAACCATCCGGCTCACACCTGCCCTAGAGGCAAGCCAGGGGGCGAGGGAACCAAAGATGCGGGCGGAACGTAACCAGTCCAGCTCATCTCAGCATCCAAAAGGGACCTAGTCCCATAAAGCTACAGGTTCTGAGGGAGTGGCTGAGTAGTTACCCCTCTCGTGAGGATGCGGTTTACATTTTGGAAGGATTCCAGCTGGGGTTTCGCATCCCTGCTTTGGGTGAACGTGCGCCGTACATGGCGCATAATCTTAAATCAGTCTTGGGTAAAGAGGATATTGTTAGGGCTAAGATCGCTGCTGAACATTCGGTGGGAAGGGTGCTGGGCCCATTCGATCACCCACCTACTCCCCATTTCCGCGTGTCTCCTTTGGGTGTTGTCCCCAAGAAGACGCCGGGTGAATTCCGCCTTATTCACCATCTCTCTTATCCGGGGGGGATTCTGTTAATGACAGGATTCCTCAGGAGTTGTGTAGCGTACGTTACACATCCTTTGATGCTGCTATTAGGATGGTGCGTAATTGTGGAATTGGGGCTGAGATAGGTAAGTGTGATGTTAAATCTGCTTTTAGATTGCTCCCAGTACATCCTGACGATTGTGAGCTCTTAGGTTTCACATTTGACAGTTCACTTTATATGGACAGGGCGATGCCTTTTGGGTGCTCTATTTCGTGTTCGGCATTTGAACGCTTTAGTTCCTTTGTCGAATGGGCGGTCCGTCAGAGGACCGGTGACTCTCACATTGTTCATTATTTAGACGATTTTTTGTTTGCGGGAGTCGCCGGCTCTGACCAATGCGCTAGGCTAATGAAATCATTTAAGGATATGGCTCGAGTTTTTGTCCAAATTTAATGGCACTAATTTTGGTTCTGAACATGTGGCGGCAGCAGACTTGCAGGTACAAACCGATGCTTCGGTAGCTCTGGGCTTAGGTTTGTATTTTAGATGTAGATGGCGTGCTGCCTCGTTCCCCCTGGAGTGGCAGCACAGTAGTATTACCCGTGACCTAACCCATTTTTGGAGTTATGCTGAGGATCCCGATCTCTCCTAATAGGTTATGTAGGCTGGCTAATGTATAGCCTCGAGTTTGTTCCACCAGTTGTGAGGTTGCCTTGTTTCAAGCTGCCACTTTGGTACCTTTTCGCCACCTCACGCGTTAGCGAGCTGCTTGCCCAATCCAAAACCGACACCTCGCTTCTGCATTACTTTGGGTGGTTATGGCCCTCGAGCAGGATCAGGTCTTTCTGCATATGTGTAGATCGAAGACAGACTAGCGAGGTAAGGGCTGCGCGATACACCTTTGTAGGTGTTCTGTGCTCCAAATTTGTCCTATCATAGCGTTATATAGGAATGCCCAGCTCGTTGACAATTATCGGGGGTACCTATTTCAACATGAAGATGGGTCGCCTGTGACCGTTACCAAGTTTGGACAATTTCATGGAGGGCTATGCAGGTCGCTGGCAGATTGGGCTGCATTTTGGGGACTCATTCGTTTCAGACAGGTGCTACTTCCCCAGCGGCTGCCATTGACATCGATTTGGTTGGCATCCAACGAATCGGGCGACGGAGATCCAGACAGTTTAAATCTTACGTACGACCACTAATGGACCGGTAAAACCGGGCCAGTTGTTCTTTCTTTTCTCGTTGCAGGTTCTACCCCAGGGAGCCGTGCTCGAGTTTTGGTTTACGGCCACAGTTTTTGTTTACTGGGCCTCAAAGTTTCCTATCCAGTCTGGATGTGGCCGCGATTTCGGCCTGAGCCAATGGGCTGATTTCCTGTGGAAGGGCAAGAGGGGGATGTCTTTGCACGCCTTGCTTATTGTTGCTCTCAGTTGCCCCCCTGACACCTTGCCGACCATTGTGGTTGTCCATTTGGGAGGACATGACTTGACTCGCAGGTTGGGGAAGTCCCTCATTCTCAAGATCATCGATGATCTGAGAGCGTCCCATTGTACTCGCCCATTGGTGACTCGCATGTTGGGCAAGTCCCTCATTCTCAAGATCATTGACGGTCTGAGAGCGTTCCATCGTACTCGCCCATTGGTGACTCGCATGTCGGGCAAGTTCCTCATTCTCAAGATCATGGATGATCTGAGAGCGTTCCAGTCATACTCGCATTGGTTCGAGTCGTTTGGTCTGCGATCATTCCCCGGTAGAACTGGGGTTGGTACCACCATCCGCAATAATGCACAAGGCCCGTCAGGGCGTCTACAAGGCAGTTGCCTGCGTTGTGCAGGCCGAGATGGGAACTGTCCTTTGGCACTCCAACATCCCTGCTGGGGACCCCACCTTAATCGTCCGGATGGGGTGCATTTATTGGACAAGGGCCTGGATATCTTTATTCAGAATCTTAAGGAGGGCCTGAGTGCCGAATTGTTTGGCTGTGGGGTAAAGAGTCAGCAGTGCGCCTCTTTGTTGGCGGGTAGCGCATAAAAAGCTAACCATTTAGGTCCCGAATCTAAATTACATCTTCACGTCTTCGGCAGCCTTCCATTAATAACCCAATAGGATTTAGTTAGGGAGCAAATAATAATAACAACCCAAACCCCTAGGAGGGCTGCCAACCTTTAATCAAGCGTTGATGCCAAAAGATCTCGTTGGCATCCTCACTGCGGCAGTTCAACGGGCCGCAGGAAATTGGTGGAGTAACGGGACCTAATCAATTTATTGTTACCATTTTGATGATGCGCTACGTCTCAGGCCCTCCTAAAGTTATTGTTCATTGATAAGTAATTTAAAATTTGTTACTGTAGTTAATAAAGTTGTGGCCCTTATTTTAACCCAAGCGGAATGTGTGTCGCCTCTTTCTTTCAACCTGGCCCGGCAATGGCTGCTCCGCCCGGCCTTGTGCCGAGCAGGGGCATCTTTGCCGGCCGGTTGAGGGAGGCGGCTATTGGCTCCGCTATTTGCGTAGCCTCCGGTAGGGGAGCGCGCCCTTTATAAGTCCTCGGCGTGCTCCCCATAGCCTGCCTCCGCAATCGCCGGTTTCCCCGCCCTCCCGCCACTGTTTTATTATGTGCTGGTGATGCTTTGCTGGTCGCTTCGGGGCCGGATGGGAATTTTTGACCATTACTCTGATTGGCCTTGAGCGGTGGTGTTTTTTCGCCCATCCCACCATTCACATATTGGCGGTGGGTGTTGTAGGTAATAACCTGGTCACAACTGGCGGGTAGCGCATAAAAAGTTAACCATTTAGGTCCCGAATCTAAATTACATCTTCACGTCTTCGGCAGCCTTCCATTAATAACCCAATAGGATTTAGTTAGGGAGCAAATAATAATAATAACCCAAACCCCTAGGAGGGCTGCCAACCTTTAATCAAGCGTTGATGCCAAAAGATCTCGTTGGCATCCTCACTGCGGCAGTTCAACGGGCCGCAGGAAATTGGTGGAGTAACGGGACCTAATCAATTTATTGTTACCATTTTGATGATGCGCTACGTCTCAGGCCCTCCTAAAGTTATTGTTCATTGATAAGTAATTTAAAATTCGTTACTGTAGTTAATAAAGTTGTGGCCCTTATTTTAACCCAAGCGGAACGTGTGTCGTCTCTTTCTTTCAACCTGGCCCGGCAATGTAATATGTGACATACTGTATGTTTAGTAAGTACCATCTAATTTGGCTTGAAGATTGCTGCAACTTGGGAATTGGGGGGCGGGGGCGGAGAGGTCATGGATGTCATGGGGACCAGGCCAGGAATTGCAACCTGCTGGGCCAAAGCGAGTCCCTGCGTTCAGCAACACATATCTAACCCTGAGGTAGGGATAGGCAAAATACAGAGGGTTTTATCCCTCGCTGCATGAAGTCTGTTTTTGTCTCCCCTCCCTGCTTCCTGCTTCCTGCTTCCTGAATCACTCTTTCCCTGAAAAAATGGTGAACCGTAGCTCCTGGAAGCCCTCAGAAGACAAGATTCACCCTTTAAATTGTCCACTGCATCCCCCTGCTGGACTACTTAACATCCCTCAATCTCAATGTATCAAAGACAGTTGTGGACTCATAGCTTATTCCTGGATCATTGGTTGCCAGTTTGTAAGCTTTTTTGGTGGTCTGTGCAGGCAGTAGGCTCCCAAAGCCACTCAAGTGCCCCACCCGAGAGCTCATACTGGATTCAGTGATCTCAAGAAGATCCTTTCCAGCTCTGCAGTTCTAAGATTGATGATGATGATGATGATGATGATGATGATGATGACAAAGAAAAAGAAAAAGAAAATGACGAAAACAATGATGACGATGATGATGATGACGACGATGATGATGACGACGACGACGACGACGATGATGTGGTGCATCTAAACAATTCCCACTAGCCATCTCCCATAAGCCAAGCTTAAATTACTTGCACAAGAAACAGTCCTATCTGAACTACAATCATCTATCATGCAAACATGAATGATGCCAGAAGACATCTTGTTTGCTCGATCTCAAGGCTACCCACATGTTTCCTAATTCCTACCTACATGCTCAACAGCTTTGCATTTGATCTATAGAAACTGTTGTTGCATTTTTGCTAAGTTTTGAAATGTTATATTTATTGTCTTTTGAAAGTTTATAGTTAATCTGTCTGAATGTTGTTTTGTTTTTGGCTGTTATTTGTATTGTTGCAAACCATCCTGAGTGGTCTTTGCTGCCAGATTGGGTGGTATTATTAATCTAATAAACAAATAAACAAACTATGTAAATATTATCTTCTGGCTTGGCAACATTTTAGATGATGGTTCATAAATTCTGTATAAAGGAGAAGGTTGAGGGACTAATTGACAGTATCTGTTGCACCATTCATATTGATATAGAACTGCAAATCAGCACATATAGAATAGTATTTGTGTGTGTGTGCTGAACCTGATTCAACATACATTGGAACCTCCCTTAATGAAATTAATGCATTCTACAGGACACTTCGTATTATAAATTATTCATAATGTGAAGCACAGTTTCCCATAGAAATGCATTGAAAACAATTAATCCATTCCAGAGGTCAGAAAAACGTCAAAGAAAGACTTACACGTCAGGAAAAAAAGTCCCCACAATGCAGACCACATTGTAACAGGCATGGATACGATGAAGCTCAGATCTCACACACCCCACACAATAAAAAGCATGAAAATGATGAAGTTCAGCTCATCCCCCTCTGCAATGCAAGGCAATTGCAAAGGCAATACAACCCTGACAATTGCAATCCTGACAATTGCTTTATATTTGGCTGAGAAGTTGTGAACTGATGGGGGGGGATGGAGTCAGATTCTGGGATTTTCTCCTACTTGGTATCACTTTTGTGAAGGGTAGCGAGCAGAAGAGGGTATCCCATAGACTAGGCCTGTCCAACTTTGAACAGCCCGAGGGCTCCCCCTTGCCCACCACACGTCTTTGTGGCTGGCAGGAGTGCACCCCCTGCCGCCCCTGCCAACCTAGGTCCTCCACGCTGTGTGAGCCCATACCTGCCACCACTCCATGTCCTGCACATCCCAAATTCCACAGCTCTGGTGGCAGCAGTCCCCACCACTGCTCCATGCCCCATGTCCCTGGCATTGGCGGCTGCGGCAGCAGCAGCGGAGCCCCAGCCGACCAGCCTCCCACCCACCAAGGTCTCCTGCGCTGTACGCGTGCACTCCCTGTCACCTCTCCATCCCCCAGAGGTCCCTGGCACTGGTGGTGGAGGCAGCAGAGCCTTGGCCACCCGTCCACCCACCAAGTCCCCCTCAAAAAAAAAAAAAATCCCCCTGAAAATGGTGGAATGTCAGGAGGCAAGTGGGGACCTGGTAGGCAACTTGTGAGGTGCCCGCAGGTGACCAGTCACCCGCAGTCAACAGGTTGTGCAGGCCTGCTGTAGACCATCTTGACTTCTGCCATTGGTGTTGTCAGTATTCAGGTTGCCCTTTGCTATGTAAAGCTTGGTATTCCTTTCCTGCTGGCAACACAGGCATGATATTGTACAACAATATGGGGCCATTCCCTGGTGTTTTGAATTTTGAACAGAAAATCAGGATATCCCAAATTCATAAACTTGTGTTTTTTGCAGTTAGATTGAATAGTGATGGTAGAGTATTAATCTGTTCTAGGAGCTTATTATAAGTAAATACATTACTTTAATGGAATCATTTGCATACCAGATGCTACATAAATAAGGTCTAACAGACTACTGCCTAGGAAAAGTCTTTCAATGGTTACAGAGGACAAATACACCTCTGGCTACAAGAAAGGGCAGATGGATAGTTGTAAGCCTATGTGCTCAAAAAAAGCAAAAGCAAAAAATAAAATAAAATAAGGTGAAGAAAGTTCCAAGTTAATTAACTGCATATCCAAGTTGATATTCCTGACTCCAAAAAGGGGAGTAAAAAGACACATCTACCCAATTTCTCCTTGGATATGCAACCAGTATTTTGTGTGTCATGTCAGTGTCACTTCTAATTCGCCAGAATGTAGACTTGTCTTTTGCACAGCTTCATCTTCAGACAATCTAATGATGGCCCTTCAGTTAAACACACGGGGATTTCTAAAATATGATGGCAACACTTCCATCTAATTGAGTAGTTCTGGGTACATGATAATACTTGAGATTTGCCATGCTTGCTGAGAGATATGACAGGGTTGCTTTTGCTGATGTAAAAATCCAAAAACATGAATAAATGAAAACAAGGCCCTCTAGTCTCCTAAGTGACCTTCTCATTGGAATGAAAAGTGATGTGTCTGGTTCCAAGTACCATATTAATGCTTCCTGGTTATTTAATTATGAGAATGATTTATCTGGAACTTTGGATCAAACCAATAATCCTACCGAGATTTGAATAGAGATAGTCAGACAGCTTTTTATTTTCAACATGGAATAGACATTTATAGCCAGGTTAATGGGGCTAGAAATGTTGTGAAAAGACTAAGCTATAACTAGAATGAATGATGAATGATTAAAGTTAATAGGGATGAGGAAGAAGTGAGGTGGCCAAGTTTGTGGATGACACCAAAACTTACCGGGTGGTGAAGACCAGATAAGATTGTGAAGCGCTCCAGAAGGATCTCTCCAAACTGAGGAGAATGGGCTGCAAAATGGCAAATGCATTTCAATGTTGGAAAAATGTGAAGTAATGCACATTAGGGCAAAAAAAATATTCAAAACTTTATCTATCAACTCATGGGCTCTGAGCTATCCATGACGGATTAGGAAAGAGATCTTGGTGTGCTGGTGGACAGCTCCATGAAGGTGTCTACCCAATGTGTGGCAGCTGTGAAGAAGGCCAATTCCATGCAAGTGATCATCAAAAAGGGGATTGAAAATAAAACAGCCAACATTATAATGCCATTGTACAAAATGATATAGTTAGACCGCACCTGGAGTATTGCATACAGTTCTGATCACCACATCTCAAAAAAGACATAGTGGAACTGGAAAAGTTGCAGAAGAAAGTGGATAAAATAATTACTGGGCTGGGAAACCTCACTTATGAGGAAAGGCTACAGCATTTGGGGATCTTTAGTCTGGAGGGGGGAGGCACCTAAGGGGAGGATATGATTGAGACATACAAGATTATGCAGGGCATGAGTAAAGTGGATAGAGGGACGCTCTTCTCCCTCTCACAGAATACTAGAATTAGGGGACATCCAGTCAAACTGAGGGTTGGGAGAGTGAGAACAGACAAAAGAAAGTACTTCTTTACCTACCATGTTGCTAGTCTGTGGAACTCCCTGCCACAGGATGTGGTCATGACATCTGGTCTGAATGCCTTCAAAAGAGGATTGGACAGATTCCTGGAGGAATCTGTCCATCTGAGGCAAACTTCCCTCAGATGAGGAAACTAGTTAGAAAGAAATTGAAGGGGAAGGTTGGAAGAATCCAATCTCTTCAGAGTGCATGGAACCTGTTTAAAACAACGGTAACAGAGGCCCAGCACAAGTGCATACCACAAAGAAAGAAGAGCTCATTTAAGTCCAAGAGGGCACCAGCATGGTTAACGAGTGGAGTTAGAGAGGCTCTAAAGCGCAAGGAGAGGTCTTTCTGTAAATGGAAATCCTCCCCAAATGAGGAAAATAAAAACGAACACAAACTCTTGCAAAAGAAATGTAAGAAGATAATAAGAGAGGCAAAGAAAGATTCTGAGGAACGCATGGCTAGCAATATAAAGGGTAATAATAAAAGCTTCTTTAAATATGTTAGAAGTAGAAAACCTGCCAGAGAACCAGTTGGCCCTCTGGATGGTGAGGCAGGAAAAGGGGAGATTAAGGAGGACTTGGAAATTGCAGAGAAATTAAATGAGTTCTTTGCATCTGTCTTCACGACAGAAGACCTTGAGCAGATTCCGCTGCCTGAACGGCCCCTCTTGACTAAAGAATTAAATCAAATACAGGTTAAAAGAGAAGATGTTTTAGGACTAATTGATAAATTGAAGATTAACAAGTCCCTGGGCCCAGATGGCATCCACCCAAGGGTTATTAGGGAACTGAGAAATGAAATTGCAGATGTCTTAACGGTAATATGCAACTTGTCTCTTAAAATGGCCACAGTGCCAGGGGACTGGAGGATAGCATATGTCACACCAATTTTTAAAAAAGGAAGGAGGGGGGACCCGGGAAACTACAGGCCAGTTAGCCTTACATCTGTCCCAGGGAAGATGGTGGAAAGCCTCATCCAAGAGAAAATCTTAAAACACATAGAAGAACAAACTTTGCTGAGAGAAAATCAGAATGGCTTCTGCAAGGGTAAGTCTTGTCTGACAAATTTTGTAGAATTTTTTGAAAAGGTCAGTAGGCATGTAGATTTGGGTGAACCAGTGGATATAGTCTATCTGGATTTTCAAAAGGCCTTTGACACAGTGCCTCACCAGAGGCTGCTGAGAAAATTGCACAGTCAGGGGATAAGAGGGCAGGTCCTCTTATGGATTGAGAACTGGTTGAGATCCAGGACACAAAGAGTAGGTGTCAATGGGAAATTTTCACAATGGAGAGAGGTGAAAAGCGGTGCGCCCCAGGGCTCTGTCCTGGGACAGGTGCTTTTCAATCTGTTCATAAATGACCTGGAGACAGGGATAAGCAGTGAGGTGGCCAAGTTTGCCGATGACACAAAACTTTTCCGTGTGGTAAAAACCAGAGAAGATTGTGAAGAGCTCCAGAAGGATCTCTCCAAACTGGGGGAATGGGCTACGAAATGGCAAATGCGTTTTAATGTAGCCAAATGTAAAGTAATGCATATTGGGGCGAAAAATCAAAACTTTATCTATCAACTCATGGGCTCTGAGTTATGTGACAGATCAGGAAAGAGATCTTGGTGTGTTGGTGGACAGCTCCATAAAGGTGTCTACCCAATGTGTGGCAGCGGTGAAGAAGGCCAATTCCATGCTAGGGATTATCAAAAAGGGGATTGAAAATAAAACAGCCAACATTATAATGCCATTATACAAAACAATAGTAAGGCCGCATCTGGAGTATTGTATACAATTCTGGTCACCGCATCTCAAGAAAGACATAGTGGAACTGGAAAAGGTGCAGAAGAGAGCGACCAAAATGATTACTGGGCTGGGGCACCTCCCTTATGAGGAAAGGCTAAAACATCTGGTGCTCTTTAGTCTGGAAAAAAGGCGCCTGAGTGGGAATATGATTGAGACGTACAAAATAATGCAGGGCATGAGTAAAGTGGATAGAGGGAAGCTCTTTTCCCTCTCACAAAATACCAGAACTAGGGGACATGCACTCAAATTGAGGGCTGGGAGAGTAAGAACAGACAAAAGAAAATATTTTTTCGCCCAGCACGTTGTTAGTCTATGGAACTCCCTGCCACAGGATGTGGTGATGGCATCTGGCTTGGATGCCTTCAAAAGGGGATTGGACAGATTCCTGGAGGAAAAGTCCATCACAGGTTACAAACCATGATGGAGATGTGTAATCTCCAGGCTTAAAACCAGGGTACTTCAAGGGCCAGATGCAGGGGAGTGGTATCAGGAGACAGATATCTAGTCTCATGCGCTTCCAAAAGCATCTGGTGGGGCCACTGTGAGATATAGGAAGCTGGACTAGATGGGCCTTTGGCCTGATCCAGCATGGCTCTTCTTATGTTCTTATGTTCTTATGAAAAGTCCATCCCAGGTTACAAACCATGATGTAGATGTGTAATCTCCATCTTAAAACCAGGGTACTTTAAGGGCCAGCTGCAGATATATAACCTCGTGTGCTCCTGGACACATTTGGTGGGGCCACTGTGAGATACAGGAAGCTGGACTAGATGGGCCTTTGGCCTGATCCAGAACAGCTCTTCTTATTCTTATGTTCTTATGTTCATGCCCCAGGTTAACCTTTTTTTTTTTTTTTGCCCAGCAGCAGGGATACTCTGTTTTAGAACTGGACTGAAATGATTTAAAGGAGATTAATCCCAGTGGAGGGTCTCTTTCCAGCATAATCCAATGGGATCCTTTAGCACATTCTGTCAGATGTGTTAGGCAGAGAAGGTGGGACTGGTGCAAAATTGTTCTTTCGTGGCTGAGTAGGAATCTCCCAGTCCAGTCCTTTCATCACTACCCCCAGCAACACACAATCTGTGCCAATTCAGAACATAGGCATGACACTTGTTATCTTTATGTTATCTGTATATATACAAATGGTCATTGTCAATGTTCAAATCAATTTTGCAACAAAGCATCTGAAGTCAAACATGATAGAGAAAAGAAACTGTGGATGGGTCAGCTGCTTCAGCCTTAATAACCTGCCTGTGAATGATCCTGCTGTGCCTGGCATAGTTTTGAGGGACTGCTAAAAATGTACTGGTTCTGAGTGCTCAGTCATGGACTATGCTTGCTAGGAGTAGGCTGAAGAAACTGGTGTGGCTTGCAACATGCATCCTTTTACCCTGCCATGAGTCTTAAAATGTACTACTTTTCATTGACTCAGTTGCAGCAGGCATCTCTTGCCTATTCTGCATTGAAGATCACAAAGAAATGCTGTTGTCAGATACAATATTTGGTCTCATTTAGGTGAGTATATCTGTGTTACAGAAATTTCGCCATGCTCAGAATGCAGCGTACACTATAGAATCAATGAGACTGAAAGTTACCATAAATGTGGAACTGTTTCTCCGTATAAATCCCAAACTTTAAGCCACATTTGCCAAAGATCAGGAGTATAGGTTAGGTTTAACTCTACCCAAGACGTAGTCGATTCCAGATGTGAGTCAACTGAGAATGTAGTTGTGAGCCGATGAATACTTGACGTCAGTGAGCTAATGTCAAGGCCTTCCAACCTTTTGAATCGACTGTTATCTTGATGTTCCCAAATAGGGCTGGATTGGTTCTCAGGAATCAGACTAATTTGGTTTATTTTTTGGCAGCGATTGTGTTTCGCTTTCTAACTTGGTGCTTTGGCCCCTGCAAGAAGGGTGATTTGGCCCAATGCCAAGTCACTGCATTTGATGCTCCATTTCATGGCGAAGGAAACTACTTGGGTTTAATCGTAGCTCGGTCACTTTGCTCTGATTCCACACAATCTCTTAATCAGGAACACCCTTAACCTAAGGTGGAAACTCGCTTTTTATTCTCAGAATTAATTAGCTTACGTTTTATTATCTGCCAATGGGGTAAAACCCTCAACATCAGCATTACTTTTTTAAAAAATATATCTTTTTAAAAATTTATACCAGTTACCCTTGTTGGCAACAATCTTACACTTATTCTTTTTAACTCACCACACTTGAAAGCAGATAAGCCCTGTAAGTGTTCCCATCACCCAGGATGACTTTCTTTTCGGTTAGTAGCATCCATGCAGGTGAAAAATATTGATATAATGGTTGCTAATAGAGATGGGCACGACTAGGGAAAATGACGTTTTCGAGTTGTCGTGTGTCGGAGGCAGTCCGTTTCGGCTCGTTTCCGTTTTTCGCAAAATTTCGCAAAAATTAGTCGGTTAGTTTTTTCGTTTTTTTGTTGTCATTAGTACTGGTTTGGGGGGGTAGCGGGCTCCTGGAGGGAGCTGCAGGAGTCAGCCAGAGCCACAAGTGACGGACTGGCAGACTCTTTGCACCCGCTGTGTCTCACATACTTGCATGTAGTGCAATGCAAGTAGATCTGGCTTAGGGTTAAGACGGGTTAGCGCAAGGGCTAGGGTTAGGCTAGTTACGGGTGAGGTTAGGGTAAGTATTCGGGTGCACCTCTGACCCACTTAGAAGGACAGTGTACTGGCGTATGGGTTAGGCTTAGGCTTAGGGTTCGGGTTTGGGCTACGATTAGTGGGCTGTTTATGCCCGATTGGCACATCCCAGAAGTATCTGTGGTCAACCTGGCCAAGTGGCCATGCGATTGGTGGAAAATTTGCATGGTCCACTCCCATGGGCGAGCCCATCATTGCGAATGTGCAGGTGTAATAAAATAAAATAAAATAAAATAAAATAAAATAAAATAAAATAAAATAAAATAAAATAAAATCAACGGAGACTTTTTTTTGCAAGAAAAACCCACTGCTGCTACTGTAAAAATTCAAGCATTTAAAATAGCTAATTTTCGCATGTTTCTGTGGTGCTTTGGTGGGGTTTTGGGCAACGATTTAAAAAAAAATGCGGTCGCCATTTTGGATCCCCCGCACTGCATGGCAAATGGATGCGCCCTCCCAGCCTGGTACCAGCAGCGCAGCAGTAGCAATAGCCAAGGAGAGGGGGGCGGGGAACCCCCCCAAATAAAACACCCTTCTGGCCTGGTAGGTGCCCTCAGACAGTTTTCGCCTACTTTTAGGGCCGGGAATCGGTTTTTTTTTAACTTTTAAAAACATTTTTTCTGTGCCGCTTGGCATTGCGTGATCGCAAGTAACGAGCACGACAAATCAGACCAAATTGTTCGTTCGTCGGTTCGAGCTCGAATTCTGGCGGAGTAATTCCCGTTACCGTTTCCGTAGAGTAACGGATATGAGTAACGGAAACGGAAACGGGAATACCACTAAGTCGTGCCCATCTCTAGTTGCTAATTGTGTGGATGTACAGAAGGTAACATACATGCTTCTTATTATAAACATCATTGCTTTGGAAAACTCTGGACAACCCTGGGCCAATGTGTGGCTCAAAGTATCTATGGCTGCGGTCACACCTGCGCTCTCTGCTTACATAAATTTCATTCATTTTTTTCCGGGCAGTCACGTGTTTTTTAATGTGCAATTAGTGTCCTCTCTTCTGCATTATATTTTCCTATTCTGGTTCCGTCTCTACCTGTCTACTTCTCATTTTTCTCTTCTTTCCGGATCTACTTTCCAAGCCTCCGTGGTGATTAAGCTGTCGAAAAAGGGGAACAACTGATTTTACTGCGTATTTTCTGTGTCCTGTTGTGGTTACAGAAGCAAATAAGTAAGCATTTTTGAGCGAAGTTTCTAAATCCAGCCCCTGGCTGTGGTTATTGAAACTTCGCTGAAACTGCTGTTCCAGGGGCGTGTTCAGCCAGGACTGGAATTTACTTCTCTTCGCGGTTAGGACGCAATCTTTTTATGCCCAGTTAGCCGAAGGGAAACTATGGAGAAATTGCAGGTATGACTGCGGCCTGTGACTAGCAGTGAGCAGAATAGGAAAAGGAGCATTAACTCTTTTTCTCTTGCTACTACCTCTCTCTCTTTCCCTCTCTCTTTGCTGTCCATGTGTGCACATGTGTACATGCAATTCCAGTGGGCAAATGCAACACATGCAGCAAATAGCTGAAAGTGGATAAAACAGAAAACAGGCAGCTGCTGCAGATGTTCAATAACACCAATAACATAGGCACCACCAGCGCATCCCGCTCTGCCTCTGGAATGTACTGGTAATGTTGCCTGGGCCTACAGAAACCAGACCAGCAACTTTGGGGAGCTGTAGGCGCCTTGTACCTCTCTGAATAACATTTCAAAGGTGAACGTTCCTCTCTGGAAATGTCATGGAAATGTCACTGGCGTCCCTGAACTCCTGCCCCATTTGTGCAAAGCTAGTGCCGTCCACGACCATGAGTTTCAATTTGAAGCTTGCTTTTAAGATCACACACCGTTACCTTTCTTCTCCCCTATTTTGTTTTGTTTTGTTTTGTTTTTGGCCCCTTTCATAAGGTATTGAGACAAGTCAAGCAGTCTACATTTATATTTCATGCAACATCACTTGTGCCTTCAGCGTGTAGACATTTAGTTAGTTAGTTAGAATATTTTTGCCCCACCTTTCTCCTTACCTCCACCTTTCTCAAAGCAATCATGCATGGTAATCCATCTAAAAGTCACATAATAGATAATCCCTCATTCAGAGAAATCTTGCCTGAAGAGGAAGGTCTTTGCCTACTTCCAGAAAGACAACAGAGGTGGGACAGTCCTGGTCTCCAGCAGGAAGAAGTTCCATAGTTTGGGAGCAGCAACAGAGAACGACCTTTCATGTGTTCTTATAAGGCTTTCTATAGTTGTTTGCAGATCAATAGTTCTTAATCTGTAGATCGCTTTAGGACCAGAATGGGGCAGTTGGGGGAACACCTCACTCTAAATTTGTGGGGGCAGCCCCCCACTCCTGTCAGTGCCTTAAACATAGCTTGCCTTTGCTTGATAGGTGTCATTTAATATCAAACAATCATCTGCATTGAATAAAAGTCAAGAATGCAATAATATAATGCATTCATATGACTCCTGGAAAAGAGAAATGATTCCTTACAAGTGAAGATGTTTCCTACAAATAATTTCTATGGAAAAATCTGAGCTGCTGACCAAGTCTCTACCAAATCAATGCAATTTCCACATGTCCTAATTTTTCCTCGATCAATCTAAAGAGAAAGGGACTTTCCAGCCTCTTCCCATCTCTTGCCTAATTCTGCTCCAGTGCAAATTCATAAAAGGTTGGATCCTGAGTGTGAGTGACCTGCTAGCGTTTTCTTCTTCATCAGTAAACACTTGCCGAATGAATCTCCCTGCCTTAAATAATAAAACACCATTTTGGACTCATGGGTTGCTAGTTGGCAAATTTATACAGTGGAAGGGCTGAACTAGAAAGCATGTCAGCCTTCCTTGTGTTCTTAAGTAACTAAACATTAACCCAGGCCGTGTGCTTTGGATGCACCATGGAGAGGAGCAGCCATGAAAATAGATGGGCTGGACCAAATGGCCATAAACAAACATTTGACCTGAGATATCTAGAATACATCCAAGATGAATGTTCTTTTTTAACGGTGGGGCTGCAGTTAAAATATATTTCTGTGTCACTGGGGCTCCATATCACTGCAAGAATGATTGAGTCTCTCTTTCCCATGTGGATTAGCTGGATTGTCTAGGAAAATAGTACTTTGAGATCTGTTTCAGAAGGCTATTTTATTTTATTTTATTTTATTCCCAGCCAGCTAAACCATGGCCATTTTATTCACTGCTGTTTAATCTTTCCAGCCTGTAAGGATAAATAAATCCACAACTCTCCCCCATTGAGTTATGTCCATAGCACAATGGAACGGAGAAGGCTTTAATTTGCACTTTACGGGACGACTCTCATTAACTCTGTCAACTATTTGCATGACATTCTAATAAAGAGCAGCTGATGCACCTTGTTATATGTGAACTGAAAGATTATTTCCAAAAGAAAGCATCTAGTCTGCTAGACCTAAATGCTAGGCGGCAGTTTCTTAGACGGTTACTTCACGTCCTTCCTCCTTCTGAGTTGATGTTCGTTTTGTGATCACATCGCTCGTGGGTCATGTGGTCTTGTCCTGGTACTGTCCCTGTTCCCATGTACCCACGGGCATGATTGATGGTACCGTGATGACTGTTACTGCATGTCCTTGTTTTGTGACAACATCTGAACTTCTCAGCCTTGGTCCCCGGGTTTTTTTTTTTTTTTTTTGGCACAACCTTCCATTTTTTGATCTTTCGAATCTCCTCAACTTTGCCTTCAATGCATTACGGAGCTACGTTCGAGGCATTTGTCTTTTAATCTCTCTACACTGCGTTGCTGACTCCATAGGGAATGTACTGGCAAATGGCACTTTGCACTCCTGCCACTAGATGGAGAATGGCATGTAGCGTGACGAGCCTTACCACATGGGCACTCGTCTCAGAATGAGAACCGAGATGAGCAAATTCTCGAGCCCAGGGAGGGGAATCACTCATCCCACTTAAATCCCAGTTCAGGAGACGTGGTCGGGATGAACTCCTGTCATCATGCAATTGATGTGCAGTAAGATTTCCTCATACTGGTCCCAAGCGGGACCACGAACAGCGATGAGAGGGACGTGAAATAACAGCCTTAAACGTTGTAGTCCTGTTTCTCGTTCCTTGGTGGACCAAATGGTAAGCATCATAATATATTGAACTTTTTGGCTCTATACCTTTTCTATCTGCTGCAGCACACAAGGTAAAACCCTTCAGGACATGGCCTCTGGTACCTATATATCACATGATGTCAGACACACAGGCTCTTGTCACAGGAGAGAAATGTTCCCTAGTTATCCCCCAGTGTATTTTCTGGGCACACAACACACAATCATGATTGGAACCATTCCCTGGGCAGCAGTGTAACTACAGAACATTTACCCCTCACCAGGAGGGTTGTGTTATTTTGTGCCTCTGTTGTATCACTGCATCCCTTACTGGGACTGCCTGTGAGCAAAAAAGGAACCAAATCCATGACATCAAGGTTCCATGCATTGGCTGATTTGACATGGATGAACCAAATGTGGCCACCATTATTGCAGTGCACATAAAATGGTGGTGGCCACCTTTATGACTTTGATTTTGAAAAGAAGCAGAGCAGGTTGTGCCATGTCACTCAGGGGCTTCCTGAGTAAAGACAGGTAATAATTTGACTTTTTAATAATAATAATAATAATAATAATAATAATAATAATAATAATAATAATAATAATAATAATAATAATAATAATATACTAAATATATTAAATATTAAAAATTTAAATATTAAATATTAAATAGATATTTTAAAAATATATCAGAAGATACATCAAAACATTGGTTATGCTATAAACACATGAGATAATTAATACACCATAAACATTGGTTATGCTATAAACACATGAGATAATTAATACACCATAACTATCTACAAAGCAGTTAGATTTCTTTTTTCTCATGCTTGAGGTGAGAAATCTGGCAGGAATTAAAACATTCCTGATGGGCTGTCAAGATGAGCTGTTTTGCAGAGAATGAACAGTTTCTTCGAAGATTTCTTCAAAGCTTAGTGCAATGCTGTTTTCAAACCCAGTGAGTTAGTGGTAGCAGAGATGGTCTACTGGAACTGGGGTTTGCTGGCTTGAGCCCTGAGATGTCCCAACCAGTAGGAAATACTGTATAATATCACCTGCTATTCCCTTAAGTTTCTCTTTTACCTCTGTGCTTAAGTACAATTCCCACAAAAGTTAGAAGAGAAAAAGATTCCAAGGGAGAATGCATGATAAGCTATCTCTGCTGTAATCAAAAGTACAATATTTGAGAGCAGTTTGGTCTTGAAGGGTCACTTAAGAGCCATTAACTATATAAAAGTCCTGCACATATTTTGTTTATATAGCCCTATTCAACAGCATTTTCGAATTCTTATTACGAGTGAGGGCAGACTATTGAGATTGCCATGGTAAGAGCCTGCACTTCCAATTTTACCACTACACACTGTGTATAACATACCAGAATACAGATAAGTGGGTCTAAATGTTACAGAAATGTCTTTGTGTGTGTGTACACGTATGCATATGTGTAAAGGAGTGCTAAACAAAGGGATATCAGTTCAGTGATTTTTTTTTGGCAATAAATGAAAATGTTTTACCAGATATTTTATTGAATATTTTGTGTGTTTTTAAATCTAAACTCATTAATTTACCA
Organism: Phrynocephalus guinanensis; assembly: GCA_037367245.1. Taxonomy (NCBI): domain Eukaryota; kingdom Metazoa; phylum Chordata; class Lepidosauria; order Squamata; family Agamidae; genus Phrynocephalus; species Phrynocephalus guinanensis. The sequence continues at coordinate 144,577,975 of CM074733.1, forward strand.
GATTTTGGGTGGCTGACATACTATCACATCCAATGTATTATTATTCCTGCAATATTTCTTTATCAAATATTTTATCCCACCTCCTACTTTTTGGTCAACTGGGAAACATATTGTCAATGAGAACTGATTGAATGTATACTCTGGCTAGAAATAGTGCTTTATTTTTTTAACTTTAAAATGGAGGTGGGGAAGAAAAGGATAACCCGGTTAAAATAAAAAGGCATTGCTTATGTCTATAAGTATAACATGCGATGAGCTCAGTGTGGTATTCGTTGTGCATTGCATTTGGAAACGACCTTAGGTGGATGACCTGGCCCAGTTATTGAAAAGTTCAGAAGACCACAGCTTTATTATGTCTTCTTGTTGGAATTAACTTCCCGCCTTCAAAATCTCAGTGGGCTTTTGTGCTGCTGCTGGGGAATCTCTTCCTCCTCTTTCTAGGCAGGAAGTCTCAAACATGAAGATTAGTGTTCATTTAAAATAATTGGCAAGATAAGTGTATTTTTATTGATCCCTCAGTGGTCTGACTCATAAATTCTAAACGGCTTTGCCAGAAAGAAAGGCGGATGGGCGGGCGGGGTTAGGAAGCACATATTCTCTCTCTGAAACACCCCCCCCCCCAAAAAAAAAGAGAGTCTTAACAGGCTTTTATTTTTAACAAATCAGAGCAGGAGGAGACCGAGGGATGAGAAGTGAGCATTATCTCATGCCTGTTATGACAATGACTGCCAAGACTGGATGCTGTTCAAACACATAGGTCAAGCCATCAGGGCAACAGCAGAAGAAAGAAATCAGCTTGTTTTAGCAGCATACTAAGTGGGAGGATCTTTTTCCAGTGTGATATTTTCAAGTTCCTCCCATTTAGTGTGTATAGACTGCAGTGGAAATAACCCCTCCAAAGCCCCCTAAAGGCATCTGTCTCTTTCGACAGGGGAAACAACTTGCAGGTTTGGGTTTGGTTACTGCTTTACTGAGGAACACCAGGGGTCCCCAATCCAATTGATTTATTTCGCAAGTAGTTTCATTTTATTTCAGTACAAAACAAATTTTAAAGCAGTTTTGTAATGAAACAAAATGAAATGCTATGCAAGCAATTTTAGGTAACCCCCTGAAATTTGGAAAGGTTTGTATTTCAGGGGTTATTAAGCTCCAAAGGAGGTGTGAGGGTGCTTAATTAAATGAGGAGGTTCGGCATGCTTTACCAATTACAGGGTCAATTTACAGTTTTCCCTCCCTTTTGGTAAGCAGGCTGATCCACACTCCTTCAATTAAGTACCCCTGCACCCCCCTTGGAGCTTAACTCCATTCCCTGAAACCCAAACCTTTCCAAATTTCAATGGGTTACAGGGGAGAGCTTGAGGAAGCTCCAATGCCATTTCCTCCAGAACAAATTGTTTCATTTTAGAGGCAGGAAATTGTGTTTCATTTTGTTAGATAGATAGATAGATAGATAGATAGATAGATAGATAGATAGATAGATAGATAGATAGATAGATAGATAGATAGATAGATAGATAGATAGCATCACTACAGAGGCTTTGAGTTAGCCTCTAGATGTGAGCTCACAGCTGCCAAATAGGTTTCAGGAGTCTCTGGAATCCCTTAAAGGGCTAAAGATGCCTTTGCATCAGCAGCTAATGTCTTCTCAGCATTCCCCATGTGACTTTGGGTTGGCTCCGTTCATGCCAGGCTGGTCATTTCCACCTGTGCGCAGTCATCTGGCTCTGTTGGTTCAGGGTTATTGCCACGCTGAACTCTGGAATCAGGTCTTGTAAGTAGAGATGGGCACAAAAAGAAAAATTTTATTTCATTTTTCATTTTTCATTTCATTACAGAACGAAAAGAAAAATGAAGTGACCTCAAACAAAAGGAAACAGAAATTTTCATTCCGTTCCGGTTCGTTTTCGTTTATTATTTATTTAAGTACTGTGATACTTAGAACCGCTTGGTTTCACATTCTTTTGTGACCGAGGTTGCCTGACCGCAACAGCAAAATCTAAACTTTACTTCTGCCTGCTTTATCTCATCTGTCTTCCAGCTGTTGAGTGTTTTCCCATCCCTGTTAGTTTGCCATTTTTGCACATGATTAATTCTTAGCATTGCTCTAGCACACTTGGAATGTAATCGCCCAAGCAGGACCATTGCAGGACAATTTCTGGTTTCTTTAGATGGGGCTGCTATAGGAGCAGTTGTACAGTAGTTGATTCTAATCCATGCTGGCCAGCATCTTTCCTTCTTATTGGACCATGTTCATCACTGTAGCAACATCGTACAGAGAAACATGCTGGGTGTATCATTCCAGCACTCCATAACTCATGAAGGAAATCTTGTGTATGTTTTCTATGTCTGTGGCATGAAAGCTAGGGATGTGCAGACTTTCCACATATAAATTCCAGGCAAAAAACACACAAAGAAAAACAACAACCAAAAGACACAAAACACATGGCACCTACATGTTTTGTGTGTTTTGTTTTATTTTTTGTTTTGTTTTTTGTTTTTTGCCTGGAATTCTTGCACAGACTAACATGGCTACCCTCTCCAAAACTTCCACATATACATTTGTTCAGGGAGTTATGACTTCCTCAATCAAATCTCAAATATAACATTCTCCTTGTTTTTGACCCATTACTATGAGCATGTTTAAAAGCCTCTTGGAAACTGTTACATGGCGTGATGTTTCCCTGGTGTTTTACTGTTCTTTTAACCCATTGTTAACCTCCCGGAGTTCCTTCGGAAGACAGGCGGTATAAAAAGATAATAAATAAATAAATAAATAAAAATAAATAAATAAATAAATAAATAAATAAATAAATAAATAATTATGTGCCACTGCTGCAAGTTGTTTTTCTACCTCCACTGGCTACAGTTTGATACTTTTTAGAAAGCCAAACAGCGTGGTAAGTCTAGGAGGACACCTGGTCTGAGTGTTGGGATTTGGCACTATGGAAAAAGCATGTGAAAGAAGTAACAGGAAAAAAAGGTGAGAAAGAAACTTTGAGCAGGGTGCACTGGTCCCAAACCTATGTGGTCTTTCACAGAGGCGTAGCTAGGGTTTGGGGTGGCCAGGGACAAAGTCAGTTTTTGCACCCCCTCCTGCCTCCTAACTGCGTCTCATCCACCAAGCAAGGGGTGCCCTATCCTTGGGGAATAGCAGGGGAGGGGAGAAGGGTCTCTCTTTCTCACACCCTCTTTGAGCGTCTCCTGGACAAGGCTCTCCTGTGCAAACTGCACAGTGCATGGATAGTGCCAAGCAGGCAATGAGTTTTTTCAAGCATCACCTTTGTAGCACACTTCCCCCTCCTCCTTTTCCCCAGCTAAGGTTTGACAATAGTTAGTCCGGGGAAAGGAAAAGAGGGAAGCAGGCAATGGGATTCTTTTTTCCAAGCAGCACCTCTGCCACATGCTTCCCTCTCCTCCTTTCCCCTGGCTAATGATTGCCAAGACTCAGCGGAGGTGGGAGGAAGGAGGGGGATCAATCGACGGAGGTGCTGCTTGGGGAAAAAATTACCTGATTCCCTCACTCGTTTCCCCCAACTAAAGATCACCAAACCTTAGCGGGGCAAAAGCAGGACTGCTGGTGGGATGCTGCATGGGTTCCTCCTCCTTGTCCCCCTCCAGGTGCCCCCAAATTGCTGTGTGCCCTGGGGCAAATGCACTCTTCCGCCCATCCCTAGTTATGCCAGTGGTCTTTCATCAAACACAATGAACAGGCTGAAGGACTTCAAAATAGCATGTTATACAACATGTAGTAACATTACCCTGATACAGAAATTAAAGAGTCAGAGCTCTCACATGGGCTTAAAAGTTATAAGACAGTAATAGAATCTTAAATAATCTTAGAACTGTAGATCTGGCAAAGATAATTGAGTCCAGGCCTATCAAATAGGTACAGGGGGCAATCGAATTGAGAGGGCCTGTAAAGAAGCAAAAGGTCCACAAAACCTGGCTAGATGTAGAATATTTTGTACTTGAAACATACTGCTGTCAAAGTGACATGCATATGGGGGAACCTGTGCAAAATAAGGTGCCAAGATGGCAATGAAACTAATTCTCCCTTCCTAGAAAACATATACCCATTTAGATGCTTAGTTGGACAAAGTACACAGTGCAGGACATTGGTACCAACTTGTGATCAATCTCAGTATAAATTTATGTGTGCTATGAAGCCACACAGTCTTGACACATACACAGGCATTATGAAAAGCCTAGACTGTACCACTGAGTTGTCTATATTTCAATTTTGGTGGCATCACTAAGTACAACCCAAAAAGCTTGGAGTTAATATTGCTTGATCATAGCAACACAGAGTACATTGTAAATGATGGGACACTAAGTTGGGAATTTGAAGGCCTGGGCTGAGGTGTCCGTGATCTCCACATGCTAAGACAGACAGCAGTGGAAGCCTGCAAGTGTGGAGAACTGATTTTACTGTTTTTTAATGTATTCAGGGGGCAGGGCAAACAATGCAGGATCTATGTGGAATCTCGTACTTAAAATAATAGTGACATGCCATATACAAGACTAGATTAGGTGATACCTTTAGGCTACTGGTAAAATAACAAAAATGCTAATATTTTGAGGGCAATACCCTCTTTTTCGAAGCTGTACCAAAAAGTTCAAGCACGGTGAAAGATGGATTTGCCAGGAGTTAGTTCTTCAATGTAGAGTTCTTGGCAAGATGAAAATAATTGCCAGGCAGTCTCTTACTTGAGGCAGGGTGCAGAGATGTGGTAAAGTTGATGTTACAGGCGACTCGACTCCCTAACTTGTTTTGCTTCAACTAGGTGATTCTGACATTGCTGGGTTTTCTTGCTGAGCACATGCAAGAAGTTTACCATTCCCATCTTCTTGAGGCCTGGGGGCCAAACTGGGGCCATGCAATTTACCCTAAAGCAAATAGAGTCCTGTTTATATGCCGCCCCATAGCACTTCAAGCACTCTGGGCAGTTTACAATTTAATTAGGCAGGCTACACATTCCCCCCCCCCCAAAGCTGGGTACTCATTTTACCAACCTCGGAAGGATGGAAGGCTGAGTCAGCCATGAGCTGGCTACCTGAGATTGAACCCCAGGTCGTGAGCACAGTTTTAGCTGTGGTACGGGCATTTAACCACTGCGCCATGAGGCTGGCACTGCCCACTCAAAAGCACACAGGCTGGCACTGCTCACACAAAATAGGCTGAGGAATCAAATTCCCATCTCCTAGCTCTGCAGCCAGATACTCCAGGCCATTAAGCAATCCATCTTGGGGGAATAAAAACAAGGGTTATTCCTTGGGATACTGGGAAACAGATGAGGAAACAGAAGTCTAAATGCATTTCACTTGTTGAAATGATTTTTTAAAAAGCACTTTGTTTAAAAAAATTCAAAGCATGTTGAGTGATTTTCTTGTTAGCTGATAAATCAGGTTGCACTTTTAAAAGCCTGATATCACAAATGAAATTAAGGTGATTTTGAGCTTTAGTGAACTGTCAGAAAAGCTCACTGTCTGGGTCTCTGCCATCTCATTTACCTCCCCGGTTCCAATTAAAAACATTTCTCCCTTTTCTTTTCCTGTTTCAGAGCATTGCAGGATGGGGTGGGGAACAGCTATTCCATTATATTTAACTCAGCTCCTGAGGGAGTTTTACATCATTCGGTGGGATTATCTGGTTTTTCTCACAAGATTTGGGTCACAGTTAAATCTTTTTACATTAATTTAAACCTCAACAAAATCCAACCTTTCTTGTCAGATTGCCGATACTCTGTCTCTCAAGATGGAAAGACTGTGATTTCTTTTCAAAAGGTTTATGGAGAAGATTTGTCTCATGGCGTGGAGTTCTCTTTCTAGGGCTGCGGTCCTACCAGTGTTTTCTGCGTAGTTTCCCAGCGGCAAACTGCACAGTAAAAAGATCGCGTGCTAACCGGGAAGAGAAGTAAATTCTGGTTGCGGCCGACCACGCCCCTGGAACAGCAGTTTCAGTGAAGTTTCCTAAATTGCAATTGGCAATTAAAAGTGAAAGGGATAAACAGACACTTTCTCAACCAGATATTGACAAGGTGGATGTAAAACTCATGGATGAGGAGAAGGAAGGGGGTGTCTTGGTTACCAAGGCAGAGATTCATACACCTTACAAACATAGGGAACCTGGCATTCCTGTTAATGATTGGGAGAAAATGAGATACTTGGAAGACCATGAACTTGGAACTTCTGAAACAATGGCCAGAAATAAACCACCTGAAATAGATATTATTATTCCAGTAAAGTCAAATGTATGCTATCTCAGTCCAACTGAAAATCGAATAATCTGCCATGATTGGGATTGTGAAGACGTAAAATCTCTTATTCTGAGAGAAAAGTTGGGAAAACGGGAATGACTAAATTAATCTCTCCCAGTTTTGGCAGAGAATTTAAAATCATGTTCTACTGAAGCCAAAGACAGCACAGGTCTAGAGACTCATATTAAGATGATTTCTTGGAATGTAGCAGGTTGGAAAGCCTCCTGTAATATGGAAGACTTTCCAGACTGGCTTTTTGAATTTGATATGATTATGCTCCAAGAAACATGGCTCACTGGAAAAGATAGGATTGAATTACAAGGATTTTGTATATGGCAGGAATTAGCACAAAAAACAAAAGCGAAGGGAAGGGCATCTGGGGGCTTACTAACAGCAATAAAAGAAGATCTAGGATGAGAAGCCAATTTGGTGACAGAAATTAAAAGGCCCCTCAAAACTGTTTAATAGTAAAATTATGCACTCCAAGTATACTGGTGATCTTAATTAATATCTATATACCACCTGCCAATTCCAATGCGGAAATATGGATTGAATTGGAACAAATGATGGACGAATTAAGTATGGTCTTTCCCAAAGCCTAACTTATTATGTCAGGTGACTTTAATGCTAGAATTGGATCTGCTCCCCCCAAAATTGTAGCTTTTGGGGGCCTTGAGGAGGAGTTACAGGATGTCTTCTGCTGGGCTTCTAATGATGACAAAATAAATCAAGCTGGGCAAAAACTTTTGGGCCTATTACTCACATATGGTTTTCAAATTATTGGCCCGAGTGAGACTGGAACACCTTACCTTTACACATATCTCACTCATAACTCAGGGAGTGTTATTGATTTTGTATGTGTGTCAAAACACAAAAGTCATCTTTTCTCTGGAATCACAGTAATTAATAGAGAGGATAGCGACCACCAACCAATCATTACTCAAATCAAGTTAGACTCAGATTTAAGAAAGATAACCCAAACAGATAAGAAGGCTGCAGAACAATTAAATATTGTCCAAAGAAGACTAAGATGGCAACAAATTGATATGGAAAAACTGCATTTATTTTACACCTCATCAGATAGTATTATTCTTGGCAGTAGGATATGTTCCTCTGAAACCAATATTACAGTTGTTTTAAATGACTATCAGATCATTTGTTCAAAAATTAAACAATTATTACTTTTCCGCCCTACAATAAAAAGTTACAAAAATAAGAATTCCCCATGGTTTGACAAGGAATGTTACATGATGAGGACATTATTAAGGAATCAAATGAGAGAAATTAATCATTTTCCTGATAGAAATGCATATATTAATATGGTTAGTACAAGAAGAAAATATAAAAAATAAATAGCCCCCCAAAAATCTATTTCTGTTGCTAGTTGTTGGGCAGAGTTGGAACTTGAGGCAACCAATAATAACTCCGCCAAATTCTGGCAACTAGTTTCATGAAAATTAGGTGAATCTTCTTGTAACATAGAGATTCCAATAACAGCATCTGCATGGGAAGCATAGGGAACACGTTAAGATGGACTCTCCAACAAAAAATTTTTTAAGGAAATATAAACGACTGCCCTAAATGGCCCCCAGTCAGAATGCAGGAAATTAAATCTATCATACAAACATTAAAGAATAATAAGGCTCCTGGAGAAGATCTCCTACCCCCAGAACTTTTTAAGGAAAAGATAAATTGGTGGGCAGCCATATTAGCCGGCCTGTTCACGCATATAAATAACACAGGCTGCATGCCCAAGGGATGGAGCACATGTATAGTGGTCCCACTGTATAAAAAAGGTAATCGAAAAGATCCTAATAACTATAGACCAATTAGCCTAATAGATATTACAGCTAAAATTTATGCTAAATTCATCTTGCAGAAATTAGAAGAATGGGCTGATGAAAATGCCATATTTGCTGAAGAACAGGCAGGTTTTAGACGGGGAAGGAGCACTATCGACAACTGTTTTATTTTATTACACCTGATATCAAAATACACCTCCAGGGGCGAACAGCTATTTGCAGCTTTTATAGATTTAAGTTCAGCTTTCAACTCTATTAACAGACTTATTTTATGGAGGAAACTCTTAAAGACAAATATTGAGAGAAGACTTTTACACCTTATAATGGCTCTATATACAAATACAAATTTACAAGTTAGAACAGGCGTCAATCAGGCCTTAACTAACAAGATTGCCACATATAAGGGAGTACGCCAAGGTTGTATTCTAGCTCCATTTCTTTTTAATTTTTATATTAATGATATAGCTTCTTGTATGGCTCTGCCGGAATACCATATGCCAAAAATATTAGACAGATCAGTAAACTTGCTCCTCTATGCGGACGATATGATTTTAATGTCTACAACATCAGTTGGGTTGCGTAGACAATTAAGGAAATTTAGTAATTATTGCCAACAAAATGACTTAGTTATTAATAATAGCAAATCAAAAGTTGTGGTATTTGGCAATAAAAGGAAACAATATAAGTGGTTTTTAGAGGGCAAGGAAATAGAACAGACTGGGACATATAATTACCTTGGTGTAGTTTTTTCCTCAACAGGTTCCTGGTCTCAGCAGATAAAGAAGAACGAAACAAAAGCTTTAGTAGCAGTTAACTCCCTGAACAAGCTACTTAATTATAAATATCCAGCATCCCTCCAACCAGTTATAAAAATATTTAAAGGAAAAGTGCTGCCCATGCTATGCTACGGTGCAGAAATATGGAGTCTTGGAAGTAGTAAGACAGTTGAAAAGGTGCAAAATAAATTTATAAGGGGAATTCTAGGGGTGACAAGAACTACACCGGCCCATGCGGTCAGAGCAGAACTAGGCTTGGTAACAGTACATGATCTATGTCTTATTAGAGTATTTAACTATTGGATTAAGCTATGCCAGATGTCTTATGATAGGTTGCCTAAGATGTGTCTATCTGAACAAATGACTAATCCTGTAACTAAATCTTGGTTTAAGAATTTTTCGCAAATGCTTACTAACCATGGGTTAAGTGTTGAGGCTCTTAGCTTAAGTAAATCAAACTGTAAAGTCGCATTCAAACAAAGAGTGTTTGATATTATAGCCCAATTAGATCTGGCTGCCTTGGCCTCGGTGCGATCACTAAAGTGGTTATCAACATCTAAGACAATTTTCCAGGCAGAAAAATATCTTTTCTTCTCTATGAAAAGAGAGTATCGTATTGCATTCACTCACCTTCGTTTCGAGCTAATGGACTCAGCAATGTTACAAGGCAGATATCAAGGTATACCAGTACAAGATAGATTGTGTATTTGTGGGGAGGCTAAAGTGGAAGACTTGGCACACTATGTTCTGCATTGCCAACTGTATACTAATATTAGAAAATTATATTTAAGCCCCTATCCTAGATGCTGGGGGAATTGGGATGATAAAAAGAAACTTGCCTATTTGTTATGTGGGAGAAATCATCATTTAACACATAAAGTTGGAATTTTTGCAGTAAAAGCAGCAATTCTGAGGAAGCAGGTGGTTAGTAAGGGTGTGATCTAGTTGGATCAAGATATATATTAAATGTGAATACATCCCTTGTAGCTCTTGAGCAAGAACTATGTAATATTATTGTTTTAATGCATTGTATTTGTATATTTATCAGTATTTGGATGTGCATGTCTTTTTATCTTGTGGTTTTGAAATGGTCTAATCGACTTATTCAATAAAGAATTGTGTGTGTGTGTGTGTGTGTGTGAAGTTTCCTAAACCACCGCCAGGGGCTGGATTTAGAAACTTTGCTCAAAGATGCTTACTTATTTGCTTCTGTAACCATGACAGGACCCTGAAATATACAGGAAAATCAGTTGTTCCCCTTTATCACCCTGGAGGATTGGAAACTAGAGCCGGAAAGAAGGACAAAATGTGAAGTAGACAGGTAGAGACTGAACCAGAGTATGAAACTACAACGCAGAACAGAGGACACAAACTGAACATTAAAAACCATGTGACCGCCCCCCCAAAATATGCAAGGAATTTATATATGAAGAAAACTCTGGTAAGCCTAGGACTGTCAGTACTGTTGAAATGAACATTTATTGGGATCAATGACACACATTTGTCTTCTGTAATTGATTCAATAACATTTGAGACACATTAGAGGAACACAAAGGACAGTGTCAAAGTGACATTATATGATTGAGGAAAGGTGACTAGTCAAGTGTTCCAACTGATGGATAGTTCAGTGGTTTAGGGAGTTTGGTTCCCCTCTGTGCCTCCTTGATAGCAGCTGGATTTGATCCATTAGGTCCCTTCTAGCTCTGCAGTTCTAAGATCATTATTATATAGATTATTATTCACCCTATTCTGAGAGTATCCCTATTTGCATGCCTTGCATTGTAAGATTGATCATGCAACTGGTTGCACGGTTGGTCATGCCAAAGGAGTCTGCTGAAGCAAGGAAATGGTTACACCTTTGTTGCTCTTGTTATGCCTTATGCAATATTGAAAACTTTGATGCTCTGAATAGGATACAGGGTGTGGCCAGTTTGCTGTTCCTAGACTCCAATAGGACAGGTACATTGACTTAGTACTATTTCTATGTGTATTGACATATTGTCAGCAATGAATTCAATGGCTCTACTCCTTTGGGATCAGCAACAGGATACTGATTGTAATAGACACCCTGTGATTCTTCCTCCTTTGGAGGAAGTCCTTCATGCGTTAAACACACACACACACACACACACACACACACACACACACACACACACACACACACACACACACACACACACACACACACACACACACACACACTGAAAAGCTGAAAGAGGCCCTATGGCCAGACATAGTGATCCATAGGGCCTCTTTCAGCTTTTCAGTGTGTGTGTGTGTGTGTGTGTGTGTGTGTGTGTGTGTGTGTGTGTGTGTGTGTGTGTGTGTTTTAACGCATGAAGGACTTCCTCCAAAGGAAGCTGGAAGAACTCAAAGACCTTGTTCACAGAAATGTGAACTCTGTAAATCACACCACAGTCCCATTAGGCTGAGAAGAATGTTTCCCCTGAGAAGGAATAAGTGCTTCTAGGAAACTTGCAAGGAGTGTCAAAACAGTAGCCTTCCTCTTCCCTTGCCCCATCAACTGGTATTCACTAAAACACTGCCCCTGGCCTTAATGGTTCTACGTAGCCATCTTGATTAGCAGCCATTGCCAGAAGACTTACCTTCCATGACTATCTCTAATCCATGCTTCAAGCCATTTAAATAATGAGCTGGGGATTGGGGAGTGCAATGTGCTCTTGAACATCATCTCCAAAATGGTCAGACACTCTCTACCCATTTTTACAATGCCTACAGTTGCACTGAACAATTGTGCCTTCAAATGTTTTGTGCAGGTCTTCTGGTTATACTGAGGTTACTCTCTGAAGTGCCTGTAAAGAGTGGCAAGGATCAAGGATCAAGGAACATACATGCATTTCCATTTGTCAGGTTCCCAAGGTTGGCAGTTGTTTTTTACAACAGGATTTGCTTTTCTTGACATTGTGGTCATCCTATCTGTACAGCCCCAGAAGAAGGCCATCAACTCAGGCTTAAATCTATGGGGTTCAATTTTCAACTGAAATCAACAATGATTTGTTGTTCTCTTCTATCCTGAGACTGCAGTTTCTCCTCCAGAATCAGATTTGTTGGATGTATCAATTCCTGTTGTTCCTTGTGTTGCCATATTGCCATCAAGTCATTCCTGATTTATGGCAGCCCTAATAGCATTTTCAAGGGATCATGTGAGATGTTCAAGGAGTATTTACCCCTGACATGCCCCTCCCCAGAGAGTTTCCATGGTGAAATGGGGACTTGAGCCATTCCTGGTTTGACACGGTTCATTACATCACTCTTTACTTTATAATAACGTAATCCTGATGTTTTATTTTGTCATAATCCATCTTTGTTGTTGTTGTTTGTTGTTGTTGTTGTTGTTGTTGAAGAGAGAGAAAGCCAGAGGCCAGAAGTTTTGACCCTTTTCGCTTGTATCCCAAACCCACTCGGTTTCAGGAATGTTGTGCTGGTAGGTTTCTGGAGAAAACTCACAATTCAACAGAGAAGGTTGTTTAGAAGAAAGACAAACTTGTCAGACTTAAAAAAATGTTGATAGATGGTTTTCCAAAATATGCAAACCTTTTTTTTTGTTTGACAACTGATCTCTTTTCTAATGAGGAACAAAGTATTACCGGTAGAGATGGGCACGACTTAGCTGTATTCCCGTTTCCGTTTCCGTTACTCGTTTCCGTTACTCTACGGAAACGGTAACGGGAATTACTCCGCCAGACTTTGAGCTCGAACCGACGAACGAACAATTTTGGTCTGATTTGTCATGCTCGTTCCTTACATCGCGCGATCGCGCAATGCCACGCGGCACAGAAAAAAAGTTTTTAAAAGTTAAAAAAACCCGGTTCCCGGCCGAAAAGCAGGCAGAAAAATGCCTGCTGTGCCTCAGGGCACCTACCAGAGGGGTTGTTTCTGGAGGTCCCCGGCCTCCCCCCTATCCCCCGTCCTGGGCTGCTCTGGTGGGACTCGCGCCACTCGCCGCAGGCTCGCAGCCAGCCAGCAAAAAGCCCAGTCTCGCCGGCCGCCAGCCGCCGCAATTAAAGCGCAAGCAAGCGGCACGGACGGCACAGGAAAAAACTTTTAAACTCTCCCCCCACCCACTCCCGGGACAAAAAAGCAGGCGGAAAAATGCCTGCTTAACTAAGGGCGCAGGGCACCTACCGGAGGGGTGGTTTCTGGAGGGGGGGGTCCCGCCTCCCCCCGTCCTGGGCAGCCGGACTCGAGTCGCCATTGCCATGCCATGCGGTGCGGGCGGGGGATCCAAAATGGGGCGGCGAACGCAATATTGTTTTTGAAATCGTGGTCCAAAAACACACAAGCACAACAGAAACACGCAAAAATTTATAAACTGCCAGATTTTTCACAGTAGCAGTGGGTTTTTTCTTGCAACAAAATGTCTCTCCTCTCCTCCTCTGTCCTCCATTGATTTTATTTTTTTTATTTTTTTTACACCTGCGCAATGATGGGCTGGCCGAGTGGCCAGTCATGTGGGAGTGGACAACCATGCAAATTTTTGGAGCCATCCCACCAATCGCATGGCCACTTGGCCATGGAGACTTCTGGGATGTGCCAAAAAGCCCCCTAAAACCTGCCCTAGCCCCCTAACCCTAACCCTAACCCTAGACTCCGTACCCATACGTCACAGACTGTCTTCTTAGTGGGTCAGAGAGGCACCCAGAGGTGCAACCCACTAGCCCACCGTAACCTTACCCGTCACTAGCCTAACCCTAGCCCTAACCCTAACCCACCTTAACCCTAAGCCAGATGTACTTGCATTGCACTGCACGCAAGTACAATTCCCTTCTGTGTGAGACATGGTGGTGCGAGAGCCTTAGTTAGGCATCTCACTATGGCTCTGGGTTCAGTGCCATCCACTAGTCTTCACAGTCACTGTCTGCACATTATGTTATGCAATATCCATATGGCTATTGCATAGCATTTTGCAGCAGCAGCAGGTGAGGAGGGGAGACCCCCATGTTGAGGGGTCTCTTGGAGCCTGCTTCCCCTTCCTAGTGGGTGAGGATAGGAGGCACCCACGGGTGCCTCCAGGAGCCCACTTTCCCTTTATAGCGGGCCAGAGGAGGCACCCACCCCACAGAGGTGCCTCCAGGAGCCCGCTCCCCCCCCAAAAAAACCAGTACTAACGAAAACAAAAAAATGAAAAAACGAACTGACTAATTTTTGCGAATTTTCGCGAAAAACAGAGACGACCCGAAACGGAACCGGCCCGACTAACGACAACTCGAAAAAAAATTTTTTTCAAGTCGTGCCCATCTCTAATTACCGGCAATTGGTATTTGCCAAGATGAGATCACCAGGGGAGGATTACATTTTTATTGAACACATGCACATTGACCAATGATTAGTACAGGTCTTTCAAGATTCTGAAATATTAAGCCATCATTATCGAGTCCTTCCTTCCTTCCTTCCTTCCTTCCTTCCTTCCTTCCTTCCTTCCTTCCTTCCTTCGAAATATTCGTGGTTCATTTCTGCCACCAACCCTGTGTTTCTTGCTCCTTTTTAATGACTGCTTGCTTTGTGCTGTGTTTTTGTTGCTAATTTAGAGAACTTGCATGTTTTCTAGTATCTAATGCATTTATTCTTTGTTATCAACCTTGAACCTTTTTGGGAAAGCAAGATTTAAGCTGAGTAAAATAAATTCCCCAATACAATGAAAACTATATCACACAGTTAAAATATTCTAGATAGCTTTTTCTTTAGGAAAAAAGAGAGGGTTTTTTTTTTTACCTTTTAAAAACCATTTCCATAGGATTGAAATGCTCAGCATCTATGTGCCCTCCTTAAACTCATGCTACTGAGAACAGAAGTCAGGCGTCACAGATTGGGTGATATGCACTCCCTCCCCCTCTTCTGTTCAACGTCTCCATTTCTCTAACTCCAAGACTTCCATTCCAGGCAAAATTCAAAGAAACAAAACAAAACAAAAGACAAAAACATGTGGCACCTTAAAGACTATTATATTTTAATGTAAGCTTTTGCGGACATATAACATATAGTAGCAGAATGAGGTGTTCAATATAATATACAATGGAATATATGGTATGGTACATTATATGGATGTATGGTACATTTGCCTGCAGTGATTTGGCTTGTGTTGTTTTAGAGCTCTGTTGTAAGAGAGAGAGAGAGAGAGAAAAACAGACACCAGATCTAGGTGAGGATGAGCAGGGGAGGGGGAAGGGGGAAGGTGAAGATAAAGGGATCACTTGACAGTTGACAGTGAGAGAATGGGAGAGCTTTGAATGTAGAGGTGACAGGAGGGAAGGAAATTCAAAAGTAGACTAGGTGATACCTTTTTTTGGTCACTATATAACAAAAGAAAATGTAAGCTAAACTTTCAATAGCAACTTGCTATCTTTATCAAAGCATTGTACCAGAAATACAATCTTGATAGAGGATGTTGTCTATTAGGCGCTGAGAATCTTTTTGGTGAGATTGAATATACCAGATGATATGTTTAAGACTGCTTCAAAGTCCCGGATATGGTTTAACACCCAGCAGCATATCAAACAAAGCCGGATAGCGCTTGACAGACAGTTATTACAGCCTTGGTAGTAGTGAAGAAAAGTATTACATTTGGTAATGACTTAAGAAACCTTTACTTATGTTTAGTCCAAAAAAACTGTCTTTTTAAAGGATATTAGAATCTACTGTATATTGCATTGGGGGGGAGAGAACATACCCTTTTTTAAAAAAATAAAAGAAAAGCAAGGTTTTGAAGAAAGATATCACCCTGTTGTACAAACCATCTTCATATGCCGCCATGCCTGGACTGAGTTTCTACATACTTCCACTGTTCCAAACATCCGCTGTTTCAAGCAATTTAAAATTGGCAAGTTGCAACGGTCATGCTTCATGGTCTTATTGGCTGCCTTTGTGTAGGGAAAATAAGGGAGTGCCCCCCTCCCCCCCCAAAAATTGCTGCCTTTGGGGAAGAAAAGAATGCTGGTGTTCTATCTGCCAAGTGACTCCATCCCATCTGAGTGTCATCAATGTCTGGTTTTGAAAACATGCCAGACTGGGGGCCTTGCCCAACAAACAGGAATATACCCAACTGTAGCAGCCTGGAGATGAGCACCGCTCTTAGAGTCGGACACAACTAAGCATGCATGTGTGGTGGAAACCTTTACCTTTACCTTACCCAAGAGAATAATTCTACACTACTGGAAATCTTCCAATCCCCCATTGATCTCATCATTGCTGGAAGAACTGCAGACTTTGGCTGTAAGAGACTCAAATATACCCTTTAATAGGCAGCACTGGGTGCACCATTCTTTGACTATTTCAAGGACAAGCAAACATTTCCCATCTTCTCTTCTTACTTCCCTACTTTAACTTTATATGTTCTCATTACTTTTGACTGAATCATTCTGTTGTGTCTGAAGCAGATAAGGTCCATGTGTGTGGCGTGGAGGAAGGGTAAAGAATGGCATGAAATACTGTAGAGAAAGACTGACCCATTTGCTTTAATGGGTCAGTTCCGTTGTATTTAAATAAACTATTTTGTGAATTAATGTGAGTAAGGTCTATGTTGAATTTTCTTCATTATATAATAAAGATGAAAATGGAAGAGGGACATAGACAATTTTTCAAATCACTGGAATATGCTGATATTTTCATTTTTAAGAGAAATATATATTGACAAGAAATACTAATTGCCCTTCCCTACAGAATTTTGGGGAAATACCTTTTGGATGTTTAGTTTCTTAGATGGAGATAAAGCATTCTGCATTTTTTTTTGCATTGGTAGGACTTATAAATTGTGTTTGTTCCAACATTCCATGAAAATCTTCCAATAACATACAGTATGGTCCATTCAATTCTGTTGTTGCAGATTATTTAAGTAAACAGGCTTAGATAACAGTTAATAATATTAAGCTAGAAAGATTAATTGACTCTAAAACAAGGTTATGGTCAGGATGACTGCAGAAAAAGAATGCCAAAATATATTAATCATTGACGTGCATTTGTACTTTGCTTTGGAATGTCATGTCTAAGAATTTTTCCCTTTTCACCTTCCAGTATTTGTCCTCTCATAAGGGATTTTGCAATTTACAACTGATGGGCTCAGAAGTAACCTAGCTGGACACACATTTTCTTAATGGTTACTACAACTTCACTGTTCTTCTCTCCTCACGTTATGTGATATGGTCCCTTTGGGGAGAAAAAAGGCGGCATAAAAATAAAGTTGTTGTTTTATTATTATTAACCACACAGCTATCCACGCTGGATTTTGTATTACCAATCACTAGTCGAACGCTTCCCAAGCGTTTAGGACTCAGTGATGTATTGGCGAATTATGTGAGCAGATCCCAGTAAGGCGGCTTTCTATTATTATTATTATTATTATTATTATTATTATTATTATTATTATTATTATTATTATTATTATTATTATTATTATTATTATCATCATCTCACACCAACTCACCTCCCATTATCCATCTACAACACTGGTTCCCTGGATCACCAGATGTTCTTGGATTATCATCATCCCAACTGGTGGTGACAGCTTTTGGGAGTTGCAGTCCAAAAACATCTGGGGATTACTACAGATCAGTCACCTTAGGTAAACCAGATCCCATTATCCATCTACAACACTGGTTCCCTGGATCACCAGATGTTCTTGGATTATAACTCCCAAACATCTTGACCAACCCAACTGGTGGTGAAAGCTTTTGGGAGTTGCAGTCCAAAAACATCTGGGGATTACTACAGATCAGTGGTTCTTAACCTTAGGTGAACCAGATGTTCTTGGATTTCAGCTCCCAGTAGCCTTTACTACTTACTGTGCTGACCAGGGTTTCTGGGAGTTACAGCCCAAGAACACCTGGATTGTTCACAGTAGCAGTGGGTTTTTTTTGCTTGCAACAAAATGGGGGGAACATTGATCGACTACAAACTTCTGACAGGCTGGAGACTTCTGGGATGTGCCAGCCCCCTAAAACCTGCCCTAGCCCTAACCCTCTGTACACTCAAGCCTAACCCTAGCCCTTGCACTAAGCCACCTTAAAGCCAGATCTCTACACGCAGCAAGTACACTTCCCTTCTGTGTGAGACATGGTGGTGCGAGAGCCTTGTGCAGGGAAGGCATCCCTCTGCACTTCCCATTCTGTTATGCCCCACCCCCATGTAGAGGGGTCTCTTGGAGCCTGCTTCCCCTTCCTAGTGGGTGAGCCCACCTCCAGGAGCCCACTTTCCCTTTATAGCGGGCCAGAGGAGGCACCCACCCCACAGGATGTACAAAAAAAAAACCTTCTTGGAGGTTTTTTAAATTTATCCTAACACGCTGGGACTCATCTTTTTGACAGCTGATTACGGGAACATACGATATTTTAATCCCCTGCTTCCCCCACCCCACCCCGCCCTAGAGTACTTTTAACTTAGAAGGTGTTGTGCTCAGTGTAGAACGTTAGGCACCACATTCCATGCTTGGCTCAATTTAGGGAAGAAAATGATGAGTGCTTGGATGTGAAGCATAACAGATAACTCAGCAACAGAGATCTGTTCACCCTCAGACCAATCTTTCTCTCTGCTCAAATACCTATGACAAGCTAATGCATTTAAAATTTGGCAAGATGCATCATCTTTGGGAAGCTACACAACTAGGCTATTGTTTTGAGTGTGTTGAGGAGCTGATGCTTCTTCAAGATGCACAAATAGGTACACACATGTACATGCACCTATGGGTACATTCATAAACCCCTAATGCACCATGGAAAATAGCTTTAAGCATGTTCAACTGGATTCCTTGTTACTGCCTGGAAAAATAGGTCCCTTTGTCCTGTCCCATAAGCACAGCTGAAATTCCATTCAGCCTTGGGAGCAAATTTCCCCTAGTTGTACAATGGTTAAACTGCTGTACTGAAGCTATAACTGTGCTCACGACCTGAGGTTCAATCCCATGTAGTTGGCTCAAGGTTCACTCAGCCTTCCATCATTCTGATGTCAGTAAAATAAATATCCAGCTCACTGGGGTGGGGTGGGGACAATGTGAAGCCTGCATAATTAATTGCAAACTGCCCAGAGAGTGCTTTAAGCACTATGACGTGGCATATAAGCAGCACACTTTGCTCTTTGCTTTTTGTTATAGGCCATGGAGGTTGCTCTTCTTCGAACACATGACATGAGTTGCCTGACTTTTTGGAGCTCGGTCTTCCTATCTCCAAAATTCTTTCCATATATCCAAAAGAATAAACTTGAAGAAGGTGGTGTTGAACATGTCTCACACCATGAGAAACCAGATGGCTGAAATCCTATGTGTCAGGGAAGAAGTTCTGTTCACAATGACAACTTGAGTGTCATACAACAGTTTTGACATCAACAGTGTGACTGATTCCACAATCCAATTATACTATGCTGGCTGCCTTGGTGCAATACCCAACTCGCATATGTAGGCAGAGGGGTGTGGTGGCTCAGTGGACAAAGGCTCCAAAACTGTTGGCTGCAAAGTCAGCAGCTCGGGGGTTCGAATCCCGGGTACAACGCAGCAGAGCGAGCTCCCTCTGTTCACCGCATCTCCTGCCAACCTAGCAGTTCAAACGCTTGTAAATGCAAGTAGATAAATAGGTACCACCATAAAAAGCGGGAAGGTAAAACAGTGTTTCCTTGCAGCCATGCTGGCCATGTGGCCCTGGACTTACACAACACTGACTGTTCGGCTTGAATACGGAGATGAGCACCTCCCCTAGAGTCGGACATGACTAGCACGCACGTCCGGGGGGGGGGACCTTTACCTATGTGTAGGCAAAACATTATGTTATGCTAAAATGAATAGGATTTCAGCCAATGTTACACATATAAATGAGAAAGAAGTAGATTCTCATCCAAGACAGCAACACAATATTAAACACAAAAACGGAGTAAAAACCAAGATTGAAAAAGTTCCTTCCCCATCCCTTATCAACACTGTTGTGCTGGATAAAGGATAAAAGCTCTAAGCTCTAGTAAAGAAGCATTGGGTTCTGCTCTTAGCACTCATTGCCCACTTAGTAGGGAGTAAGCACCACTGAACATGGTGGGATTGACATCTAAGGAAAAGTACTTTAGCTTGTGCTGGTTTTCCAGAAACCGTGTTCAAGAAATAAGTTGCCCAAGGTTGTTAGGAGAAAATCAGTCTCCGTATCTGTAAGAAACATTGGCAAAAAATGTTGCTTTTTCTCTTTTTCATTTTTGTTTGATGCTGTTCTTTACAGAGATCACGTATTCCCTACACAACCACACAAATCAAGTAATACTTGGTGCTTTATGGGTTTGTTGTTGTTTTTTTGGCTCATTTTTTCCTGACATTTTAACTCAGACTTCAGTGCTATTGCTGTCATGTGTTGTCAACAGTTTAAAACAATACAAAATAGGAAAATGCTAAAAATCACCATATGGTCTTGCTAATCATGTTTGTATAGGGATATCTGGCTTATGATTTGTGCAGTGAGGAGCTAGAGATCCTGCAAGGTTTGATTTATGACCCAAGTTCGTATCTGCCATAAGGTAGAGAAAAATCCTTTGTGGATTTCTGCCCAAACCTCTAAGAGGTCTGGGTGCAATAAACTCAAAAGTTCTCTGAATTTAAAGTGCCACTCTGCAACCTACCATGTCATTGGGGTGGGGGGTGTCAGGTGTGGTCCAACACAATGCCTCCCTGGAGAAATCCACACGTAACGGTTTTTATTTTTATTTTATTTTTTAATTTGATTTATATACCACAACCATCTAGTAAAAAAGCTACTCTGGGCAGTTTACAAACATATACAAAATATAAAAACAGATTAAACAACTTAAAATAGTAAATAAAAACTAATCAATCAAACCAAATAATCAAATCATAATAATAAAAAGAACAAATAAACAAATAAGCACAAATACAATAAATCAAAATGGTTTGACAATTCAAAATAAGAACAAATGGGAAAAATAACTTCTTTCAATCGCACTTCCTTCTACCATATGGTTTTCTTGTTATTACAACTGACATTGTGATGTCCTTCTCCGTAGCATGCTGTTTTCCTCTGAATGTACATTGAGCATCTTTGTGGGGTCCATGGTACTGCTTCACATTTGCCAGATAGTGTCTCTCAAGATTATCATGAAAAAGACACCTCTCCCTCCTTCCACCAATTTCTACCACCCTTCTGGTTATTGTGCTACCACATGACTATGGATAAACTTATGAGTAATTTTTTTTCAGGTGACTTCCTCTACTCTTTCTTGGCCTCATTTAACTGCACAGGAGATACCTGAGCAATGTGGGAGCAGAAGTATGCTGGCTTGGGCCAGGGACTGCTTCTTTATACTGCAACAATCCTATTGAATATGTGTGGAAATGGTCCTCCTGAAAGCGTACTGGGAAAGTCATGTTCACTCTAAGACCACATAGAAGCTGTGGCCTGTAACTTAAACATAGATGTTTTTATTAAACAGCGATGTTTAAAAGGCTTTAAAAAACTGAACTTGGGGCATTTCTTGCAGGGCAAAGAAGGGGATGACCTGGGTTTCTTTCAGATGGAGATGTTTCACTTGGAGCAGGCAGAGGGAAAGAGAAGGAAGCACCTGCATGGGTGGCCAATCTGCCCTCCCACCCATCCCAACTGCAGTTCCCACTTAGTGGAGAAGACCAAACAAAGTGCAATGAGGGGCCTAAATGTGCAATTTCAAATCGGATTTGAATGCACTTCCATGTGCTTTGCAAAGCGAAGGCCAAACCATGGTGTAGCATTCACTTTTGTACTGTTATGTGACTGTACAGAAGGGGGAATAATGGGTTAATGCTTATGCCCAAATACGGAATGTGGAGGCTGAGGCTTAGTGCTTAAATAGCTCCACCTGTGTTATCTAGAATCAGATAGGGCAGAGATAGGGCAGAGATAGGGCCAAGATAGGGCCAAGATAGGGAAACTGATAGGCCCTGAAGAAGAGACAGGGCAGTTAAGGAACTGTCAAGTTTGAGTGACGAAATTAGATCAGTATTTGAGTGAAATGCTTTGAGAAACTTTAAGTAATGGAACACAAGTGATCTGTAGTTAACATCTTTTTGTATTCAATAAACATTGAATTTATTTTTCCCACGTTACATCTTCTCTGGTACTCAGCGATTGAACTGGGGTCCCCTGACTGGTGGCAGCGATGCCCGAGACTGAATTGGTACATGTCAGTGTTCCGTGAGATGACTGGGGGCCTGTGCTAGAGTGACGTTGTGCCTTTTACTACTCTGTAGTGTGGTGTGAGTGTGGTAACCTGACTGCACTGTAAAGGCTGACCTCCACACGTGGCAAATCACAGTTGCTGTGACTAATATTGACTAATGACAATGGGTTTCACATGGACCATGAAAACAACAGCAGATAGTAAGGCCACATTTCAGGAAAAGAAACTGGCATAAACCCTCCTATGTAGATTCCCTACCTTGTTTGGCAACCTACTTGTGCTATTTAGCTATTGGCATATTTAGGTTTTTAAAAATTTAAAGCACTTTAAGAAATTGACACATTTATTATGGACAAATTGCTCTTTCACTTCTCTAAATAGTCAGAGACATCACAGTTATTTGAACTGTCAGTACAGCATTTTGATCCCAGGTACATGCTATTAAATCTAAAGTCATACACACCATTAAACACAATGGAATTTACTTTTCAGCAAGCAATATGCAGGATAGAGGTATACAAGAATTAGAGATGGGCACAAATCGAAAAAATGACGTTTTGGTTTTTGGTTTTTCATTGCAGGTCCCGTTTCGGTTTGTTTTCATTTTTCGTGAATTTTTTGAAAAAATTCATTTTGTTGGTTCGTTTATTGATTTTTCTTTTTTACCTCGCTTTTCCGCAATTTAAATTCCCTCCACGCACGGCTGTCCCCCAACGCACCAAAGCAGATGGAAAACACTAAAAAAATGATGCTGGCAGAAACACAGTATGGACTTGGTACGCAGGGAGGCTGCAAAGGCAGTGGCGGGCGTTGCCCAGGGTGCAAGGCAGCCGCAGAGTGACTGCACTGCAGGGCAGGGGAGGGTACTCACTGAGAGGTACGCATGCATACAGGGAGGCTGCAAGACTGAAGCTAGCGAGAAATCTCTTCTTTCTCTCCCCTAAGAGCCAGGCTGCAGCCAGCAGGAACACAGAGACACACACCTGCCTGGCTGGCCTAAAGTGAAAATGACAAGTCGCAGAGACAGCAATCCCACCCTAACTCCCACTGCAGACTGCAAGGAGGACGGGGGCTGCCAGAGCTTTTTATGCCCTCTGTGGCTGCCAGATCTGCTCAGTCTGCAACCTGGGCATGCTATTGATTGAAGTTGTCCAAGAATTTACATGATCCCATCACATGGCTTGCATCCATTTTGTGGCTGGCATCCATTTTGTGTCATCCTTAAAGGGAAAAGAAAAATACATCACAATGGGAGAAAGACAAAAACAAACGTTTTAAGGACCCAACCCCCCGGTTAGAGATGGGCACGACTAGGGAAAATGACGTTTTCGAGTTGTCGTGTGTCGGAGGCAGTCCGTTTCGGCTCGTTTCTGTTTTTCGTGAAATTTCGCAAAAATTAGTCAGTTCGTTTTTTCGTTTTTTTGTTGTCGTTAGTACTGGTTTGGGTGGGGGTAGCGGGCTCCTGGAGGGAGCTGCAGGAGTCAGCCAGAGCCACAAGTGACGTACTGGCAGACTCTTTGCACCTGCTGTGTCTCACGTACTTGCATGTAGTGCAATGCAAGTAGATCTGGCTTAGGGTTAAGACGGGTTAGCGCAAGGGCTAGGGTTAGGCTAGTTACAGGGTGAGGTTAGGGTGAGTATTGGGGTGCACCTCTGGGTGCCTCTCTGACCCACTTAGAAGGACAGTGTACTGGCGTATGGGTTAGGCTTAGGCTTAGGGTTCGGGTTTGGGCTACGATTAGTGGTGGGCTGTTTATGCCTGATTGGCACATCCCAGAAGTCTCTGTGGTTAACCTGGCCAAGTGGCCATGCGATTGGTGGAAAATTTGCATGGTCCACTCCCATGGGCGAGCCCATCATTGCGAATGTGCAGGTGTAATAAAATAAAATAAAATAAAATAAAATAAAATAAAATAAAATAAAATATTGCGGTCTCCATTTTGGATCCCCCGCACTGCATGGCAAATGGATGCGCCCTCCCAGCCTGGTACCAGCAGCGCAGCAGTAGCAATAGCCAAGGAGAGGGGGGCGGGGGAAACCCCCCCAAATAAAAACACCCTTCTGGCCTGGTAGGTGCCCTCAGACAGTTTTCGACTACTTTTAGGGCCGGGAATTGTTTTTTTTTTAACTTTTAAAAACTTTTTTTCTGTGCCGCTTGGCATTGCGCGATCGCCGCGATGCAAGTAACGAGCATGACAAATCAGACCAAATTGTTCGTTCGTCGGTTCGAGCTCGAATTCTGGCGGAGTAATTCCCGTTACCGTTTCCGTAGAGTAACGGATACGAGTAACGGAAACGGGAATACCGCTAAGTCATGCCCATCTCTACCCCCGGTAGGTGTTATCAGGCAGAATAAATAATTATTGCTGTGTTTTTACAGATGTCCAGGGTGTTTTAATACCCAAGAAATCAATATTAGGCATCTGGCAGCCAATGTGGGTCGATGTCCCCTAACTCCACTTAAAGGGGAAAAAAATACAGCAATATGAAAAAAGACATAAATGCACGCTTTAAGGACCCCAACCCCCCTGGTAGGTATTATCAGACAGAATAAATAATTATCACTGGGTTTTTATGGATATTCAGGATGTTTTTTAACATTTAAAACAGCTCATTTAATCACACGTCGCCATTAACGAAAACAAAATGTAACACATCTAATTTTCTTGGTTCTGTTCTGTTCGTTCCAATTTCATCGCCAGGTTCGTTATTCATTTTGTTATGTAACAAAATGAATAACGAATAATGGAATAAAAAAATCATTTTGTACCCATCTCTAACAAAATTTGAATAAAATTAAAGACACCTACACCAGAATATTATAGTTTAAAGTTTTAGAAGACTGGGCAATTTATTAGATTAATAATAACACAACCAAGCGCCAATGAAACAACTGCACTTCCCATGGTCACAGTTTCATCAGCCAGTATGTTCTGGACCATATCCATTGCCTATTTGTAAAATCCATATGGGTTTCAAAGGCAGAGGAATACTGTGAGGAAATGATGATTGTGAGAATCAAGTTGGACTCGAGCCCCTGATATTTCTTGAACCCCATTAACTACTCTGCTTCTGCAAGTGTTTCTTGGACAAATGAAAATCCTATCAATTTAAAGGTAGTAATTCTAAAAACCCAGATGAGAGTATTTTGTAATCATTACGTCTCCTACCAATAGCCTTCTTCATACCACACAACTTTCCTATTGTTTGGCTCTACTACTATTGATAGTAGTCAGTCAAGAAGCTCTGGCATTTTGGAATTAAATTCACCAAAGTGGAAGCAACCATGACTAATAAAAAGGTAGTATTTTTTTTGCTAAGTATACAGACTAACAGTCTGTAAATTTGCTCAGAAGATAAGGCCTGCCTAGTTGTGACCAGTTTTTAATTCTTTTAATTAAATTTTATTCTTCACAAAGCAATCTTATTATCCTTTTTATATAAAATATGCTAGATATTTGAAATGCCAGTGAAGGAAGCCCAAGTTTCCAGACATTTTATATACAAAAGTATTGATAATAGTAAGTAAAATCTTTAATTACTCAGTTGCTGCCCTTTTACTGTGACTAGTTTTAAATTTCTCTGTTTGCTACCTTTATAATAATTTTCTTTACTCTAACCCACCTCATTTTTTAGATTTTAAGAAAACTAGCCATACTCTGGATTCTCTTCAGATCCTATAAAGTATATCTTTCGCCTTTTTATTAAAGAAAACTAGCCACAAATTATAAGCCAAAACAAAACAATGGGAGTTGTGATTAATGGGCTTGTTCAGGAAATACAATTAACTACAAGGATATTTGGCACCACGAGTTTTGTCTAGGAACTGTCATCTTATGATGATATTGATTGATGTGGCCACTGCCACCAAGGGAGCCAAATGGGATGGCACATTTGAAAAGATGAATTACACCATACTGAACACACTCTGGGCAAAGAGAGTTTTTTGAATGAGACTGCAATGTGCATGGTTGAGCTCTGTTGTAACTGCTCTAAGATGAAGCAAACATGGAGAACGGCCTTATCAGACAACTGTTATACACGGTACCTTCCAAACTGGGGTTACATCTATGGAATGTTCCAAGATATTAAGCTGTTGTCAATTGTCAGTGTCTGGTGTAAACATTGTCCAAGAAACTGCGCTTTTCCCCACCAGTCAAAACCTCACTGGAGAGTTTCTAAAATGTATACTGTATCATATTATTCCCTCACCCAGCATCTTAATATGATGGACTACAACTTCAAAACAGGCATCAGAGGCTGTGTCTAAATCTTGCTGCTGTCTCTGGCAACTCCACCACTCTCATGGTGGAAAGTTCTACAATTGTATGTAATGATTCTAGCAAGAATGTTCGACCACTTCAGGAAAACCACAGTCTATTTATTTACTTATGGATATGTTTTACCCTGCTTTTCTCCTTGGAAAACGAACCAATGCAGCTTACAGTATGGAGGGATAATATACAGTTGAGTACAATTAAGACATATTCAAGTTTAAGAACAGGGAATTGAGGGGCATCTTACAGCATTGGAAGACAACATTGATGCTAAAAGAGAATGTGAACCATTAAGAAAAGACTATACATTCCATGTAATCATGTACAGTAAACCATCTAAAATTTATGAGGGATGGGAACTAACAATTGATGACATACTGTTAATGTAATCCCACAAGGAGAGATACAGGCACAAAGTTATAAGTGGTTATAAGCACAAGTCTGTGTCAGCAGGTATGGTGATCCATCATTCAGGGAAAGCTTGTTTGAAGAGAAAGGTCTTTGCCTGTTTCTGGAAGGACAACAGAGATGAGGCAGTCCTGGCCTCTAGTGGGAGGGAGTTCCAGAGTCTGGGCGCAGCAGAAGAGAAGGCCCTTTCATGTGTCCCCACAATACGTACCTGTGAGGGTGGCAAGATGGAGAGAAAGGTCTCTCCTGATGACCTTAACAGTCGAGTCATTTCATACTTTGAGATTCGATCTTTGAGGTAGCTAGGACTCAGGTGGAATAGTGCTTTGTAGGTTAAGGCGAGCACTTTGAATTGTGCTCAATAGCTGATTGGCAGCCAGTGGAGCTGCTTTAATAGGGGTGTAATGTGATCTCTTTAAGTCAGCAATCTGGCTGCTGCATTTTGGACCTGTTGAAATTTCCTGAGACTTTTCATCAGAAGTCCGACATACAGCACATTACAGTAGTCCAGCCAGGAAGTCACTAGGGCATGTGTCACCATGGCCAGAGCAGGTTTCTCAAGGAACAGCGTAACTGGTGCACTATCTTTAATTATGCAAATGGCCACCACTGTGACCTGGGCATCTAGCCTCAAGGATGAGTCCAGGAGCACGCCCAAGCTGCGTACCTCTTTTTTTCAATTGGAGGACAATCTCATCCAGTACAGGCTACATCCCTATCCCTTGTTCTCCCTTTTGACTGACCAACAGCACTTCTGTCTTGTCTGGGATTCTATCTATCTATCTATCTATCTATCTATCTATCTATCTATCTATCTATCTATCTATCTATCTTTCTATCTACAGTGGACCCTTGTATAACAGATGGTTTGTATTAGAGATGGGCACAAAACAAACAATTTTTCGTTTCCGTTTTCGTTTTTTCATTTTGTTACACAACGAAATGACAAACGAATTTTGTCTCCAAAATGAAACGAAATGAATAGAAACACCGGAAATTTTGTCGTGCGTTTCATTTCCATTACTGCAATACAGTGAACTGCTTTAAATGCTAAAAAAACCCACAAAAATGGAAATAAATGGTAATGAAATGGTAACAAAACAAACGAAAACGAAAATGATTTTTTTGCAAAAATTCACGAAAAACGGAAATGAACCGAAATGGACCCTCCAAAGACAAACAACAAATGAAATGTCATTTTTTAATTCGTGCCCATCCCTAGTTTGTATAACATAAAATTTGTACAACATAAAAAAATTCTGGAGATAGGGGCAATTTGATTAACAGAATTGCCTATGGGGCAAATCTGTACAACATAAAAATGGGATCACTCTGTTTTCAATGCATTCCTATGGGAAATTTGTATAAAGGAAAATTTGCTTAACATAATTTCATTTGGAATGAATTAATTCCTTTATACAAGGTACCACTCTATCTATCTATCTATCTATCTATCTATCTATCTATCTATCTATCTATCTATCTATCTATCTATCTATCTATCTATCTATTATCTGCTGAAATCAAATTAGTGTTCAAGATATGTCATTTTAGCACTCTTTCATGTTTGAGAAGACAGATTTGGAGGGGGGGGAGAACATGCTTCTGTGCCAATTTGCAAAATTGTGAAAGTGAAGAAAAACTTCTGCTGTGATAAGCACGCACAATGATCACTCAAGGAATTCCCTTCTCTAGTTTTGGACTAAATGTATAGTGTGGCCCTGAGTGTGTGAAGGACAGGTTTTCCAAATTGTCTCCTCAGCAGTTCATTGTCTCCAGGACCTTTTGGGGAGAAAGATGGAATAAAATATTTTAAATAAGTAATAAAAAAAATGAAAAAAGTAACAAATTATTCATAAACAAGGTTTTATGGCTACCAATCCAGGATGATCCCAAACATGCAAACACACAGCACAATGGCTGCTTTTTGGGCAAATGTTTAGCAAAGGACATCTTGCTGCATCTTGAGATGTTTGACTCAGCAGTGAGGACTTGAATGTCAAAGAAATGAAAACAGATGCCTTTGGCAGTATATTAAAATGTGTCCTGCTGGCTTAGTCTGCCACTGAGCATTCTAGGAGGAGTGCAGGTGCTGTCAGTGTGAAGCACAGGTGTACATTCATATCCCTCACCTGAACCTGCCTACAGGTACTAGACGAGGCATGTCCAAACTTCGGCCCTCCAGATGTTTTGTACTGCAACTCCCACAGTCCTTTGCCATTGGCAAGCTAAGCTTAGAATGCTAGGAGTTGTAGTCCAAAACATCAGGAGGGTCGAAGTTTGGACATGCCTGTACTAGACTGTAAATTCATTTCTAGTAAAGATCTCAAAAAATAATAATATGAGGTAGCCTACAGCCATTGTGGTTAATCTTCTTTTAAAGCCATCCTTCTGGATGACCATAACTTGTGAAAGAGGTTTCCATAGGTTAACTATGCACTTTGTGAAGACCTTTGTCCATTATGTTTTCCCCTAAATTGTCCTTTACATTTATTGGGTAAACACATGCCCTACCTTTATGAGAAGCAGAGGCAGCATGCCTCTCCTCAGTAGGTTTTCCCACCCTAAATTCAGTATTCCCCAAACATTGTAACTAGGGATAGGCATGGGTGGCTAGTTTGTCCTTTGGCACTTCTTCTTCTGGCCAGCACCTGCTTACAGGCAGTGCCCAGAGGAGGTAGGGCTGGGAAGTGCCAAATGGCTGGGAAGCAGCCCCAGCTCCTTCTGGGAAGAAAGGAATTATAGAAATGTTTAAAACAAACAAACAAATAACTTGTGGTTCATGCTGATCTCCAGATGTATTGCCTCTTTGTGGTGGAATTGCTCTAGAATAGGTGCTAATCTTGAGCCACATGGATGTTCTTAGACTGCAACTCCCAGAAATCCTTGCCAACACAGCTGGTACTGAAGGCTTCTGGGAACTGCAGTCCAAGAAGGTTGGGAACCACTGCCCTAGAATGTAAACCCTTAAAATAAACAATGGAAGGAAGAACTTTTCTGTTCATATTCCAAACTGTTAAAACCAAGAACTTCCATAGAAGGATTAATGGTCTGATTATTTGGAGATTTATTCTTACATATTTATCAACTTCTTCCTAAGCAAATGGAATTCAGGTGTTCTAAGAGCAGGTGTCAATCAAAATGCTTTCTCTTTATCAAACTCCACAGTCTCTTTGCTTCTCTGCTGCTTAATTATGACAATCATTAGACATATGAATATCCTCCTGCCTTTTCAGTCTCTCTCATGCCTCTTTCAAGATCTTGTACTGTTTTTGCCTATGTCTGCCAGGATGCTGGAATCAAGTGGCAAGGAGAGAGGAAACTCTCTTCATATTCAAGTCATTTTAGTTTGGGTGGGGCTTTGTATTCTTTGCCTCCATATGCTTGCTTGTTTTTCTTGGTTTTTAGCAAGAGATGCCTGTTAATGCTGTATGTTCCTTGTGTGTTGTCGGTACATTTCCTATTAGATGAATCATTTTTAAATTGATATTTTTTTTTCTTTAATCATTCCGATGAAGGTGTATATTTTGCTGTGGGAGTTTAGAATTATTTTTCTTTCTTGTGTAGTGTTGCCTGCTTTTCAACAGTTTGAATGTTCTGTGTTGTGTTTTCTCTCTGCTCTTCTGCAGTTGTTTTTAAGGGTTCGTTAGAGGTTTTGGATGAGTGCAAACAGGAGAGGGGATAAAATGAAAGAACATCCCTAAAAGGCACACCCCTGAAAGTGCCCAAGGTGCAATAAATGTGGATTTTCTCCACATGAGATGCAGCTTATGCTTGTCGGCATGCATCCAGAACCACCTCAATGAAAGGTACTTTGGATGCCTTCTGGTGAGTACTTCACAGTAAGAAGATTAAGATGTTCAGATAATGGACAAGCTACAAATTCCTCCAGAAAATGAGGAATGTCTTGACAAACCAGGACTTATCTATCAGACTTCATACTCGAATACTTCAATCCTATGTATTCAGCATACTTCTTTGTGGTGTTGAAACTTGGACCCTTAGAGGCACATTATGCAGGAAGCTGGAAGCGTTTGAAATGCGGATGTATAGTAGAATTCTTTCTGAAGATAGCTTGGACAGCTAAAGTCACTAATGTGGTGGTATTACAGTGCATAAATAAAAAGTTAGAAATCCTCAATACTGTAAAGAGAAGAAAATTGAAATATTTCAGACACATAATGCACAATAAGAAATACCATCTGCTGCAGCTTATCCTTCAGGGAAAAATAGATGGGAAGTGTGGCCTGGGGTGTAGAAGAACATTGTGGCTTAAAAACTTAAGCCAATGGTCCACAGTGAGCACAGCTGCTTTATTTAGAATAGATTTAGATAGAAACCAGTTCAGGCTACTGATCGCCAACATTCTACGAGGACATGGCACATGCAGAAGAAGAAGATAATGAACCACAGAGCCCAGTTCGTGTGGAGGTGTCCAGACTGGCAAACCTGATATTTATCTGGGGGAAAAGAGGGGGAACGACTTTCACGTGGCTATGAATGCATGGAAGTTTTAAAAGCAAAAACCCAGTCGCACTGTTCAATAGTTTACAACAACGAATGTTGTGGAGACTTGCCTTAAAAATATGTGGCAATGGCAGTGAGCTGAAGGCAGCTGAAATCTGCAAATTAGATTTTGTGAAGGGAAGAATAAGCTTTTGAAATCTTTCTTCCTAATATGCAATAGTCATTACAAAAGCTCATCCCTTTATGCCACAAGAAAAATGAACTGATATGCTGGCTTTCCAAGATTCCTTCCGAAAAAAAATAAAAATAAAAAATGAGGATGGTTAGAGAACAAATTTCCAGGCCCTGTGTAGGAGAAGAGTAATTTGCCTTTCACCACCTTGTAGTACCTCATCCTGCAGTCGGCTGACATGAACAATGAAAGAAGAAAGAATGGACTCTGTTTCTTTCTTTCTTTCTTTCTTTCTTTCTTTCTTTCTTTCTTTCTTTTTTCTTTTCTTTCTTTTTTTTTTATTGCAGAAAGCAGTGAAGAAAGACCTTGATTTTTTTTTGAATGCCGCTGCAGGCAGAAGGCAGGCAAGTTATTTGATTATGCTTATATAAGGTTTGAATTTCCTACCAAGTTTCCAGGGACTAAGGAACTGTTGGCACCTGCCAACTAAATGTTCAGGATGTCACAATCACTTTGTCCCACAAATGTCAAATGCTTCAGAGCACAGCAAATTGGACAAACCTAATGGCTTTCTTGCCAGCTTGCCAGAAATTAACCTTTAGAGATCCAAACGGACCTCAGAGTATTAGAGACACATGTGAGTTTGCGCGCGCGCGCGCGCGCGCGCACACACACACACACACACACACACACACACACACTTTAAAATGTCACAAGATGTTTTTCTTTACTTCTTTTGTACCATAGACAGTCATTTATTATGCCTGCCTGCTTGATAGCTGCCAGTGATTGGCATCTTAGGATCTTGTGGTATTAAAGAGGAATGAACCCCAACCAATTCTTGGTACAAACCATTCTGTCCAGAAGTTTAAAAAAACCAACAAGGGCTTTTGCTGCTGCTTCTTGTGCTACAGAAGTCATTACAAGACCTCCATGTTTAACGGGTGACACTTTTTGACCTCAAATACTTGAAGCCAGTGGCTCCATCAGGCCTCCTCTTTTTCTATTTACATACCATGATTAGGCTAGAATGCTTCCACAGACCTGGCTGGAAAATGGTAAAGATCACAAGCCAATGAAAAAGACATAAATCAGCATGATTTTTCAAGACTTAATAAGCAAGTACGTTTTTATTACATTTTGCCATCTACACATTTGAGTTGTAAGAAACGACCATTAAGAATCAAGTTGCCATTAATGGTTTTTTAAAGAAATCTCATGGGCAGACAGATCCTAGCCACATTTCTTCAGTGATCCGTTTCAATTCACTCTTGTTTATAGAGGAAGGCGTTAGGCTTATAGGTACAGCCTACAGGTCTTAAAGATATTCTGCCAAAAGGACAACATTGGTTTTTTGAAAACAGGAATGTACAAATGTTGGCGTGAGTTGCCAGGCCCCTCTTGCATATTGAGGTCCGTATTCAAGTCATTTGGCTTCAACACTTAGAGCAATGGCTGTAGTGCTCGGCTAAAACTATCCATTAGAGATGGGCACGAAACGAACAATTTTTCGTTTCCATTTTTGTTTTTTCATTTCGTTACATAACGAAACGACAAACGAATTTTGTCTCTAAAATGAAACGAAACAAACAGAAACACCGGAAATTTTGTCGTGCGTTTCGTTTCCGTTACTGCAATATGAGTGAATTGCTTAAAATCCTAAAAAAACACAAAAATGAAATAAATGGTAACAAAATGGTAACGAAACGAACAAAAACAAAAATGATCTTTTTGCAAAAATTTGCAAAAAACAGAAACGAACTGAAACGGACCCTCCAAACGACAAACGACAAACGAAATGCCATTTTTTTTATTCATGCCCATCTCTACTATCCATCACTGACCAGTGGCAAACTGATGCTCTAGGGAAAATGTATCCCAAAAAAGGTCTTTTTGGAGTGCAAACTGGCAGGAAGAAAGTGAAAGGAAAGAAGGAGGCTCACTTTAAATCACATCAAATACCGACACACGGTGATCACTGTCAGGTATATATACAAACTGGTATGCAGAAGAACAAAGGAAGGTTATTTATTTATTTATTTATTTATTTATTTATTTATTTATTTATTTATTTATTTATTTGACATTTATACCGCCCATCTAGACCTAGGGCTAGTCTGGGAGGTTTACAACATGTGATAACATGACAATTAACAAAGGAATACATTTTAAAAAACCAAAATACAAGGGACATAATAAAATAAAGTATACATAAATCAACAACAAAAAACGAAAAGGAAGATCAAAATGGCAGGAGATTGATAAAATGGGGGGAGAGAAGAGAAGAAAAGTGGTTTAAAAAAAAGATAGAGTTGGTGTTAGATTTATTCAAGAAACAAAGCTGCATGTAAGTACCCTTTGCAGTGGAACTCTTCGATGGAACTCCTTAACATCTGTGGTTGCAGTGCCTGGAAATTTACTTTTAAAAATTACCGTCTTTCCCCATTAGACATTGCCATGTATAAAACGCCCCATGCCTTTTGAACCCAAAATTAACAAATCTGGTGGGAAAGGAAGGGAAACAGTTGGGTGGAAGTGGGGAAGAGAAGCCAAACCCATGGCAGTGAATGAACTGGGCAGAGTTCCTGCCCTGTTGAGATTTTCATTCCTCTCCTACAGTCCTTAGCTGTTCTCTGCCTCCCCAGGACGCCCCTCTGCTTTGCTTTTGTGGTAATCAGAGCTTGTCTTTTCAGTGGGGAAAGGCTTACTGCAGGCATGTCCAAAGTCATGCCCGGGGGCCAAATGC
This sequence comes from Phrynocephalus guinanensis, assembly GCA_037367245.1. Lineage (NCBI taxonomy): Eukaryota > Metazoa > Chordata > Lepidosauria > Squamata > Agamidae > Phrynocephalus > Phrynocephalus guinanensis. The sequence goes on from CM074733.1 coordinate 144,612,026, forward strand.
AGCCCGTTTTCAAATTTTGAGTGGCCCGCGTCCTCTTCTCCCCAGCTGGCCCCTCCCCATACGGGATGGAGGTGTCAGCTTGCAGGTTTATGGTTTGTCTGCCCTCCCTACCTCTGTCCATCCCCCCAGCCATCAGCCCAGCCTACCTGCCCCTGGCTCCATTGACGCAGCACCCTCCCCACCTCCTTGCATGTTATAGAGACTTGTCCAAAATCCGGCCTCGGGCCCAAATGCGACTGAATGGTCGCCCCCCCCCCACACACACATTTTTACCTCATCAAATCTGGCCCTCCTTGCAAAAAGTGTGGACACCCCTGGCTTACTGTAACGGAATTAGGATGATGGGACATTGCATGAAAGCAAATTTGCATGATGGGACATAGTGTGATTTATAAGGCTCAATATTAGCTGCATATTTACAGCTTTTCAGCAGATGCTTATCTAAGGAATGCAATAGACTAGTCAAAAGGAGCCAAGTTAGAAAATTGGACCGCTACCATTGGACAATTGTCTCACGTGACATCTCGAAGATTCTCGGAGCTGGGAGAAAGAAAAGTTTACTTAGGTCTAGGAGAGAGAGGCTTGCTTGAGATCTGGCTTCAAGATGTAGTCAGATTAGAAATAGTCCTACCTAGTCTAGGCATTGTCATTTTCCATAGTATTAAGACAGTGAGAATATCATAGGCTTTATTATTTTCAGGCAATATTATATGATTGTATCTGATAAGCATTTTTATATTTTCCATTGATTTTCCTTGGTTTTTATGCGTTGTTTTTCATTTTTGTAACTTAGAATAGTGAATAAAGGGATTTCATTGAATTGATGCTCTCAGGCCATTTGTTTTCTTTAAAAGAAACCACAGGAACTCAGGTAATTCTCGGCCAGATATGGTCTTACCCCTGAGTTTCGTTACACTTACTTCTGTGTATAAGAAGACCTTTAATTTTTAGGCCAATATGTCTAGAAAAATATCATCTTATAGACAGAAAAATATGGTATACAGGATGGCACTGGAGTGATCCCTAACTTGGGTCTGTGTTGGGTCTTATTAGGACAAAGAAATGTCTTAAAGTTGATATTAACTATGCCAACATTTCAAAAATTGACAGTATCATGGGTCCAAACATTTTTTTCTGGTCTTTAGACAATTTCGTTTCCTTGATCAATTCGCTGTACTACTTCTTCATTGGCCACCCTCTCAATCCAATCAGTTTTAACATTGTTGAAATCTGTATTTTGAATGCTTCTACTTTTCAAAAGCTGATTGTGTTAGACTCCAACAAAAACAATGACAACAACAACAACAATAACAACAAAAGAAAGAAAGAAAGAAAGAAAGAAAGAAAGAAAGAAAGAAAGAAAGAAAGAAAGAAAGAAAGAAAGAAAGAAAGAAGGTGGAAAAAGGAAAAAAGAATGTCAGCAGTGATCATAGTTATAAAATGGACATTGGGGAAGTTATTCAAAGGGCCAGATATGAATCTGTAGGTTTGTTAAACACTCTGAAAATGCAAATGTTGTTTGGCAAACTTAAATGCTGCATTCAGTTCAGTGCCAACAAAAATACAGAAATTTATGCCCACAAAAGCATCATGGCAATATAAGCCTATGTGAGGACTATTAATAGCAAAGGCTAAGGTGGAATCAGGCTGCACACACCCGACCAACTCTAAACCTTCAAAGCAAGGAAATAAGAACTTACAGTGAAAACTGTCTGCATTCCCGGCCATCCACATACAGTACGGCACACAGTTGCTCTGTGGGTTTTTCATTTTCAGTTCCGGCAGTTACTGGAAAGCAGTTGATGTGCTGTGTTCCTGACACTCACCACCAAAATGTATATTCAGAGCTGTTCTTTGGGCTGAAGCATCAGCTCTTTGCCATTCTTCTATGTCTTAACTCTCTTAAATTTTCACTGCTGGTAACCTCATTTGCTAACCCTGGAGACTGTGACTGTAAGATTAGAAAGTCAAGGCAATGATGGTCCAGCAATTATAAAGAAAATCATCAGTGTAGAAAATGGACCATAGGGAGACAGATTTCTTCAGGAATGTTCCTGTGTATATTAATCTTTTAAAATCCTCACCCATACCCTCCAAAGCAAGTTGCATCTGTTCTACTGACCGGATACCTCAAGGAAAATAATTTGTGGCACAAGAAGGCAACTAGGTTACCCCGTGCTTTCTTGAACATTTGGCAAAGATAGCTATATCTCCTTTTGTCCTCAAACACACCTATAGACTTAGCACCTGCATATACATGAGAGGAACTTTTCTATATGGTGAGAGTGGCTCCATAAAAGGATTGATATGCAATAAAACACTCTGCGTTGTTACCTCAAATAATGGGAAATTTATCCCCACCTGGCCTGTTTTCTTATGTATTACAGTTAAAAATACTGGTATCTATTTTTCTTTGTGTCTGTTCAGAATGTTTCATCAAATTTTCTGGTGAGAGAGAAATGCTTCTTGACTGAGGGTATACTGGAAAAGTCATCCTATCAGAAGGAAAAAGGCCCATTCTGAGAGTTAACCAGCCAGGAACCAGGAACGTTCCACCACATGTATTTCCAATTGCTCTACTTGAGGTTAATTAAGCACAGTTCCAACCACCAGTATTTTAATTTTCCACAACTACATCTTGAATTAAATACCAAATCGATCAGTATTTATGTACTGTTTCAAGTTTGCTCTGTTTTAATGCATCATGTGTGTGTGTGTTGCGTCGTTAACAGTCATGACTGACCCTTCGTGACTCCATGTCCATGGAGTTTTCTTGGCAGGAATACTGGAGTGGCTTGCCAGTTCCTACTCCAGGCTGCCTACAGCACCTGGTATTCCTTGGTGGTCGCCCATCCAAGTACTAACCAGGGCCAACCCTGCTTAGCTTCCGAAATCATGCGAGATCGGATGTGCTTAGGGCATCATATTAGTGCAGAAATGTGATGATTTTTTTTCCAATTAGAGACTCCCCAGTATTGCTTCTGGAACTAGAATACAAGAGGCACACAAAGTGCAGAACGTACAGTATTTTCATCTGGTGCCCCCATAAATATTTTGGCTAAGGTGGAGAATAAAGTGATGCAAAGAGGAATGAGAAATGCATGTACTGCATTCATATTTGAATACAAACGTACTTCACTGACCCACTTCAAACTGCTAGGCAAAGAGAAACTAATGTACCCTTTGGAATTCTTACTTCTCCAAGTCTTTGAACAGAAGTTTTTCATGAAGAAAAAACAATGCGTACAGAAAGATTATGGAAAAGGACAAACAAAAGTGCATACACTTAGGGAAAGAAAGAAGAAATATATTATATAGGAAAAAATATTGTTTGCAAAAATATATATTAGGCAAAAATGCATATAAAAACCTATCTATTAAGAGAAATTTCCAGGAAAATAAAAAAAGCAATTTGCATGAACTCAAAATGGTCAAAGCGCAGGACTTTAAGGCTGAAAACAAACAAAGAAACAAACAAACAAAAACTGAGAAAAATTCTAGATATGGCCAACCCTACCTGAATCTTTGATAATGTGTGGAGGAGTGCATGAACTCCCAAACCAGGGCTGTGATGCCACAACATTTAGGAACTATTGGGCTTCTGCAATATCAAAAACTCCTGATATTATGGCAATGGTGAAGACCCACTGCAGCTGCAAATATATACCATCTTTGGAGACAGAATGGACTTGCCCATAGGTTCTGCCAGTTTGTTGCTTTCTAGGTACATATGTCATTTCAAGCAATGCCATCATGTGTTTTGAAATCAGTGTTGGTTGGAGTCATGGTTCCTTTTGTCTTTTTTCCCCTGAGAATAACTCGTTTCTTCACCAGATCCTCAAGTGTGGTAGCATGGGATTCGGGTGGTACCTTAAGGATGGTCAGCTCCAGAAACCCTCTGGGTCTCTTTGCAACCCTTTCTGCATTTTTCCAGTGAATGGATTCCAGTGGCAAGGCTTACTGACATGAAAGGAGAAGAAATCATTATTACAGAAGTTACATGATATTCTGTCTTGGCTGTCACTTGATTTGATTAGGATTGGCCAGACCTCTTGATATAGCAACCTACTTTGCAGGAAACGCAGAATAGAGCAAGGGTCCCAGGATGCCAAAGCAATAGACATACCTGCTGGTAGCCAGCTCCTTGGGATGTTGAGTTCTCTATGTAATTTTAGACAGGTATTCCTCATCTAACACAACAGTCAGCTTCCAAATTATCTGCTATCTACATTTTTGGGATAAGCTTTCAGGTCCTGAGAAGCATTTTGGTAAATCCATGGAATTTCTTCCTTTCCACCTTGACATTTTTGAGAATATTTTAAACTAATGAGCAGAACAGATTTTGCATCCTGGTGAGATTGTGTACCCTTTTTGAGCAACTCAATTTTCCCATTTTTAAAAAAGTGTCACAAAGGACTAACGCAGGCCTTACGTGGAGATCTGGAACGTGCCTGTGTTGAGCTTTTTACAGGTTGCCAGGGATCACTGGGCAAGTGATGTTGCTGCTGCCAACAGACGGATCACCAGATACTGAATAGTCATATGGCCTCACCTAACCTCGGAGCAAAACTTCTCTGTGAGTTGATTTCACACATGTAGCTGTTAGTTACCAAATATAAAGAGATACATGCACTGGTAAACTGGCTCGCTGTATTGCAATCCGCCGGGAAAAGTATGATATCAGTGCGAGCATTGGGGTCTATACTGAGCAATACTTAATGTGCTATCTCAACATTATTTTCTGCAGCATTCCCCCCTTTCTTTCCCTCCCTCCTTTCCTTCCACATCAAGTCCTTTACTTCAAGTCTGATATCAAAGCAATGAACCCAGAGGAGATGGAGCCCCATAGACACACAAATTCTAATGGAAAAGTAACAAGAAATGTTTCCCCCCCCCAGGCAGTCCAATGTATTTATTAAGTTCATTCATTACAAACGGCTCTTTGAAGACGTTCAATGCGGCATATGGTATTCTCTACAGTTTTTTAAACAATGCAACAATCATCTGTCAAGTTGGCCAGACTGACTCAAAGTAATTCGCTGAGTGCCTGCCAGTCTGACTCACGGCAGAATTACGACTTGAATCTGGGTCGCCCACTTGAGCCCACTCCTGCCCCAACCGCTGCACCACATTAGCTCTTGTTTCACGGGCTGTCCATCCAACAAGTTTTTAGGCACAGGTGGTGCTTCAGCCAGTGGGCAAGCCCTACTGGTTACGGATGCCAGCCTAAGTGCCATGGCATAAATCACAGCTGCAGATGCTGCCTGTTCACTAGTCAATGCTTGTATTCCTTGTTTCACGCCAGACTTGGTGTGCAATAAGGAATACCAGTGGTGATTCATTAACCAGTGGCAATTCATTGCTATGATTTATGTCCTCATACTTAAGCCAGTATAAATAAACAACCAGCTTCCAGGCAATATCTATAAGAGGTTGTGCTTCAACCGGTATCTATCATATTTTGTGCGAATCAGAGATATGAAAATTTATCAGTCTCAACTTTCTGGTGTTTTTCCATATTCCATCTGCATGTTCTTCTCCTCCGCCAATTATACTGGGCCACAAGACTTGTTTGTGTAATCGTGCATGTTGTCCCTGCCCTGTCAGTCTCTGTCTTTGCTAAAGTGCCGGTTTCCCCATGCAGTCAGTGTATTTTTATAAAGGAACTTTTTAAAAAAATCCTAGGTTGCTTGGAGTGGCTGCAGCTTCAAGCAAAAACTAGAACTGTAGGGTCATTTATAAGGAGCTGCCTGTGTTAATGCAAGAAGGGAGGATGAGGGGCACCAGAAGAGTAAAGCACAGAAGACTGAGGGAGTGCAACATTCACACAACTATGTCTTGGATGTCTCTTTCCACACCCCTGAAAAACATGCAATTGCCTGCACAATACAAAATTACCCTGTATCATTTGGATTGTGGCCTTTACGCCTATTTCTCCCCATGACAACTGTTTTTTGTGCCAATTTTTCAAAAATGGATATTTTGTGAACTTTTGTTCTCATCAAGTCACTTCAAACTTACTGCAGCCCTCATGGATTTCATGGTCAAGGTGGGATTTAAACCCAGCCCCTATCCTGTTTCCTAGTCCAACACTCATCTCCTACATACACCACACTGGCATTTATGTGCAGTGAGTGCATTATCAGAGTGCAGGAGACGTAGGGATGGGCTCAAGTTACAGAAAGACAGATTTTGGTTGAATATCAGAGACAACTTCCTGTTTGCACAAATTATGTGGAGAGTTGGTGAGTGCCCCAACACTGAAGACATTGAGTACAGTATATTCAGACAGCCATCTGTCAGATATGCTGTACTTTGACCTTCATTCCTGCATGGAGCAGGGGTTGGTAGCAATGACCTTTTAAGCCCCTTCTAATTCTATAATTCTATTACTTGCATGTCATTCAAAAAGTAAAGAAGAATGTGACAGTCTTAGAATCATAGAATCATAGAATCATAGAGTTGGAAGAGACCTCAAGGGCCATCCAGTCCAACCCCCTGCCATGCAGGAATCCCCATCACAGTATTTCCGACAGATAGACATGGGCACGACTTGGCGAAATTCTCGTTTCCGTTTCCGTTCCTCGTTTCCGTTACGTAACGGAAACGGTAATGACAATTACTCCGCCAGAACTCGAACTCGAACCGAAAAAAGAAAAATTGGGTCTGATTTGTCGTTGTCGTTCCTGGCATCGCAGCGATCGTGCGGTGCTAAGTGGCACAGAAAAAAAGTTTTAAAAATAAAAAACCCCCAATTCCCGGCCAAAAAAGAAGGCAAAAATATGCCTGCCTGAGTGAGGGCACCTACCAGAGGGGTGGTTTCTGGGGGGGGGGTCCCCGGCCTCCCCCCCTCTCCTGTCCTGGGCTGCTCTTGTGGGGGGCATCCTCGTCGTCTTGCCAACTCGCCATGGCATGCGGTGTGGGCGGGGGATCCAAAATGGGGCGACCGCAATATTTTTTTTGAAATCGTGGTCCAAAAACACACCAAAGCACCACAGAAACATGCGAAAATAGCTATTTTAAAACTGCCTGAATTTTTTCAGTAGCAGCAGTGGGTTTTTCTTGCAACAAAACGTCTCCATTGATTTTATTTTATTTTATTTTTATTTTTATTTTTTTACACCTGCGCAATGATGGGGTGCCGGCCATGGGAGTGGACCATGCAAATTTTTGGAGCCATTCCACCAATTGCATGGCCACTTGGCCAGGTTTTGACCGAGACTTCTGGGATGTGCCAGTTGGGCATAAAAAGCCCACTAACCCTAGCCCGAACCCGAACCCGAACCCTAACTCTAACCCATACGCCAGTACACTGTCCTTCTTAGTGGGTCAGAGAGGCACCCAGAGGTGCACCCCACTAGCTCACCCTAACCTTACCTGTAACCCTAAGCCTAGCCCTTGCGCTAACCTAACCCTAAGCCAGATCTGTGTACTCGCATTGCACTACACGCAAGTACACTTCCCTTCTTAGTGAGCCAGAGGGCGCCCATAGGGGTCCTCTCTCACTTTGTTCCTCCCCATCCCCAGCCCAAGTGCACCGTACACCAGTATGCCAGTAGTGAGTCACAGTAGAGGCACCCAAAAGAAAGAGAGGTGCCTCTGCCTGCCACTGCAACTTGGTATGCATATCCAATTGGCTATGCATACCCTTTTGTAGCGGGCCAGAGGAGGCACCCACCCCAGAGAGGTGCCTCCAGGAGCCCGCTTTCCCTTCATAGCGGGCCAGAGGAGGCACCCACCCCAGAGAAGTCCTCCAGGAGCCCGCTTTCCCAGAGGAGGCACCCACCCCAGACAGGTGCCTCCAGGAACTGCTATCCCCCCCAAACCAGTACTAACGACAGACAAAAAACGACAAACGAAACGACAAATTTTTTTTCAAAAAAAAACGATTAAAACGGGCCGGCTCCGACACACGACAACTCGAAACATCATTTTTCTTGGTCGTGCCCATCTCTACCGATGGCCATCCAGCCTCTGCCTAAAAACCTCCAAAGAAGGAGATTCCGCCACCCTCTGTGGTAGCATATTCCACTGCCGGAGAGCTCTAACCATCATGAAGTTCTTCCTGATGTTCAAATGGAATATCTTTTCCTATAGTTTGAAACCATTGCCCCGAGTCCTAGTCTTTCCCCCTTCTTAACAACAGGTAACAGAAAGACCCATGAATCGGATATGTTCCTTTTTAAAATCAATTGATACAGTTTTGCTTGACATCAACAGTGCAAATGCTGGTTAGCACTGAATAAAATATTACTGTTATTTCACCTTTTGCCTAGTTTCCTAGTTCTGAAAAAAATATGGAAATAAGTGCTTATTTCTAAAGTACAGTTAGGCATTAGTCTCAAAAGGCTTATTTTTTTTTAAAAAAAAGATTATCACAAGAAGCCGAAGACATGTTTTGACAAACTGTTTTTTACAAAGAAAAATGTGATCTTGTTACAGCATAATCCCAGACTGAACATGATCAGGGATCATTCTAAAAGGGGCGCTCAGCAAAAATGTCCGTAAGCCATAGTTAGGGTGAGAAAATGTGCCCGTTAGTTCTTGTATTTTTCAGCATCCTACCATGAAGTTTCAAGCCAGGTTGTGAGACTATCCACACACACACCTCCAGAAAAGAAAACCCACACGTATTTAGGTATATATTTCCCCTACTTTTATTTTTTTAAAAGCACATTCTCCCCATCAGCTGAACTATTTTTGATTGAATTACTTTCAAATATAAACACTTGTTTCTTATGCATAAAACCTATATATAAACGTGGGTAATGTAAATTTCTTTTCCATCCCTAGCTCTAAGTGGATCGCTCGCCCCTTCCCCATCAAGGTCTATCTTTACATCAAGGTTCCTCTAGAGAGATGTTTACTGAAATGATTCAGACTAGGAGAGATTATTTTCTTTAATGTGAATTTATAATATCTGGGAACATGTATGTGTGCATGTATGTGTGCATGCATGCTCAAGCACACATATGCACACATACATGGGCACATGTGTGCGCGCACACACCTCCTATGCATGTACAGACAACAGAGGTCAGTTGGAAATTCACCCAAGGAAATGCTTAAAGGACTGTGATCTTTCCGTACAATTCTATAAAGTCTACTGGGGATGGGCATTTCGTTTCAAAACCAGTAGTTTATGAAACGAACCACGTGAGCCCAGGTGGTCCTCGGAATTGGCTGATACATGCAGATCCAATTGCTTTACCTTTCTCTGTCTTGCGCAGGGTTACAATCCAACAAGGAAGCATGCTGCGACGTCATCTGTGCTAGATCTGTGATGCTGGCCAGTCAGGAGCTGTGCAGGGACAGGCATCATCCCGCCTCCCTCTCTGATTGGCCAGCAGCATGAAGCCAGAAAGCATGGGTGGTCTAATGATGATGATGATGATGATGATGATGATGATGATGATGATGATGATGATGATGATGATGATGATGATGATGATGATGTTTTTAGGGTGCTGATTTTGTTTACTGTTTCATTGATTTGAGTGTTTTAAAATATTTTTGTACATACTGTTGTTTTTTGGTGGGGGGGTTAGCTTTTAAATATTGTCTTTTACTTATGTAAGCTGCCTTGGGTCCTTAAAGGAGAGAAGCGGGGTGAAAATATTTTAAATAAAACAACAATAAAAAATGTCTGCTTTTCACATTTGTTCCTGCTCGTGTGGAGAAAACAGTGAGGGATGGGATACAACTGGACAATCCTGGCCTGAATATGGCATCACACTATGTAAGATTTTGAAGCACTGGGCCTCAGGCACGCTCCTTGTTATGTTTCTGCATGACTTAGGGCGTTTATACACGACCCCTAAGCTCCGCTGCAAATGGCTGCAAGCTCCGGAGTTTGCAGACAATTAAGTGCGACCCCGCCCACTTTAGCACGACCCAGCGCACTTTTCTTGTACCTTCTCTTTGGAGGTGAAAAATCTTTGATGCGGTGCAAGGATAGTGATTGTGGGGCTCTCCTCGCTTCTATTTGCTGCTTTTTGGCTCCCGCCCCTTTAAGAGCTACTTTTACAGAGACGAGGGGGTTGGACTTGATGGCCTTACAGAGACGAGAGGCATAACGAGGTGAGCAGCATGCTTTTCTTTCTCTTTTTCTCCCTCCCTCACGCAGCCAGCAACCAGGAAGTGCGGAGGGGGGTGGGGACAGAGGAAGAGCGACGAACCTCTAAGATCTCAGGTCTGAATTTAAGTGGCCAGCAGATCTTAGGGGTCGTGTAAAAAGGCCTTTACTGATCTCAGTGTATTTCCTGACTGGAAAGAGACATGCCCAGAACAGTAACCCATTCATACTCAATAAGCAGATGCTGCAAAATCAACCAATCAGTCAGTCAGTCAGTCAGTCATTCAGTCAATCTGTCCCCAGAGCACCCTAATTAGAAGTAGGGAGGTAATCAACTGTGCAGAGTGAATGTTTTTGGCTCAAAAGTGAAACTCTATGTATTCTGTACTTGGACTACCAGTGCCGTGGTGCATTGGGATGGCTTTCTCAATGGCTGGGCCAAGACACTGAAACTTGTACATGGCAGGCCTGTTTTGTCTCCTCTAGGAAGATCTTTGAACAAAACCTCTTAAGAGATTCCTATGTCAGACCTTTGGCTTTGGGAATTAGATATTCTGTTCTCTATTGTTCTGTTTCAAAATGTTTCCTACCCGATCGTCTCTTTTTGGGTTTATGATACATTGTTAACTTGTATTGCCAGATTAGAAATCCCTTCCTGGTCCCCTTGTACTCTGCTGTTGTTTTTCACCAACACCCCCTGTTTACTGTCATCTTGAATCTCTTTCTTCTTTCTTCCCTCTCTGAAATGTTTGGATTGTTTAGGAGTCCTGAAAGTACAGGCTGCTTGGAGGCTCTATGGAGAAATAAATCTCTCAGGCCTGCCTCCAGCTTTGTCTCCCCTCTTAGGAAAACTCTAGCTCCCAGTGATTTAAGAAGGAATTGCCAGCTACAGAGTCATAGAATTACAGAATGGTTGAATTGGAAGGAGCATATAACACCATTGGGTCCAAACCCCTGCTCAAAACAGGAACCCAAATCAAAGCAGATCTGACAGGTAGTTGTCCAATTTTCTCTTCATTGCCAAGAGCAGTGGTTCTCAACCTGTGGGTCCCCAGATGTTCCTGGACTGCAACTCCCAGAAGTCCCACCCAGCTCAGCGAGTGGTGGAGGCTTCTGGGAGTTGCAGTCCAGGAACATCTGGGGACCCACAGGTTGAGAACCACTGGCCTAGAGCAGGCATGTCCAAACTTTAGCCCTCCTGATGTTTTGGACCACAACTCCCAGAATTCCAAGCCTGTATTTCCAATGACAAAGGACTGTGAGAGTTGTGGTCCAAAACATCTGAAGGGCCAAAGTTTGGACATGCCTGGCCTAGAGTGTTGGAACACTCACTGCTTGCCAATTTAAGTGGTTCCATTCTCACACTGCTCTAACAGTTAGGAAGTTTTTCCTGATATTCTCCTTCAGGTCTGTCTTCCTGTAGTTTTGCCCATTTTCCATGTCCTCCACTTAGGAATTATCAAAACAGATGCTGCCCCTCCTCTGTATGACCACCTCCCAGATGTTTGAAAAGCATGCTTACATCTCCTGTCAGTAGACATGGGCACGACCAGAAAAAATGACGTTTCGAGTTTTCATTTGTCGGAATGGGTCCATTTCAGGTCGTTTCCGTTTGTCAAAATTTTTTTTAAAATTTGTCATTTCGTTTGTCATTTGTCGTTTGTCGTTTCCACCACGATTTAGTGTGATTTGACTTCCCAGGGGCGTCCTGCAATCAGGGCCAGTGCTAGGTGTTTTTGCGCCCTAGGCGGCGGGCGGGGCGGGGGGGCAGGCGGCGGGGGGGAGGTGCGGGCGGGCCAGCGGCTGCGGGCGGGCGAGTGGGCGGCGGTGGCGCGGGCAGCAGGCAGGTGGCGGCGCGGGCGGACGGGCAAATGGGCTGTTAGGATATCACTTAGGATAGAGGTTCTGTTCTTGGCTTGCACCCCAAATGTGTGTGTGTGCAAGCAAATTGAAGTTGGGAAAATAGAAAATAAATGGCAGTATATAATATATTTTTAAAATAAATCCACACCTCCCACTCCCAGTCGAACCTCCCCCTTTATCTAATATCAGAAAAAAAATCCTCAAACTGCCAGAGAAGAAATAAAGAATAAACTGCTATTCCCTACAGCAGACAAAGCTGCAGGGAATCAAACAAATTATTTTCTAAATTCAATTCCCTCCCTGCCTGCCTAACTTAAATCCTAAAGCCTCCAGCCTCCCTCCTCAATCTTGATCGGATCACACCAGCACCAGCAGTCAGCCCTCCTCCCTCAACCACATCCATACACCCAACTGCGATTTCTGGAAGGTGCCTCGGCTTTTTATGCCCTCCGAGACATCCAGAAGTGTCACTCAAAAACCTGGTGATGCCATTGGTGGAATGGTTCAAAAAATGTGCATGGTCCCATCCCATGCACAGTCCCAAATGGGCAGGTCTAAATAAAATAAAATAAAATAAAATAAAATAAAATAAAATAAAATAAAAAAATAAAATCAATGCGACATTTTGTTGCTATAAAAAAACCCACTGCTGCTACTATTAAAATTCAGGCATTTAAAATAAATAAATTTCACATGTTTCTGTGGTGATTTGGTGTGTTTTTTGACCATGATTTCAAAAGAAAAATTGTGGTCGCCATTTTGGATCCCCCCCACCACATGGCATGGCGAGACAATGAGGATGACCCCCCCAGCCTGGTGCCAGCAGCCCAGGACAGGATAAGAGGGGGGGGGAAGCCGGGGACCCCCCAGAAACCACCCCTCTGGTAGGTGACAAAGCCTCAGGTAGGCATATTTTCGCCTGCTTTTTTGGCCGGGAGTCGGGGTTTTTTAAAAAAACTTTTAAAAACCTTTTCTCTGCTTCGCATTGCGCGATCGCCGCAATGCCACAAACGGAAACGAAAAACCTGACCAAATTTTTCTTTTTTCAGTTCGAGTTCGAGTTCTGACGGCTTAATTATCGTTACCGTTTCCATTACATAACGGAAACGATAACCGAAAACGGAAACGACAATTTCGCTGAGTTGTGCCCATGTCTACCTGTCAGTCTTCTCTTCTCAAGGCTAAACATGCCCAGTTTGTTCAGAAAGAGTCTAATTAACTGAAAATTCATCCATCCTCTTAAAAATCAACACCGGCTGAGCAGTTTCAGATGGGCAGGAGCTCAAATTTGGCTGGGGTCAGGCAAATGGATACACAGAAAGAGATTTTTTAATGTGCTGATTGCTATGGTGTGTTTTAATTTTTCTAGCACCATTTGGCATCTAGTGTGAATATAGGATGTTATAGCAGATAAACAAAATATATAGTTTAGGAGCGCTGAATTAGAAGAAAGATGAAATATTGCACAAAAACCTTGGCCATTAATGGGAATTCATTCGGCATTCCATAGGTATTCTGCATGGAAGTCCAGAAACATTTCTAATACAAGATTCTGTTCCTCATATCATATGTTATTAACATAAGAAACCACCTTTGATGCTTAGCAATGAAATTCGACAAAAATAGTGCTTGTGTGTTTTGCTTAAAAATTCTCAACTTCATACGGAGATTTAATTTCCACGCAGTTCAAATAAAGTCAGTGTCCCACAAGGAGTCGAGAAGTTTCTGGACCGGTTTCCTCTTACATCAATCCCACCCTGATGTAATACAGTTGGCTTCTCTGGTGTAAGTGAGAACAGGGTCAGCTTTTCTTAAGGCTCACATCAGAATACAAAGAGGTAGTTCAAATGGAAAAGTTCATGTCCTGTTACTAATTCACTTGTGAGTCACAGCACAAACCAATTTGCAGCTAATGCCAAAAGTACACTAACCTGGCAAATAAATTAACCCATCACATCCTTTGGCAGGCTTTAATATTTCTTCTTCTTCTTCTTCTTCTTCTTCTTCTTCTTCTTCTTCTTCTTCTTCTTCTCTTCTTCTTCTTCTTCTTCTTCTTCTTCTTCTTCTTCTTCTTCTTCTTCTTCTTCTTCTTCTTCTTCCTCCTCCTCCTCCTCCTCCTCTTCTTCTTCTTCTTCTTCTTCTTCTTCTTCTTCTTCTTCTTCTTCTTCTTCTTCTTCTTCTTCTTCTTCTTCTATAGTTTCACTGAAGCACACTGTATATCAGTGATGGGGAATGTGTGGTCCTTCAGGTACCATTGGACCACAACTCCCATGATCCCTCACAACTGTTGATACAATGTAGGACTGGTGGGAATTATAGTTCAGTAACATTTGGGGCAGCACACATTCATCAATTGCTCTATACAGCTGGTGAACTGCATTACTAGAAATAAATTCTTGCTGCATTTTAATGCGAGAATAGAGAAATATAACCATTTCTCTGTAGACATCATATTTGTTGTTGTTGTTGTTCAGTTGTTCAGTCGTGTCCGACTCTTCGTGACCCCATGGACCAGAGCTCGCCAGGCTTCCTATCTTCCACTGCCTCCTGGAGTTTTGTCGATGATACCGTCCAACCATCTCATTCTTTGCCGTCCTCTTTTCCTTTTGCCTTCTTCAATCATTCCCAACATCATGGACTTTTCCAAGGAGTCCTCTCTCCTCATGAGGTGGCCAAAGTACTGGAGCCTCAGCTTCAAAATCTGTCCTTCCAGTGAACATTCAGGCTTGATTTCTTTCAGGATGGATAGGTTTGATCTCCTTGCAGTCCAAGGGACTCTTAAGACTCTCCTCCAGCACCACAGCTCAAAAGCATCGATTCTGCGGCGATCAGCCTTCTTTATATTACCATATCTGTAAGGACTAGTATATTTTGCTTGCTTGCAAAAAGATAATTCTTTTGAGCCATGGAACATCATGAACATATTTTGAACATATGTCCACAAATCTGAGTTTCTTTCAGTTTCTAATTTTCCCCATGTTAAACTCATCTGATCTGATCCTTGTACAGAGTTTTTACTCATTTTGCATACATTTCTCCCAATGTATGCATTAGTTTTAGACTAACTTTAGTTTTTTCTTTTTCTTTTTCTTTTTCTTTTTCTTTTTCTTTTTCTTTTTCTTTTTCTTTTTCTTTTTCTTTTTCTTTTTCTTTTTCTTTTCTTTTCTTTCTTTTTGAAAGGAGTTTTCCTTCATGTATTGTTGTTTTGCACATTTTTCTCCCAGTAACATGCACAATTTTGTGCTCAGATTAACCCAAATAGGTCTGGAGCCTGCAGGGAAGACAGGACACTGGGAAATTACTGAGAATACAGGTTGGAACTGATTAATAGCAGGAAGACTGACAGAAATACCAGGAGAAAATAAGAGCTGAATAGATTCTGAGTGGGGGAAAACCTGGTAAAAATAAATGCTCTTTAGTTATCCAATATCATGTGGCATTAGGAAGTGGAAAAGCCCATCATAGGGAAGGGAAATAATATTAAGGTTGCTTTTCTGAGTTCACATTGTCCAAAATCTGCAAAGTTCTTCAATTTTGAGATATAAACAGGCTAGGAGCCTGTTGGTAGGAGCCTCGTGGTACAGTGATTGAATGCCTGTACTGCAGGTAAAACTGTGCTCACGACCTGTGGTTCAATCCCAGGTAGCCATCCTTCCAAGGTCGGTAAAATGAGTACCCAGCTTGCTGGGGTGGGGGTGGGAATGTGTAGCCTGCATACTGTAATTAAACTGTAAACCACCCAGAGATTACTTGAAGTGGTATGGGGGGGGGTATATAAGCAGACTACTTTTGCTTTTAAAACAGGGAAAATTAAATATAGGGGGGGGGCAAGATTTGTCTATCCAAGTCCAGGGCATCACTCTTAAAAGTTCAGTAGAGTTAAGCCACAGATGTATTAAAGTTTTATGTATTAAGGTGGACTCAGAACATGTATAGGGGAGTACCCTGGCCCCATCGCCTCCAGCCACAGTCTCATGGCCTTTCTATGAAGCTCAGTGAGTCTGAAGAAGGAGAGCTCCACTGCATGTGGACAATCGCATGGACAACCCACAGGCATAACAGAGGTTCCGCCCCTTCAGAGTCATCAGAGTCTCCCTGTAGGAGGGCAACATAAATGGTGGCAGAGGTAGTAGAGGTTGAAGTCTCTCTGCTAGCTTTGTGCATTTACCCTGAAAGAGAAGGTCTGGCCAAGGTTTGTATTAGGGATTAGTTAAGATACTCACCTCTTTTTCTTGAGCAGCACCTCAGCTTTTACACCACAGTAGGTTTTCGCTACCCACCAGATCAATACCCACTGATCCACTTGTGTGCTGTCTGAAAATGCTAAATAATAATAATAAAAAACATTTGTGTTGTGTTGCTGCAGTCATGACTGACTCTTTGTGACTCCATGTCCATGGAGTTTTCTTGGCAGGAATACTGGAGTGGTTTGACAGTTCCTACTCCAGGCACCTACAGCACCTGGTATTCCCTGGTGATCTCCCACCCAAGTGCTAACCAGGGCCGACCCTGCTTAGCTTCCGAAATCAGGCAAAATAAAAAACCAAACAAACATAAGAAATGCCTATTTATTTATTTTTCTTGTATGTATTTACCAGAACTGGCCACTAAAGGGAACCACAGACCATGCAATATTTAGCACTCAGCGCTTCACATTTTTCAGCATCTGCAGAGAATGAGGCTTAGAAATGATCTCCCACCGTTTCTCTGTAAATAGATGTGTGCAGAATGTCTCAAAGTTGGGAGAAGCTGCACCTATTTAGTCCAACTAGTGTGAACAGAAAAGGGTTTATCCCTTATTCTTCTTAATAATATTTTTGAAGAGGGGGGGGGCTTAGAGGGAAGAGTCCAAAGAAGCTACGCTGTGATTTCCACGCTACTACATGCCTGCGATCATTACATATTTTACGTACTCAAAAATAGAGATTGCAGGTATGTAGCAGCATGGAAATCACAGCGTAGCTTCTTTGGACTCCCCGCAGGGGCTCTTTAGTGGCAGCGGCTGTTCTGGGTGCTGGGAAGCCTCCCCGCTGCCTCAGAAGCCCTCCTCGTGGGAGCTCGGTGGCAGCAGCCGCCACACTGGGCACTGGAAGGCCTCCCCGCCACCTTGGAAGGCCTCTCTGTGGGGGCTCATAGGCTGCAGCGGCCACTCAGGTAGGGACCCCTTATAGTTGCGCCCGATTTGGGTGTGTGTGTGAAAAATGAAAGGAAACAAACTGAAAATTTTCATTCCGTTTCATTTTTCTTTAAAAAATACATTCATTTTTTCATTTCTTTCTGAAATGAAATAAAAAACGAAAGACAAAACGAAAAAATTCATTTCATGCCCGTCTCTACTTACATAGTATTCTTCCAACCCCTTAGGCCAAGTCAGAGCAATAACATCCTGTGCTCAGTGCCATAATTGCCTTTTGCCAAGCAACCATTTATTTGCTGTATCAGTGAGCAATTTTGATGCCTCAACCAGCTACTACAGGCAAACTAGCAAACTGCACAGAAGGATGGTGGTGTGGCAGAGTGCGGGAAGCTAAGCTTGCCTTCTCGCTTTCTCTCTTGAGCTGTCTGGCATTGTCTGTTGTACCGCAGTTCCTTTCTATTTTGCACCTGTGTCTTTGCCCCATGATGTTTCTGGTCTATTGAAATCTGCATGTTGATCTGAGTGAAGGATACAGCAAGATACTGGGTGGGTGGTCTCTCCCTTAGGGAATCCATCCAAGCCACCACCCACCCACCCTCACATTCACATACCATGAATCTAATTCATTGTCTTTAACATCTGGACCTGAGTTAACTTCAGACTGCAGATATCAATCTGGAGGGCTTCACTGAGACTAGTTTTTTATGATGGTTGGTGTTGTGTTATACATCAGGATGTGATATCTGATTTTCCAGCAGGAAATGGTAAAAAGAATACAAAAATTCAATTTATCTCTGAAGATAGCATAAAAAAATAGAAACCATAGAAATGCTGTATTGCTAACTTTACCAGGAGAAGAATGAAGCACTGCCAAAAACAACAACAGCACTTCCACGGTACAGAATCTGCTTTGCATATGGTGGCTCTTTGCTACAGCAGTTTTAAGTCTCAAGTGACAATAATGGCTGAGACAGAGCTTTACTTTAAGGTGCTAATGAACCAGCAGTAGCTAAAGTGGGTTGTACTGGAAAGACCTTGGAACAGTGACTTCTTGGACTCCAATTCTTAGGTTGGTAACAGACGTCCAAAGAGGCATGGTTCCAAGTTCTGATCCCACACTAGATGCAAGAATGTTAGAGCTGGGCAGAAGCCCCTGATTTGATTTGCCAACCAGTCGCTCTGAAGTTTCCAATGCCCATTAACTCAGCCTGGAGCCATTTGTGCCCCATGTGGTTCCATCTATGTCACTCTAATCCATATTGGAAAGTGCCGAGGGGAGTAAACCTGCCAAATCTGACACAATTAGCTTCAGGGCTTGCATACTACATACCTTACAATTCGTTTTAGAAGACAAAAACCAGCTAAGCTGAAGCCATCTGTGTTCCATCCAGTTTGATATGTGCCCCAGATCTGGAGTGATTCGTGAAGTTGGTCGGCTGCTCCCTGGAGCCAAATTGCAAACTAATCAGCCAGAATCAGTAACTGATTCAGTACAGATTTTGAAGTGCGTCTGAATCAAATTTGTGTAACAAATTATTATGCACACCACCCTAATGTGATCAGAACCAGACCAGGTAGAAGACAAATCAGTACCCCTTCTGCAGTCCCCATAGAGAAGCAGGCTGGATTGCCAGTAGAATCTTTGTTCCACACTAATGGTGGCATGGTGGATATAGGAGGTCATGTGACAGGTCCATCCCTGCAGTCCAAAGAAAGGAAAGGGATGGTAAATTACCAGGGAACCATTCCAAGGGTTGCACCATTCCCTACTGACAAGTAGCTCTGTGTACCCCGGTCTCTGATACAACAGGAACCTCACAAAGAATTTCTATCTGCACAGTGTAAGTAGATGATCTTCATGGTCCTCACTGTGTATACTTGTAGAGCTTGGATACCTTTCTTTTTTGGACTTCAGCTCTCAGAATCTCAACCTGATATGTCTGGCTCTGACTCAGATGCTGTTCATCTGCCATGAGTGTGCACAGACATATTTTGGTTTTGGAAGACCCGTATTAAGAGACTAATGGATTATTCCCTTATATTTTCAAGACTAATGTAGCCAGCTGAGATGCAGAAGTGTTGTTTTCCCCCTAAAACCTCTTTATGGTTGTCTATCAATGTATGGCGACAATGATAGAATAACTACTTCAGTCTGAGAAAACAATCGGTTTGCTGAGTTATTGTTATAGTCTATTATATCCCAATGGATGAAATGTATTGGAAAAATAATAATTATTTATTGTGTTTGTAGTGGATCCTTAAGTATTGGTCCACAGGTTTTGGAGAACGAAAGAAATCTCTTTGATGTATTGAGCCTTTAATTCTACAGGGTGATTGACCAGTTTATCTTTTTCCTTTTAGAAATCATTTGAGAAAGCTTTGGAAAGTTATCAGTGCCATATGGAGCACAGATGAGAATACAATTTTCTTGCTCTTTCTCATATGACCAGCTTGGTTTTTCCAATAAAAGTCATCAAGATATGGCACACAGACTCTTTGGTTTGATTTTCCCTTTGGTAAAGCTCAGCACTATACTTCAACTCTAGACATATTTACTTGGAAGAACAGACTAAAGAATTCTGAGCAGCACAGATGGGTTTTCCTCTATACATATATTTGCCTTGGCTAAAAAACATTTTGTGTGTGTGTGTGAATGTTCATCAGAACTAAATGCCAAAACTTTCCCTGAATTGTGCTGCTTCTAGCTGTGGAGCAGAGAGTACATAATTAAATGTTTCCCCACCTTTAAATAACACCAAGCAATACAGTAGGACCCTGGTATCCACTGGGGATTGGTTCCAGGACTTCCCGTGGATAATGAAAATTGTGGATAAGAGAGAACACCACCCCAAACTGCTGTTTTGTGACAGCAGCTTGCTTGACAGCTGCTGTTTGTAACAGTGGCTTGGTTTATGGCTGCTGTTTTACAACAGTGGCTTGCCTTACAGTTGCTGCTTGTGACAGTAGCTTGCTTTGCACCTGCTGAATTATTTATTTAATTTTTTTCCTCTGCCAACCATGGATAACTGAATCAGTGGTTAATGAATCGGTGGATATGGGGGTCCAACTGTATGACACATAGAAAATTAGAGTGCCTGAAAGAAATATTTGGCTTATTCTTTATGCATATATATTAGTCCCCCAGCCCAACTCTATCTAAAGATTCAAAATAAATAAAGACATGAGAAACCTCCAAGGCATAATACTAGCACCTTCAGCATTAGATGTTAAACTCTAGATAAGACACTTTTTCTAACCATATAAATTAGCTGTGCTGTTATGTACTGTCATGTTGCTTCTGGCATATGGTGACCCTAATATTCAATGACTGGCTGTTTATTGCCACCCCTAGAGAGTTTCCATGGCCAAGTAGGGATTTGATCCCAGGTTTCCTGATTTCTGGTCTGATATTCCACCCAGGAAGAACCCCTGGCTCTTGGTTCAGGTCTAAGTCCCCACATTTGCAAAATGCAAAGACAGTTATGCTCAATCACTCTTGGCTTTGTGCAAGTCTGTAAATAATCTCATGACACTGAGAAACAATGAACTGCATGGCAAGCATATCTTCCCCATCTGGATGAAATTGAAACCATAACTAATTGGGAAAATCTTGCCTGGACTACCACACATGAAAAGGAAGATAAAAACAAAAACCTTCCACTTATTTATTTATTTATTTAGAATATTTTTATCCCACCTTTCTCCTTCGAAAAGGAACCAAGGTGGCTTACAATAATGGGGGACAATATACAGCCCAGAACATTTAAGACAGTGGTTCCCAACCTGGGGGTCGGGACCCCTTTGGGGGTCGAATGACCATTTCACAGGGGGTGCCATGAGCCAGTGAAGAAAAGGGTACAAATGGCTTGGGTCTGGAGGAAGGGGGGGGGGGTAAAGAGTGAGTTACAGCTTGATAAGTTGGAGGGGATGTAAGTCAGTGGCACCGGAGACTGTGATTGGCTGAGGGTGCCTCTAGAGTTAAGTTCTCAATGGCACCTTCTCAATGGAAGGGGCTTGTGGCCTCTTCCAAGCAAGGCAATGGGTCACCACAAAATGAGGAAGTGTATTAAAGGGTCACAGCTAGAGATGGGCACGACTTAGCGGTATTACCGTTTCCGTTTCCGTTACTCGTATCCGTTACTCTACGGAAACGGTAACGGGAATTACTCCACCAGAATTCGAGCTCGAACCGACGAACAAACAATTTGGTCTGATTTGTCGTGCTCGTTACTTGCATCGCGCAATGCCAAGCGGCACAGAAAAAAAGTTTTTAAAAGTTAAAAAAAAACCCCGATTCCCGGCCCTAAAAGTAGGCGAAAACTGTCTGAGGGCACCTACCAGGCCAGAAGGGTGTTTTATTTGGGGGGGTTTCCCCACCCCCCTCTCCTTGGCTATTGCTACTGCTGCGCTGCTGGTACCAGGCTGGGAGGGCGCATCCATTTGCCATGCAGTGCGGGGGATCCAAAATGGCGACCACAATATTTTTTCTTAAATCGTTGCCCAAAACCCCACCAAAGCACCACAGAAACATGTGAACATTAGCTATTTTAAATGCTTGAATTTTTACAGTAGCAGCAGTGGGTTTTTCTTGCAAAAAAAAAGTCTCCGTTGATTTTATTTTATTTTATTTTATTTTATTTTATTTTTTTACACCTGCACATTCGCAATGATGGGCTCGCCCATGGGAGTGGACCATGCAAATTTTCCACCAATCGCATGGCCACTTGGCCAGGTTGACCACAGAGACTTCTGGGATGTGCCAATCGGGCATAAACAGCCCACTAATCGTAGCCCAAACCCGAACCCTAAGCCTAAGCCTAACCCATACGCCAGTACACTGTCCTTCTAAGTGGGTCAGAGAGGCACCCAGAGGTGCACCCCAATACTCACCCTAACCTCACCCATAACTAGCCTAACCCTAGCCCTTGTGCTAACCCGTCTTAACCCTAAGCCAGATCTACTTGCATTGCACTACATGCAAGTACGTGAGACACAGCGGGTGCAAAGAGTCTGCCAGTCCGTCACTTGTGGCTCTGGCTGACTCCTGCAGCTCCCTCCAGGAGCCCACTACCCCCCCCAAACCAGTACTAACGACAACGAAAAAACAAAAAAACGAACCGACTAATTTTTGCGAAATTTCGCGAAAAACGGAAACGAGCCGAAACGGACTGCCTCCGACACACGACAACTCGAAAACGTCATTTTCCCTAGTTGTGCCCATCTCTAGTCACAGCATTAGGAAGGTTGGGAACCACTGATTTAAGACATATTCATGTTTAAGAACAGGGAATTAGAAGAGGGCTCTTACAACAATTAAAAGGCTACATTAAAGCTAAAAAAGAGCATGCAAACAGTTCAAAGGAAAAGAAATCCATAATGAGGGATGGAAACTAATATGGAAAACACAGGTGTACTTATGAAGTTAGTCAATGCAATCATATATGGTAATCCATCTAAAAAGTCACATAACAGGTAGTTTATCATCAGGAAAAGCTTGTCTGAAGAGGAATGTCTTTGCCTTCTTCTGGAAAGACAGCAGAGATGGGACAGTCCTGGCCTCCAGAGGGAGTGAGTTCCAAAGTGTGGGAGTAGCAACAGAGAAGGCCCTTTCATGTGTTCTTCTGAGACACACCTGTGAAGGTGGTAGGATGGAGAGAATACCCCCCATGACCTTAGCACCCAAGCCGTTTCATACTGCAAGATTTGATCTTTGAGGTAACTTGGACCCAGGCCATTTTGTGCTTTGTAGGTTAAGGTCAGCAGCACTTGGAATTGTGCCCAATAGCTGATTTGCAGCCAGTGGAGCTGCTTTAATAGGGGTGTAATGTGATCTCTGTAACCCGCCTCAGTCAGCAATCTGTCTGCTAGTAGTCAAAATATGTCAGAATGGTGCTGTTATAATAGTATCATACTCACACCACACTTCATCTAAATCATAGAGTTACAGAATCTTAGAATAGTGAAGTTGCAAGGGTCTTGTAAGGCCATCAAATCCAACCCCTTGCTCCATTCAGAAATACATTATGAAAGGATATCTGCCAGATGGCTGTCCAAATTTCTCTTGAATGTCCCTAGTTTTGGAGTACTCACCACCACTTGAGGTAATTGGTTCCGTTGTCATACTGCTCTAACAGATGCATTTGGTTTCTTCTTCCTTGGTGTAGCACTTTTGCAATTATCCCTGTAAAATTTAATTCTGTTGTTTTCAGTCCAGTGCTTCTGCCTATCAAGATCATTTTGAATTTTGTTTTGGTCTTCCAGGATATTAGCTATTTCATCCAGTTTTGTGTCATCTATGAATTTGGCAAGTATTCCCTGCACTCCCTTGTCCAAATCATCAATAAAAATGTTGGAGAGCACCAAACCCAGGACTAAGCCTTGGGATACTCCACTTGTTACCTCCTCCCACTTAGAGAAGACATTAATCATCACTCTCTGAGGACGATTCTGTAGCCAATTGTGTATTCACCTTACATTTGATTTATCCAGCCCACACCTAGTTAGCTTGAGGAACTTTGTCAAAAGTTTTGCTGAGGTTGAGACATATTACATCTACAACATTCCCTCTGTCTACCAGTGAGGTTATCTGATCAAAAAATGAGATCAGATTCGTCTGGCAGGATTTGTTCTTGAAAAATTGGTATTAGCTTCTAGTTATTGTTGCATTATTTTCTAGGTGTGTGCATAAATCATCTATTCCAGGATTCTCCTGAGATTGATATCAGGCTGACTGGCCTGTAGTTCCCAGGTTCCTCTTCCCACCCCCATTTTTGAATATAAGGAAAACATTAGCCCTCCTCCAATCACCTGGCCCCTCACCTTTTCCCCATGATTTCAAGAAAATAATGAACAGCGATTCTGAGAGTTCTTCAGCCAATTCCTTCCGTACTCTCTGATGCAGTTCATCCAGCTCTAGAGATTTGAACACGTTGAAGATGGCAAGATGCAGCTATTCCTTTACTATTAATCTTGAGCTGCAGTCCTGTCCCCTCCACTTGCACTTTACTAATGCCTGGCAGTTCAAAGTTTGTTTTATGGGAAAAGACTGCGCTAAAGTAGGAAATGAGCCTTTTCTTTGTCATTTGTTACAATTTTTCCATCTCCATTGAGGACCTGTGCCACTATTTCTTTGTCTTTCGCTTCCCACACATCTGAAGGAAGCTTTTTTTATTGCTTTTAGTGTCTCTAGCTAATCTCAGCTCATTCTCTGCTTTTGCTCCCCTAATGCCATTGCTGAATTTCCTTGCTACTTGTCTGTACTCTTCCTTAGTGGCCTGGCCTTCTTTCACCTTCCTGTCTTTTTCGATTTTAGGCCCACTCTGAGCTCTTTGTGACGCCACACTAGACTTTTTTTGCTGCTTCCCACCTTTTTCTTTAATTATTGGAATAGATTATAGTTGTGCTTTTAGAAATTCTTTTTTTTTTTTTTTAGATACTTCTTCGGCTCCTTTCCTTGTTAGGATTTTCTGTCATGGGACTTTACTCATCCTTGTTTTTAGGTTATTAAAACTGGCTTTTTAAAAATCCAGCATAAGTGTGCGGCTACACTCTGCTTTGGTTTCCTTTGAAACTAGCAATTCTAGTAGAACATGGTCTCTCAGTCCCACCAAGAGTCCCCTTACTGCCACTTTACCCACCAAGTCATCTCTCTTGGTATAGCTGAATGGTATTTTATCTCTCCCTTGAGCGATCTGTTCACATTGGAATAACGGAATGTGACAGTTTGTCTACTGAAAATAAAAGCTGTCAGGGAAAAAAAACAAGGCAGCAGCTGTTGTTGCGGGACCCACTGTACAGGTGCTTCTACGCCAATGCTCGAAGCCTCCGAGCAAAGATGGGAGAACTTGAACATTTGGCAGCTAGGGATAACATTGATATAATAGCCATAACAGAAACCTGGTGGAATGAGGAGAACCAGTGGGATACAGCAATCCCAGGCTATAAACTCTATAGAAGGGTTAGAGAGGGGCGGGTTGGAGGAGGAGTGGCCATCTATGTCAAAGAAGGGGTAAAATCCAGCAGAATGGAGATGGGCAGAGGGTCTGACTCCACCATAGAATCACTTTGGGTTAAACTACCAGGTCCAAGGAGTGATGTGATAGTTGGAGTATTCTATCGTCCACCAGATCAAAAACTTGAGGGGGACCTTGAAATGAGGAGAGAAAACATAGAGGTGGCTAAGAGGGATAGGATAGTTATCATAGGGGACTTCAATTATCCCCACATTGACTGGGTCAATGCGAGCTCCGGGCAAGAAAGAGAAACTGGGTTTCTCGACTTGCTGAATGACTGTGCCTTAGAGCAACTTGTCATGGAGCCCACCCGAGAACAGGCAACTCTGGAACTAATACTGTGCGATACTCAGGACCTGGTCAGGGATGTGAATGTCACTGAGCCTCTGGGGAACAGTGACCATGCTGCAATTTCCTTTGCCATGCATGTCGGAGGAAGAGTGTCAACCAAATCAGACATAAAAACCCTTGATTTTCGAAGGGCAAACTTCACTCAGATGAGGAAACTAGTTAGAGAGAAATTGAAGGGGAAGGTTAGAAGAATCCAATCTCTTCAGAGTGCATGGAGCCTCTTTAAAACAACAATAATAGAGGCCCAGCACAAGTGCATACCACAAAGAAAGAAGAGCTCATTTAAGTCCAAGAGGACACCAGCATGGTTAACGAGTGGAGTTAGAGAGGCTCTAAAGCACAAGGAGAGGTCTTTCTGTAAATGGAAATCCTCCCCAAATGAGGAAAATAAAAAGGAACACAAACTCTGGCAAAAGAAATGTAAGAAGATGATAAGGGAGGCAAAGAAAGATTTTGACGAACGCATGGCTAGCAATATAAAGGGTAATAATAAAAGCTTCTTTAAATATGTTAGAAGTAGAAAACCTGCCAGAGAACCAGTTGGCCCTCTGGATGGTGAGGGAGGAAAAGGGGAGGTTAAGGAGGACTTGGACATTGCAGAGAAATTGAATGAGTTCTTTGCGTCTGTCTTCACGACAGAGGACCTTGAGCGGATTCCGCTGCCTGAGCCGCCCCTCTTGACTAAAGAATTAAATCAAATACAGGTTAAAAGAGAGGAGGTTTTAGGACTAATTGATAAATTGAGGATTAACAAGTCACCGGGCCCAGATGGCATCCACCCAAGGGTTATTAGGGAACTGAGAAACGAAATTGCAGATCTCTTAACGGTTATATGCAACTTGTCTCTTAAAACGGCCACAGTGCCGGAGGACTGGAGGATAGCCGATGTCACACCAATTTTTTAAAAAAGGAAGGAGTGGGGACCCGGGAAACTACAGGCCAGTTAGCCTTACATCTGTCCCAGGGAAGATGGTGGAAAGCCTCATCCAAGAGAAAATCTTAAAACACATAAAAGAACAAACCTTGCTGAGAGAAAATCAGCATGGCTTCTGTAAAGGTAAATCTTGTCTGACAAACCTTTTAGAATTTTTTGAAAAGGTCAACAGGCACATGGATTTGGGTGAACCGGTGGATATAGTCTAGCTGGATTTTCAAAAGGCTTTTGACACAGTCCCTCACCAAAGGCTGCTGAGAAAATTGCACAGTCAGGGGATAAGAGGGCAGGTCCTCTTATGGATTGAGAACTGGTTGAGATCCCGGAAACAAAGAGTAGGTGTCAATGGGAAATTTTCACAATGGAG
This sequence comes from Phrynocephalus guinanensis, assembly GCA_037367245.1. Taxonomy (NCBI): domain Eukaryota; kingdom Metazoa; phylum Chordata; class Lepidosauria; order Squamata; family Agamidae; genus Phrynocephalus; species Phrynocephalus guinanensis. The sequence continues at coordinate 144,638,765 of CM074733.1, forward strand.
AGAGGTGAAAAGCGGTGTGCCCCAGGGCTCTGTCCTGGGACCGGTGCTTTTCAATCTGTTCATAAATGACCTGGAGACAGGGATAAACAGTGAAGTGGCCAAGTTTGCCGATGACACAAAACTTTTCCATGTGGTAAAAACCAGAGAAGATTGTGAAGAGCTCCAGAAGGATCTCTCCAAACTGGGGGAATGGGCTGAGAAATGGCAAATGCGTTTTAATGTAACTAAATGTAAAGTAATGCATATTGGGGCAAAAAATCCAAACTTCATCTATCAATTCATGGGCTCTGAGTTATCCGTGACGGATCAGGAAAGAGATCTTGGTGTGTTGGTGGACAGCTCCATGAAGGTGTCTCCCCAATGTGTGGCAGCGGTGAAGAAGCCAATTCCATGCTAGGGATTATCAAAAAGGGGATTGAAAATAAAACAGCGAACATTATAATGCCTTTATACAAAACAATAGTAAGGCCCCACCTGGAGTATTGTGTACAATTCTGGTCACCGCATCTCAAGAAAGACATAGTGGAACTGGAAAAGGTGCAGAAGAGAGCGACTAAAATGATTACTGGCCTGGGGCACCTCCCTTATGAAGAAAGGCTAAAACATTTGGGCCTCTTTAGTCTGCAAAAAAGGCGCTTGAGGGGGGATATTTATTTATTTATTTATTTATTTATTTATTTATTTATTTAACTTATATGCCGCCCACTACCCAAAGGTCTCTGGGCGGCTTACAATCCAAGGAATAAAACAATTTAGAATAGTTAAGAGTAAAATATCACTAAATCATCAATAAAAACCTTACACTAAAATCATTATTCTAAAATTGTCATCAGCGGACCCACAATCTATATTATATCAATTAAAAACCTTCTGGAACAGGAAGGTTTTTACCTGGCGCCGGAATGTAATCAGTGTTGGCGCCAGGCGGATCTCGATCGGGAGGGCATTCCATAGCTTGGGAGCAGCTGCCGAGAAGGCCCTGTGTCTACAGGCCATCCCTCTCACCTCCTTGAGGGATGGCTCTTTTAAAAGGGCCCCCTGGCTAGATCTTAATTGCCGGGTAGGTTCGTATGGAAGGAGGCGGTCCTTCAGGTATCTAGGTCCTAAGTCGTTTAGGGCTTTGTATGTCAGAACAAGCACTTTGAATTCAGCTCGGGCAGCAACTGGTAACCAATGAAGGTTACGCAGAATCGGCGTGATGTGATCCCTGGCGGCCCCACCACTTACCAGCCGTGCCGCACGATTCTGAACCAGTTGCAATCGCCGGACCGTCTTCAAAGGCAGCCCCACGTAAAGCGCATTGCAGTAATCAATACGGGATGTTACCAGTGCATGCGTAACTGTCATGAGGCTGTGCTCGTCTAGGTAGGGGCGAAGCTGGTATATTTTCCGCAGCTGAAGGAAGGCACCCCTGGCCACCGAATCCACCTGGGCTTCCAGAGTTAGACCGGGGTCCAGAAGCACCCCCAAGCTGCGGACCCTGTCCTTTAGGGGGAGTGCAACCCCATCCAAGACAGGAAGATGGCCCTCTAACCTGTCCGGCAAAGCACCCATTAACAGGATATGATTGAGACATACAAAATAATGCAGGGTATGAGTAAAGTAGATAGAGGGAAGCTCTTCTCTCTCTCCCAAAATGCCAGAACTAGGGGACATCCACTCAAATTGAGGGCTGGGAGAGTAAGAACAGACAAAATAAAATATTTTTTCACCCAGCGCGTTGTAAGTCTATGGAACTCCCTGCCACAGGATGTGGTGATGGCATCTGGCCTGGATGCCTTCAAAAGGGGATTGGACAGATTCCTGGAGGAAAAGTCCATCAGAGGTTACAAACCATGATGGAGATGTGTAATCTCCAGGCTTTAAACCAGGGTACTTCAAGGGCCAGATGCAGGGGAGTGCTATCAGGAGACAGATATCTAGTCTCATGCGCTCCCAAATGCATCTGGTGGAGCCGCTGTGAGATACAGGAAGCTTGACTAGATGGGCCTTGGCCTGATCCAGCATGGCTCTTCTTATGTTCTTATGTTCTTATGTTCTTATGTTTATTCTCCTGCGAGAAGTGTCCATATAAGTCTTTGGATGGCCAGTTTACTTGTGTGTAGGTGTACCTGGTTGACCCATAATGTTACCTCTTTTTACTTGTGAGTTCGGAGGCGGTAATGGAGGACAGAGGTGGCAGGGCATGCTGATGATGACGGTGCCAATGTGAGAGGAAGATGTTGAGGTGAAGGGTGGGGAGAGGAGAGGAAAAGAAGGTAGCCCAAACTTTTCCCTGCCCAGCGGGGGTTCTTCTGGAGCTGCACTGTCAACATGGCCTCTTTCTCCACATTTATCACAGCCATCATTCAGCCAGCTGCAGTGGCTATCCTTTTTCTGTTGTTGCTAATTATATTAAGTGGCATATTGAAAGTGCACTACATCAACCTAGTGTGGCCCCAGAACTGTGCTGTAACAATTGGGGAAATATTTTTAAGAAAATTAAAATACAGGAAATGGGGGCTTCTCCATCTTCCCTTTTAATGTCACAACTTTTAAAGTACATCACAGGTTTGTCACTTGGGACGATACTACCCACAGCTCCATTTATTTGGGTGTGAGCTACGTGTCTGCAAAGGCTAGTGCTAATCATACCAAACCATACCAAAAAGAATACACGCCCTAACCCTGAGCCAAAAAAGGTGCAGCTTAGCTCTAAAAGGATGACTCGGTTTAAGTGGATGCCAGAATTTGTTTCAAACCAAACAATGCCAAAATTCATCTATGTGAAATTACTGTTTATGGGGGAAGCATAGCTGTTGGAGCCTATTCTTCTTATACATAACCTATTCCTTTGTGAACATGATACAGGGGGAATTATGGATTGTGGGAAAGTAATGCTGGCTGTTTCTCATTGCCCGTTGGCTTGTAATAAATAATTAGGAGTATGGCCTACAATAAGTCTAAAAGATAATGTGCAAAGAGACACTGTCATTGTGGGTTGGGGTGGAATAGCCAGCCAGTTAAAAAGAAATATATGCTTAGTGCAACTTCAATAGCCTTGACCCCCAAGTCTGTGGCACTTTGCCCAGGCAGTGAAATATAGCCCAGCAATAAATCACCAGAATTTGTACTATTTGACTTTGCTTAAAGAAAGAATATGTTACAAGCTAAGACCACCAACTAGGCTTTCGCTATTCCATGCCTCTCCTGTAACCAAACCACTGCAGCTTTTAAAAGCAAATCTGTTATAGATATTATAGAATGTGTTATTCGGCAAGAATTGGAAGCTATAGTGTTTGTTACCCAACAATCTGTGATTGATTTTCAGTACTACCTTATCTGGTTTCTCTGACAAATGTTTTGCCAGACTCTATTGGAAACATATTGAGTGGCTCTCACAACTTGCAAGCTTGGTATAAATATTATAATAAACATTTCCAGAGGAAAAAATGCAGCGCTCTGATAAAGTCTTATGTAACTGTGCTAATGTGGGAAAAATATATCTTATGTTTATATATAGCGCATCAAGACTTGACATACTTTCTCTGAAAAGATAAAGAGTCTGGGTTAGGGTAAGCGGGCTGTTGTCCAGCACTAAGCTGGTCAGCAAATAGTTTTAAACCGTTCTCAGTGGGAGATACCAGGGGAAGCCAACAAAGGCAGAGTCTACTTCCCAATGGGCTTTGGTCAACACAGGCTTCCTACTCTCCTCCTTCCTTGTCTCCTGGCCTCAGCTTCAAGATAAAATGGCACTAATATCTTGACTTAGCCATTGGAGTACTGGGCCATAGGTAGGCTCTCAGAACTGAAAACAGCTTTGGCATCTTGTGTTGTTGTCCAATGGGCAACATTTTTTTTTGCTCAGATTATTAAAACTGTCTCCCTGTCACATAACCAGGGATCTGAAAAATGAGTCAATGATAATGCATCCCACCGATGTGGGATGCTTTCATAATGTCAGCCATGTTCCCTCCCCAACACCATCTGCTCCTGACCTACTGGATTCTTCCTAGGCTCTTTGCTTAATCCACCACCCGTGTGGTCTGGTCCTCCCTGACTCCATTCAGGAAGCCACGATTAGAGATGGGCACGAAACGAACAATTTTTCGTTTCTGTTTTTGGTTTTTTGTTTTGTTATGTAACGAAATGACAAATGAATTTTGTCTCTAAAATGAAACGAAACAAACAGAAACACCGGAAATTTAGTCATGTGTTTCGTTTCCGTTACTGCAATATGAGTGAATTGCTTAAAAATCCTAAAAAAAATCACAAAAAATGAAATAAATGGTAATGAAATGGCAATGAAATGAACAAAAACAAAAACAATTTTTTTGCAAAAATTCGCAAAAAATGGAAACGAACCGAAACGGACCCTCCAAACGACAAACGACAAACGAAATGCCATTTTTTTTATTCGTGCACATCTCTAGCCATGATTTTTCAAACCTAAAAACTGACTATCCTGTCTCAGGATTGGTGGCATGAATCTTAATGGAGATTCATCATTCTTTTCTCCTAACTTGGTGATTCCCAAGGTATAAAAGGGGCCTTTTTAATTACGGTCCACCTGTGGCCTAACAATCCCATTCCAGGTTCCACTCCTGACCTACATGGTCTTTCTTCACTCTTTCACAAGCATGCCTAAATTCACCTTTCTTTGGCCATTTCCCAACACTTGCGGCTGAGTATTTCCTCTTTTGCAACTGTGCTTTAAACTTGCAATACACCTTAGCCCTGTCGTAGTTTGGAACAAGTAGAGCCTTTGCATCAGGCTGAAGGGCAGCCCCACATAGAGACTATTGCAGTAGTCTAATGTTGAGATTATCGGTATGTGGACTAATGTAGTAAAAGCCCTGGTATTCGGGTAGGGATGCAGCTGGGCAATCCACCAGAGATGGAAGTAGGCAGGAAGATTCACTCCCCCAAAAGGAGAGAGAGTTTCCTAAAGTACAGGCAAAAGGTATCAAAGGATTTCTGTCTTGTCCGGGTTCAATTTCAGCTTGCCCTTATCCACCCCAATACAGCCTCCAGACAGCATTCAAGAGACAGAAGATCAGCTACTGCAGAAAGTGGAAAGCATGTATAGAGCTGGGTATCATCGGCATGCTGGTGACACAAAGCTTCAAAACTCCTGATGATTCCATTCCAGTGGCCTCAGACAGATATTAAATAATGTTGGTGAGATGGATTGACCCTTGTGGAATTCCACAACTGAGGGTAGAGATGGGCACAAAATGAATTTTTTTGCTTTGTTTTTTGTTTTGTTTGAACTAATTTAAAAAACAAAACAAAACAAAACAAAAATTTTCATTTCGTTCCATTTTGTTTTTTGTTTCCCGCAATCGTGTGTGTTGGGGAGGAAGTGTGGGGTTTTAAAACTTTTTTTAGCCCACGAAGCAAGCAGCAATGGCTGCCGCCGCTGCTTACTTCGGGGGCAAAACAAAAAATGTTTTAAAACCCCATGCTAAAACAATTTTTTTTAAAGTTTTAAAACCCCGTGCTCCCCCCCCCCAACACACCATGTTGAAACAGTCTGGGGGCTTGGACAACACCACTGAAATTAAAGTCACCAGCTCTAGAAAGGAAAATGCTGGATGGTAGCACAGTAAGGTAGCACAATCCCCAAACCATCCCTGGCCCCAGCTGACACAGGGAGGGTCTTTAGACCTGGGAGTGCCAAGGCAGAAAGCCTGACAGCCTCCAATGTGTTTTCTATTAGGGATGGACACGTTATGAAAAGTGACACACTGTTTTGTTGTTTCGTAAGCTTACAAAACATTATGAAATGAAACAAACAGTGTTTCATGAAGAAATGAAATGAAATACCATTTTTGTTTTGGAAATGAAATGATTCATCTTGGTGGCAAATGGCCTCTTTCTTGATCCAGCCGTCTTGAGAACAGGCAGTTTATTTTTAAACTGATTATTTTCCTTTTTTTCCTCCCCATAACTCAGCTGTTGATAGTAGAGATGGGCACAAAACCATTTTTTTCGTTCTGTTATCCGTTATTCGTTCCGTTATGTAATGGAACGAATAACGGAGCCCAGAGTAATTTGGGCACGAACTGAACAGAACCGGAACAAATTAGTTCAGTTAAGTTTGGTTCGTTCATCCAATCTCCTCCGCCCGGGGTGACAGCTGGGCAGCTGTCATCCAGGCCGGAGCAGATTGGCTGAGCCTCTGCCATGGTCTTGCCTCCATGTATGGAGGCAAGACCGCGGCTCAATCTCCTCCACCCTGGAAGGCGGCCAGGCAGCTCTCACCCAGGGCGGAGGAGATCGGCTGAGCCTCGGCCGCGGTCTCCTCCGCCCCGGGTGACAGCCAGGTAGCTGTCACCCGGGGCAGAGGAGATGGGCTGAGCCTTGGCTGTGGTCTCACCTCCGTGCACGGAGGCAAGACTGCAGCTTGACCTCCTCCGCCCCGGGTGGCAGCCAGGCAGCTGCCACCCAGGGCGGAGGAGATTGGCTGAGCCTAGGCTGCAGTCTCACCTCCGTGTGCAGAGGCAAGACTGCGGCCCAATCTCCTCCACCCCGGGTGGCGGCTGGGCAGCTGTCACCTGGGGCAGAGGAGATGGGCTGAGCCTCGCAGGGAAGCCAAGTCCCCCCTTCTCCCCTCTGCACATAGAGGGGCGAATGGGGGTCTGAAAGGGATCTTCCCCATCTGTGCTCTCTCCCCCACTTCCCCCCTCCCGGAGCCAGCACCCAGTAGCCACTCTGTGCTAGCTTCGGGAGGGGAGAAGATTTAAAAAGCCCACTCTCTCCTCCCACCTGATGGGGTGGGGGAAGAGCGGGCATTTAAAATCTCCCCCCCCAGCCCTCCCAGGCACCGCCGGCGTCGTCAAGCTGGCCAGGAGAGTGCTCCCATGGCTGCAGGACTTTTCTACTGGCTGGCTTGCCAGTGGCTCCGGCAGCGCACAGCTCCAGGAGGGCTCCCCGTGGTCACGGGATCGTTCTCCTGGCAGGCTTGCCACCGACTCTGGTGCACCCAGCCCCGCGAGAGCTGCCCGCAGCTGCGGGATAGCTCTCCCAGGAAGCTTGCCTCTGGCACTGGTGGCGCCCAGCCCCGGGAGGGCTCCCCATGGCCACGAGAACGCTTTCCCACCAGGTGCCGAAAAATGATGCCCAAAAAACGGAGTGGGCCCCTGGGGCACAAAAAATGGAAATGACCCAAAGCAGGCCCCAGAGCCTGAATAACAAGCACGAAATACCATTTTGGTGTTTTGTGCCCATCTCTAGTTGATAGCTAGCTTGATCTCATCTGCGGTACAGCTAGCCGGGAGCTGAGCTCTGCTGCCTGTCTCTGGGCTGCAGACATGGCAGTTTTAGGCCCTGACTGGATAACATTTCCTTTCCCTTCCCTTCACTGTGTCTGCAAGTTGATTTAAACTGATTGTTTTTATTTCCTGATTAGGTAGGACTGGAGGTTATTTTTGATGTTTTCCTTCCTTTCCACTTCGGCCAATCAGCTGTTGAGCTTATCTCTCCAATCTTGATCTGAGGTACAGTTAGCCATTAGGTTTCCTGCTTGTTTACAGACGGTTCTTTGTTTGAAAGGAAATTGATTGAAAGGTTTAAGGAAGGTCTTTGATTTAAAGCTATTTAAACTCGGGCAGTGGGCTCCCTGTTAAATAAAAAAATGGAAATCTCCCCATTATTTATATCCTTACAAATTGTTTCATTTCTTTTCATTTCATGATGAAAATTCTTTTTAAAAATTGTTATTAATGAAATGAAACAAAATGAAGACTGAAATGAAACAAAATGAAACACTGTATTTCCATTTTGTGCCCATCTCTAGTTTTTATATACAATGGCTATTCCACTCTGCTCCTCCAGTCTACCCTGATGTTGGATGGAACGGGTGAGTGGGCAGATTAAAGTTAGGGCACACTGCCCTCTGCACCCACCCAGGTTACTGTTATGCAGGCCAGATCTGCTTTCTCATCCATAATTAAATCCTGGATGAGTTGGGCCTTCTTTATGGCAGATCTGCCCTTAAACAACAGTAGGGATAGAGTTAGAAGGTTTTCTGAGAAGGTTATGTGGGGGAATCTTCCTTCGGAGTATGCTTTTTGGGGACGTTTCAGTGCAGTGCACACACTCCTGATTTTGCCAATATGGCATATCTGGAAGTGACCTTCTATTTCCCTTCACCTTTGCTTTGAGGCAGGGCCAAAGGCATCTACTTCCTATTAGAATTATTTTCATAAATGCTCAAATGTATGCTTATGAACTTAGATAAGAGAAAATAAAACAATCCTCTGGGATAAGAGCAGGCAGTCTTTTTCTGTCTGTGTGTCTGATCATCTGGCTGAAAAGCTTCTTGGAGCAGGTGCAGCAAGTGATGGAGGGGGATCAGTTCTGCCTCCGCCGCTTGTTGCAGCTGTGCCATGGCTTCTTGGAGCAGCCAAGGTGAGCAGTGGAGGGAGATCAGGTCCGCTGCTGCTGCCACTCGCCGCGGCTGTGCCAAGGCTTCTTGGAGCAGCCGCGGTGAGCGGTGGAGGGGAATCGGTCCATCTTGGGGAAGGGAAAAACAGGTTTAAAAAGCCCAGGCTTTAAACCCCCCCTTCCCCACACCCCAGGCTCCAGCACATTGGGGCTGGGGCTGGGGAAATAAAGGTTTTTCTCCTCTACCCCAGTGCTAACCAGCTGGAGTACCAGCATGTATTGTGGTCCCACAATATTGTGGAACCGCAGTACATGAACCACTGAATAGTCTGTGAGTGATCCTTCTTAGGGTAGTTGTCATTTTCTGTATTTTTTTTCTGTTCCGATGCTCTCTGATTTCTATTCCCTACCTGACATCCATGTGTGTGTGTCTGTCTGTCTATCTATCATCTATCTATCTATCTATCTATCTATCTATCTATCTATCTATCTATCTATCTATCTATCTATCTATCTATCTATCTATCTATCTATCTATCTATCTGTCTATCTATCTATCTATCTATCTATCTATCTATTTATCTATCTATCTATCTATCTATCTATCATCTGTGTCAATGTGAAGTTGACACCTTGCATTTGATGAAGCAAGCTGATGCCTTAATAACTAGATTAGCCTTTCAAGTGTCACAGGGCTGATATTCTGAAGCTCAGTAATATAACTAGAGCCAATCAGTGCATGACTGAAAACTATGAGGTTGAGGTGTATATCCTCACATCTCGTGAAGGCTTTCCTTCTTCCTGCTTGCAAATAATCCCCTTGTGTCTTCACTTTGCGGAAATTTGGCAACACCATTGAAATGTCATGTCAAATTAAGTGCTGCAGGGCATAGCTTGCTATTTGCCCTGATTACTTTAGGGCACGCTTTGATGCAATTCTGTTTTCCTCTTTTCTGTCCACGGCACACATGGCAAGTGCTGCCTGGGCCATGTTTTCAACGGTCCTTGAAGGATATGCTAACCCCTCACGTTTGCGTGCCAAAGTATGATGTGTAAACATTGCCATTTCTACTTCCCAAAAAGCCTTGACTTGCTTAAAAGCTAGGCACACAAAGAACATCTGGCACACCAGCAGCGGCTTTGTTAGCACAAATGGCACTTACGTAAACACAACCAGCCCCCACATGGATGCAGAGCAGACACTCTTTGTATAAACATATCCCCATGTTTGCTTTCACTCACACTCCATTTGCCACTCAGCATTGTTGCTTTGGTCCCCCCCCCTCATAAATGAAATTACAGTCATTGATTCAATTTTGAGGAAACATGTCAACAAGACGCCTCGAGTGGCAGGGCGAGTTAACTGTCCTAATTAAGAAGAATTTGTCTGTACCACACAGGCTTGTGATGCAATGCAACCGCGTCTTAAGATTCGGTTCCATTAAGCTGTTTATTCAGCATAACGGTTTGCTCCTGGATAGACTGATTCTTCCTTCAAGTCAAACATATTTGAGGCCTCAAGATGAGAAAAACAAATATTAGCACACTGCAACTGAATTCAAAAGGAACACCATGCTCTCTGGATTCTTGGTGGTTCTTTTCATTTTCCTTGCTTTCCCAGAATGGGAAGCTGCTTGCAGTCAAATCCGTTGTATCTTTCCTTGAATGCCAGTTACACTATTCAGGGGAGGCTTACAGTTCTGCAGCCTTATCTACAGTCCTAAGAATGCTTGCATGAAATAAAATGAGATGTACATCCAAGTGGACATGATTCAGAATTAGGGATGGGCACAAAATGATTTTATGTTTCATTTTTCATTTCATTCTCTAATGAAACAAAAAAAATGAAATGATCCATCAAAGAAAAACAAAACAAAACAAAACAGAAATTTTCATTTCATTCAGTTTCATTTTTCATTTCCCCATAGGAATGCATTGAAGCAAAGTGGTTCCCCCCCACCATGCGCCCGATAGGGTGGGGGAAAGAACAGGATTTTTAAACTCCCCCCCAAGCACCGATCAGCTGGTGTGTGGGGCTTCAGGTGAAAAAAAAAGAGTTTTAAAATCCCCCATTCCCCCCCCCCCTATTGGGCGCTTGGAAAGCATGGGATTTTAAAACATTTTTTGGTCACCCAAAGCCCTGTGCACCAGCTGTTTGGTGCTTGGGGCGGCAAAAAAAGAAGGACCGACTGGCAGGGCCCCGAACTCCATCTGGTTGGCGCTAGTAAAAGAAAAAGAAAAAGAAAACGCTGACTGTCCAGCAGGGTCCCAACATTTGTAAAAAAAAATGAAAATGAAAATGAAAAATGAAACGAAACAAAAGCAAAATGATTTTTTAAAAAAATATTCATTTCGTACAAAATAAAACAAAATGAAAAAAGTAAACAAAAAAGAAACAAAACACCATTTTGGCATTTTGTGCCCATCTCTACTCACAACCAATTGTGATGGAACTGCATTTCTTGTGATACTGGAAATATGGAAAAAGTCTAACCAGATCCATGCCGGTGATGACATGAGAAACCAGATATAGACCCTAATATTTTGTTTTAATGTCCAGGGTGGGGGTGGAAGGTCTTAGTATGTATACACGTACCAATGTATGGATTTATAAATAACACTTGCATACCATCGTCAACAGGGATAGAATTTTAGAACAGCAGAGCTGAAAGGGACCCTATGGATCATCACGTCCATCCCCTGATAAGGACGCCCAGCGGGGAACTGAACTCCTAACTGTTAGTCTGTAGAACTCCTTGCAACAGGATGTGGTGATGGCATCTGGCCTGGATGCCTTCAAAAGGGGATTGGACAGATTCCTGGAGGAAAAGTCCACCACAGGTTACAAACCATGATGGAGATGTAATCTCCAGGCTTAAAACCTGGAGGGCCAGATGTAGGGGAGTGGTATCAGGAGACAGATATCTAGTCTCCTGCAACCCCAGAGGCATCTGGTGGGATACAGGAAGCTGGACTAGATGGGCCTTTGGCCTGATCCAGCATGGCTCTTCTTATGTTCTTATGTTCTAACCTCTGGCTCAGAAGCCAGATGCCTAAAGCACTGAGCTATGCAGTAGTTCCTACGACACACCCATTTTGTTTGCTTTTTATTGTAATACATATCTAACATTAAAACAAATAAGCAGAATGTTTTTAAAAACCAAACAACACAGACAAAAGTGTTTTAAAACAATTGTATAAAAATTTGGACACTGGAGAGAAGAAGACCTCTCAGCAGCATGCCCTATGCAAAAATATTGGCTCGGAAATCCTGGCAGATATTGGTTTTTTTCCCATTGTCTGCCTCACGAAGAAAATGGCAGAATAATCTTAGATGGATATAACCAAAGCACAAGTAACAGAAGAATAGTCTGCTTGGTCTGGAAAAGATGCTGTTGTAATCTGAAGATGGAGCCCCACATTTCTGGAAGCAAGAGTATCCTGTGATTAAAGTAAGGCTGCACTGATTTATTTATTTTTCTGATGGAAACGATGGAGACTGCTAGAGTTTTATTTACAGCCGCACATGCAGTCTTCAGCTTGACTGACTGGGAGGGACGTTTCTAGGCTGGAGTGATTGTTTATCTATCTATCCAGCAGTAGCCAACGGCTTTGTCTACCCTTTGAGTTCAAAGAGAGCTCTACCTCTCTCCTCTAAGTATTATATTGCTTTCTTTCATCAGTTATTGGCATGTGTTTGTTGCTGTTGATATGTTTGGCTGGTTGACAGTATGTGTGCAGTAAAGAAAGCAGTATACACAACTCTATCATTTCAAGCAACCTTAAGAAAAGAAGTGTTTTTATTCTTTCTCTTACAAATGTCTCAGAGTGAGGTATTGAGGCTTTAAGTGCCAGTTAGTGAGAAAAGAGTGGACTCTGGGGGAAAGAGTGGACTCTCCATGCTTCCTTCGCTGCATCATTCCATCCAACCAACTATTGTTTGTTTAATAATTAAGCTTGCTTCTGTGACCAGAGCTGAAGCAGCGCAAGTCATTGTTTTCATGACAGTTTTATAGGATGGCCTGGGTGCTCATATTAGCCTTGAATTGTCAAGCAAATTGAAAAGAGCTTTTATTCATTTTCTCTGTAACAAACAGCAAATTTGTTCCCTGTCAAGGCAATGAGACAGCACAGCTGACAGTGCTCTTGATCAAACCGCAGAGGAAGAGTTGTGTGAGTGAATAAATACTAACTCTTGGCCACCATCTTGAGAAAAACAATGTTTAAAAGAACGGATCGAACCCAAGGTAGTTGTGGATTTCTGTGGCGAGCTAAGGGCAAAATAAAGAGTCCACCAGGCAGACAAGGGTGCCCCCCATCCTCATATCCTGCTGCATAGAGGCAAAGTTTAAAAGATGTTTTGAGAACACAGGCTGGGAAGAGAAACAGACATGTAGGAGCTGGTGCCAGTGGAGAAGGCCACTATATCTTTAACCTTAGAAAAGAATAGTTCTTACTTTTCCTACTACAGAGTCATTAATTAAATCAGGAACAGGTGATCTTGGCTGGGTCAAAAGCCAAATTTCAATGTTCAAGGAGCACAAACACCTAAAGAAAAACAAGCTATGAGGGAAGGGGGTGCAGCAAAGCTTGCAAATACAGTTGCTCATTATAGCTTACTGAATTTATTTTAGCAAATTCTACTGCCAACCTGCATCAGCTTTAAACTTCACCACTTTGTTTACACTTCTTTAATGATTAACTGGTTTTATTGAAAGCAATTTTTTTAAAAAAATCTAAAACTATATTTATATATCTATATATTGCCCTTTCTCAAAATGATCAAATTGGCTAGTTTTCTCCCAGACTGAGGACTTTGTGAATTCAAACCAAATTTACTAATAGTTAGAATTCAAGTTACAAAATGTGGTTTGGGGTAGATTTTAATGCTTTAAGCTATAGTTAATAGAGATGGGCACGACTCAAAAAAATAATTTTTCGTTTTTCGTTTTTTGTTTAGGGGTCCGTTTCGGTTCGTTTTCGTTTTTTGGGGGTTTTTTTTTGCACATTTTTTGTTTTTGTTTTCGTTACAAAACAAAACGAAAAAATAAAAACGAAAATGAAAAATTTTCGTTTCGTTAGCATTCTTTTCAATGCAATGTGTCTGCCGTAACGAAAACGAAAAAACACGGCAAAATTTTTCATTTCGTTTCCGTTGTCATTTTGCTTCTGAAAAATTTTTCATTTTCGTTTTCATTGCGAAACGAAATGAAAAAACGAAAACAAAAATTTCGCTGAGTCGTGCCCATCTCTAATGGTTAATATGTAAACAGGCTTAGACAATGCAATATTCAGATATGCTAGGAAAGTATGTGGGGGCTGTTCTGTCAGTTTTCAATGGCGGATCGTGCCATGTTTTTTTCGGGGGGTGGCTTTAAAAAGCAACATTTTGCAGGTTCCAATGGTACTGCAAAAATTAGCTTGGATGTTGCATGAACCCCATGGGCATGGCTTTAAAAAAGCAAAACATTTGGTGCAGGTTCCAATGGTACTGCAAAAAGGACAGCAAATGTCAAGGTATTAGCTTGGATGTTGCATGAACCCCATGGGCATCATATTGCCCACAATAGATTAAATAATCAAAGGATTCTGTTTAGAAACTCTTTGGTCATTTGGTGGATTGCATGTGCCCTTAGAGCCACAGCTTCAATAAAAATGTCACAAATCTCAGATCCAAGGAATAGAAGGAAGAGGAAATAAGATGACAGAGAAAGGACAGCAAATGTCAAGGTAGGATCGGAATGCTTCTTCCCCCCCCCCCCCCAAATTTAACTCCCTCCATTTCAGTAGACCTACTTGCTGTACTTCTGGACAACACCAAAAGAAAACAAGGCGAAGTGAAATTCCAGCACTGCCCCTTTAACATCCCTCACTCACTCCCTGCCCTGGAGCTGCCCAGTAAAGTTGCTCTGCTTATGTGATATTACAGACAGGATCTCACAGGAGATTGGGGCTTGATCTTTAGAGCTGGAAAAAAGGGGGAAATGTAAAACAGAGCACCCATCTCTGCAGACTACTGCTGCCCAGAGCAGAACCCATTCTCTCCTCTCCCTTTCTTAGCGGCCGCCAAAATTCCAGGGCCATAGGCAATCCTATAATAAGCCACTGCAACTTAGCCTTGGTGTTTGAGTTTCCTCATTTGTAGAAATGAATTTTTCTCAGAGGTCCAGAAGAACTGAAATACTATCGCAGATGCCAATGAGGATTATATTAGAGTTTCTCCAAGGCACAGAGGATATCACATATCCAGATGTGTGCTCTTCTTCAGGGACTCCCTGGGAAACCTTCTCAGTCGTTTCAATGCATATACAAATAGTGTTTTAAAAGGAACCGTGATGATAAGACAACCATAGCTATCATAGGGTTAAGATCTGTTGAGGTATTTTTTCCCTTTTCAATGCTTTTTTCAAAAATTTATGAAGCATGAATTATTTGCCCATTGATCTTCAGATTCCCTTCGGTCCTTTGGTTTATTGGTACACAGCAGCTCTGTGCAGTCATGGTTCCCACATGTAGCTCTTCTTTAAGTTTAACTTAGATCAGCAATGTAAATTCTCTGTCTCATCTCCCTTTAGAGTCGCCTTTTGTGTTGTTGGAAAAGAGTGTTTGCAATGACCAGCTTGTTCTCTTGACAAAACTCAATTAGCATTTGGAACTCCATCCCTTAAGTTATTCATTCATTCATTCATTCATTCATTCATTCATTCATTCATTCATTTACATAGGCACCTTTCTCTGCATAGGGGATTCACGGAGACTCACAGTTAATGAAAACATCACAGCCAATACAGCATGACATATTATGGCGTGTAAATAACTATTCAACAACTAATGATGTTAAAACACACACACATTTAAAAACACTTTAAACATGCCCACTGAATTTAGTGAATTCTGGCAAGCCTTCTGCACAGTTCCCACCATCCTATGTCATTGGCAATTGAGGCTCAGAACCCTGGGAGTTGTGGTCCAAAACATTTGAAGTGCCGAAGGTTTGCTACCACTGCGAGGCAGCATTACATAATGACCCTACTTGACCCAATCAATTTAAAATATGCCTTGAAAAGAAGGAATTTTCACTGAAAATGGAAGGCCAAAAGGGAGGCAGTCTGGATTCTTGAGGAATGATTTCAGAACAGGTTTTTATTCCAGAGGGCCCTCTCTTGTGTCCTCACCAAATGAGCCCGTTAGGGTGGTGGAACCAAGACAAGGTCCTCCCCAGAAGAGCCAGGAATATCTTTCTGCATAAAGCTCTTTCCCCTGGACATGATCTGCTCTCAGCGTTAGTGCCACCCCTAGCTGACATTATGTTACTTTCCCCTCACAACTAGTATGTAGGGGATGCATTCCTTTTAGAAGAAATGGGAAAAAGGAACAGTATTGGACTGTTTCTGAAATAAAAAGGTGACTCCCAGGGAATGAGAGTCAGAGCAGAATCCTATATTTTTGTCATATTTATTTCTTTGTCTTATCTGTTCTTCACCTTTCTCTAGTTAAATGTCTGTTCAGTGAGATGTAGGGCTGACTGCATCCATTGGGATTTAATCCATAGCCTTATTCGCTCAAAGAAAAAGTCATAATAATACTGGTATTAACACCGGTGTTCAAAATGTGGCTATGGGCTTTAATAAAATACATGTTTTCCATTATTATTTTTGGTGAAAGATAGTTGGAAGCTGTTGAGCATTAGCTGTACAGTAAGTAATGCCATTTACCCCCCTGAAAATGAAACCTTTCAAGGTTGGTCCTTGAAAAGAGAGCTCTGGTTTAGCAAGACATGTTTCTGTGGGTGATCCCTGATGGTTACAAATGACCCGAGTTCAAAGCAAGACAGCTGTTATTTCCAGACATGTTGAGATCGTACAGCATGCTGGTTTTTGACCTGCAGAAATGCTTTAAATGATACAATAGGCCATTAGACCGAGTTAACTGAACTGTCAAAAGACAAAAGTGTCTGGCAGTGAACGGCCATCTCTAGAGATGTGCAAAGAACAATGCTCTCTAATTGAAATACATGGTATTCTATCATCTCAGTGATGTTCAGCCGTGAGTCAGAGGTCTTGTATATATAATATATAAGTTCTGAGTTGCTCGGAGGATCAGGTTTCAAAGGGATGGCTCAGAGGGAGATACAAAGTTCTGGTAACAAAAACAACTTTAATCAGCAGGGAACAAAATATTCATTCTCATATTTTATTTGGCAGAGGTGTTGAGTTATAGTATATTGCCAAGGCTTCATAGTTACCTTGTTGGAGCAGAGTAATATTTACAAATATATATAGAGAGACAGAATTGCTGGGGGTAAAAGGGGGGGTCACTTTGCAGAAGAGGTATTGCTAAAAGTACTGTAATTTAGGTAACATTTAAATCGGTATCATATTTTGGAAGACTGCCTGATCGTTTTAGCCCCGAGCCATTTATTTTATTTCTCTTTAGCCTTTGAACATTTTATTGCAAAACCGGGAAAGAGTAGCTTCTCGTGGCAAATGGCAACCTCATTTGCCTTTTAGCTTCTTCAAAATTTCTTCCACATAATTTTCTGACTTAAAATGTGGCATATATCCAAGATGGGCCTGAATTCTAGAAAAGGAATTGCAAAAATCATTCAAAAATTGCAAAATTATCAGTTCATATTCATACAAATTGATAATCCCCAAGGAATACAAATAGATGATTTTAGTGCTTTTGATTCATCTGATTCATTAGACCAGGCATGTCCAAACTTTGGTCCCCCACATGTTTTGGACTGCAACTCCCACAGTTCTTTGTCACTGGCAATGTAAGCTTAGAATTCTTGGAGTTGTGGTCAAAAACATCAGGAGGGCCGAAGTTTGGATGGACATGCCTGCATTAGACAATAGAACAGCTTCCAAGGCACCTAGAAATACCACATTGCCAGGGAGGCTTCACCTGATTCTACTCAGAATTCAGAATTCAGAATTCTTTATTGAATAAGTCGATTAGACCATTTCAAAACCACGAGATAAAAAACACGCACATCCAAATACTGATAAATATACAAATACAATGCATTAAAACAATAATATTACATAGTTCTTGCTCAAGAGCTACAAGGGATATATTCACATTTAATATATATATTGATCCAACTAGATCACACCCTTACTAACCACCTGCTTCCTCAGAATTGCTGCTTTTACTGCAAAAATTCCAACTTTATGTGTTAAATGATGATTTCTCCCACATAACAAATAGGCAAGTTTCTTTTTATCATCCCAATTCCCCTAGCATCTAGGATAGGGGCTTAAATAGGGGATTCTACTCCACAATCCATCCAAGTATGATGAAGACTGAATTTCTGGTATCTAAGATATACACCCACAAACAGGT
Organism: Phrynocephalus guinanensis; assembly: GCA_037367245.1. Taxonomy (NCBI): domain Eukaryota; kingdom Metazoa; phylum Chordata; class Lepidosauria; order Squamata; family Agamidae; genus Phrynocephalus; species Phrynocephalus guinanensis. The sequence goes on from CM074733.1 coordinate 144,656,486, forward strand.
CCCTCTCAGGAATGCCCCCCAGGCAGGTAGAGAGATCAAAATCATAGAGAAGCTTTCCCTGACTCTCCCCAAGTTTGGTGAAGATTGGATCCCCCCCCCAAGTCAGTCGCTAAAGGCCACTTTCTGTGGCGGCACTTTGTGTATAACCCGGATGGCTGAAACTTGGAAGGATTGTATAAGAGAATTAGACAAATCATTCAAGTAATATTGGTGTCTTAGGTGCCTTGAAAGCCATTTAATAGGTTTTTAAAGTAAAAAAAAATGGACCAACAAATTGATTCTTCCATTTGAAGGGGAGAAGCATAAATTTGTTATTCATGATTTGTCAGCCTTGACGAATCATGAATCAAAGTGAATGACCATATTTCTGATTCATGCCCATCTCTAATCTAAAACTATTTTTCTCATTCAACTCGGGAGTTTTTCACACTCAACCAAAAGAGCCACTTTGGAACTCCAGGAAGGGAAGATTTGGCCTCAGAACTTAAGGTGCCCTGCTGCTACTGTAAGGCAAGCTGGGGTTAGTTGAGAATGGATGTCAGTACGTCTACCTGTCTCCTTGTGGCTGTGCTGGAAAGTATGTGGGGATGCATAGATGTGGCACTGGACTGCAACCCTTCCTAGCCTGGTATGTTTCAGATATGTCCAACTACAAAAAGATAATCTTTTAGCATTGGGGATCATGAAGGTTGTAGTCCAGTACATCCAAAGGACACTACTTTGATGCAGATGCTTTAGTATTATATAGCTACACCACAATTCTTCTTCATAACAGGCACAATATATTTCCCTTCCCATGGAAATTAAACCCTTCATCACTCCTCAGTTGCACCTATATGTGTATATTTTCTTCAATGTATTTATCTTGAAGAACAATCAAGCACAGCTAGAGAGGGAAATATCACAAGCTCTGTTTTCCTTCCTTCTTCCCTGTTCCTTGTCTGGAGTGAGATGTCACCTGACCTGCCTTTAAATGTCTTTGTCTGCAACTGATGACCCAAAACATTCCATACAAGGAGCTGCGCAACAGCTTCCTAACTAGAAAACATGTAAGAAGTGTATGAACATTCTGCTCATTTGCGATGAACAGAGAGAGTATGACTAGATGTTACACAACAGAAGAGGAACGTTCTGTGAATGCAGTTTAGGTTAAACCATGGTTTCACACGGGCCCTTTAACACAACCCTGGTCCAGAAATAGAGGAAATACTTGTATTCATGCCTTGGCTCCAGTTAAGATGCCAAAACCAACTCTGCTGAATGAGCCAAGGGATAACTGTGTCACATCTGTTGCTGGTAATGTTGTCCTATTGCCGGATAAATTAACTTCTGGTATGCAGCAAGAAGAAACCTCAAAAGCATTCGTCGTAATTAAAAGCTCAGTATAACACTGCTGTGCTGTATATCTTGTAAAGACTAGGTCAGTTCTGAAGTTTCAAAAGGGACTCAGAAAAGAGATACCCAATTTCTTTTGTTGCTAATGAACCCCATACTGCCTAATCCAAGGTGGGTAGTGAAAGCAGGTTTTCACATGGCTTCTCAGTGTTTGTCACCCACTCCCACTTCTTCTCCCTTTATTATATGGAATGGACTTTCAAGCAAATGTGCATTATACTCTGAATCATTTTAGTATTTGGGTTACTAGAAACACATACATAATGTTTTCCTTGAAGGTTCCAGTTGTCCAAAATTGTTTCCAGTAGATATGCAAATGTCTTTGACCACCAATGCTGATTTATGTATTTCTTATGTTTGGGATGGAGATACCTTTTTCATTGCTAAATCCAACAATATAAGTCCAGTAATGCTTACTGACTCAACACATAGCAAAAATGATGATGCTGACCTATATCTCCTGCTATGTTTCCCTGGTAACATGTTGTAACTGAAGGAGAGAGAAGAAGCGTTAGAGGTATCCCTGCCTCCATCACTTAATCACTTCCTGTAAGTAGCAGCCGCTGAAGTAGAGCAGATCCTGAAAAATGTGATGATGTCAGGCCTCTTCCTCCATTCCATGTCACTGTGGAGGTCAGGAAGGAGACAGGAGCTTCGGTCGGATATCAGTCTGCCCCTTCAAATATAACTTAGCACTTGATGGGACCAGTTCTACTGGTAACCTGACAAACAAGACCACCCCTTGCAACCTGTTATGGGTGAGCCATGCAAAGGTAGCATGGTGTGCAATCTCCTGTGTGTTGTGGGATTGCTGGAAAAAGAGTTTGCACTGGATCATGCAACAAGCAGGCCAGAATACAAGCTATTTATCCATTTGAACACACCCACAGACTTTGATTTACACATATCAATCAATCAATCAAGCAATCAATCAATCAAATAAACAAATAAACAAATAAACAAACATATATCTGAGAGTGCCTGTTGCCCTTTGCATGGCTTCCCTTGTTGCCCAGTCACATGGAAATATGTATTTCGTCTCATAAAAAAACAACTGGCCCAAACAGTGCATCTGTTTTGTGCCTTATATCTCCATTTTCTGAAATGAAAACTTAGATTCTGAGCCAACCGCATGTGTAAAATCTGGGCAGACCCTGGCATGTGTAACCCCAGCTAACTATGTATTAGAGATGGGCACGAAACAAAAAAAAATGTTGTTCCATTATTCGTTATTCATTTCGTTACGTACCGAAATGAATAACAAAAATTGTGATGAAATTGGAACAAACCGAACAGAACCACAAAAATTAGGTTTGTTACATTTTGTTTTCATTAATGGTGACGCACAATGAAATGAGCTGTTTTTAAATGTTAAAAAACATCCTGAATATCCGTAAAAACCCAGCAATAATTATTTATTCTGCCTGATAATACCTACCAGGGGGGTTGGGGTCCTTAAAACATGCATTTGTGACTTTTCTCAGATCGCTGTATTTTTTTCCTTTAAGGGGAGTTAGGGGACATTGACCCAAAATGGCTCCCAGATGCCTAATATTGATTTCTTGGGTATTAAAACGCCCTGGACAGCCATAAAAACGCAGCAATAATTATTTGAAATTATTACCTACCAGGGGGTTGCGGTCCTTAAAACGTTTGTTTTTATATTTCTCCCATCGCGATGTATTTTTTCTTTTCCCTTTAAGGATGACACAAAATGGATTGCAGCCACAAGATGGATGCAACCCATATGATGGGATCATGTAAATTCTTGGACAATTTCAACCAATAGCATGCCCAGGTTGCAGACTGGGTAGGTGTGGCAGCCACAGAGGGCATAAAAAGCTTTGGCAGCCCCCGTCCTCCTTGCAGTCTGCTGTGGGAGTTAGGGTGGGATTGCTGTCTCTGCGACTTGTTACTTTAGGCCAGGCAGGCAGGTGTGTGTCTCTGTGTTCCTGCTGGCTGCAGCCTGGCTCTTAGGGGAGAGAAAGAAGAGATTTCTCTTGCAGCCTCCCTGTGTGCGTGCGTACCTCTTGCAGTGCAGTGCAGTCACTCTGCGGCTGCCTTATGCTCTGGGCAACGCCCGCCACTGCCTTTGCAGCCTCCCTGTATAGACCTAGTCTATACTGTGCCTCTGCCAGCATCATTTTTTTAGTATTTTCCCTCTGGTCTGGGGCGTTGGGGGACGTCCGCACGCGGAAATGCTTTAAGTCATACAAAAGTGGGTAAAAGCGAAAAATGAAAACAAAAAAACAAATGAAATGTTTTCAAAAAAATCACAAAAAACAAAAACAAACTGAAACGGACCCGCAACGAAAAATGAAAAACTGAAACGTCATTTTTTCGATTAGTGCCCATCTCTATTAGGTTATATGAAATCCCTGTGTGTACAATGCCAATTGCCTGTCTTCCCCTCTTTAGGCCAGGAATCTTTGTGGATGTTTGGGCTTTGATATTCAGCACGACTTACACTACAGGTATACCTCAGTTTAAGAATTTAATGCATTCTCCAGGACATTTTGTATTGCGGAAAATTTGTAAACGGCAAACGCATGAGGGCACAATGATCCTTGGTACTTTTTTCAAAATGCATTAAAAATATTCATGAACCAAGGTATTGTGGGAGGAATTTCATATTTTCAATTGATTTCCTTTTGTGAACCAAAATTACTTTAACAGAGGCATTAGTAAACCCAAGTACACTTGAATTTCTTTGATTAATGCCTGCATCTTGTGGTCATTAAATGTGTAGTCCTATAGGTTGTGGACAGCATGGCCTGCCCATTCTACCATGCTCTCTTTACTCTAGTCTCTCCTCATATACATGTTCCTCTTTCCTAGACCAAGGCCGCCCAATGAATTTCATGGCTCAGTGGGGAATATAGCCTCTGTCTCTAGTACGGAGCTCGGAAAGGTAGCTGAACTAGACTTCTCAGGATCACTTTGGCTTGCATAGGTTTCTTCGAGTTATATTCCAAAATTGCAGCTTTTCTGCATTCTTACCTCTCCGTCCCCAACTTCAGTCTCAGCCCTTGAGGTCTCATTTTTATCAATGGAGCTGCTGCCTGTAACTGATATCATTAAATCATCTCAGGAGCAAAAGGAGCAAATCCTTTCCCATCCTTCGGTAATTTTTAAATATCTTTCCACTCCAAAGTGACTTATACTGATTAGGAACAGGAAAGGGACTTAAGCCTGGGAAAACAGACACTTCTCTTTGGCCCTAATCTGATCATGAGACCTCAGAAAGGAATTGGCAGGTTAATGGTAACGTGGGACTTGCCCTCCTGCCCTGACGAAATTAGAGTGCGATCTTGTTTCTGTTTTCCTCAAGCAATGGTTGATCCTCCAGAAGTAGTTTTCCTATTCTATTCCAGTCCTATTCTTTTTTTTTCAGATTACACATAATAAGGTGCAGAGTGGTAGAATTCTGGATCTGTTCTTCTCAGTTATGAAACAAACAAAAAGAGGATGATAATCTTCCAGCTGGCCTGGCCTTCTTGTTCTCCCCATTAGCAAATTAGCATACGCGAACACTCCCCTGTCTGCCACATAAGGCAAATCCTAGCCATTTCTTTAACAATCATTTAGATAAACAATCTTTGTTTCCTTTTCATTCTATTTTTTATAAATAGATAGTGGAATCAGCCTTTCCAGTCACTGTTAGGCTGCTTAGCATGTTTATAATTACAATGGACCCTCATATAACAAACTGTTTGTATAACATAAAATCTGTACAACATAAAAAAGTCTGGAGATAGGGGGAATTTGCTTAACAGAACTGCCTATGGGGCGAATCTGTACAACATTAAAAAGGGTTGCAACTAGGGGTTACTCTGTTTTCAATGCATTCCTATGGGAAACTTGTAAAAAGGAAAATTTGCTTAACAAAATTTCGTTTGGAACAAATTAATTCCTTTATATATGGTAGCACTGTACTTATTACTTGCATTGGAAATATTTTGAAGTCATAAGTTCAAAGTGATCCCCTCTGGCTTTGCTGTTAAGTTCTAAAAGTTAGTTGAAATATTACACATCACCTTGCTGAAGCAAAATGGTGTAAAATATAACAACCTAGATATATATTTAAATTGTCCAGAATTTAATTCTTATTGTTGCTGTTGTTGATGGTGATAGTTGCCTGGAGGTGTTACCTTGTAGAAAGCGCAAATGCTGTAAAATTGGTAAACCTCTTTTAAAAAGGAAAGGTAGATTCGTTTTGTCATTGCTTCTACCTGAAACGTACATTAATGTCTGAATTCTATTCATATTGGCCTAGAAATAACACCTGCTGAAAGAAGTGGGCTTTACCTCCAAACAAACTTCTATCGGATTACTCTATTAAGTGAAGAGCACAAATATTTGGCATCTTTTATAGGCCCCCAAAGAAGAGGCAAGCCTGGTGCCTGCAGTGCTACCACACTGATAAATGAAGTGAACTGCTTAGATCCAAAATCCCACACGTTCCTTTCCCAAAGAGTGAGAAAGTTGCTAACATGTGCTTCCAAGCAGAAGTGACTTCTAAATAACTGCAGCCAAGAGTAATATCTAGACATATGGACAACAGCTGGAGTGTGTGTGTGTGTGTGTGTGTGTGTGTGTGTGTGTGTGTGTGTGTGTGTGTGTGTGTGTGTGTGTGTGTGTTTGAAAACCATTAATATATCTCTAAATTGTAACACCACCACCCCAGCTCTAGAAATAGTGTGGAATCCTAAGCAAGAAGTAAATTAATAAGTAAAGAACTCATCACAACTCTTCTGCTGTCTTCAAAGTCTTGCGCAACTGGTACAACCTTACATCAACGCTGGGAGAGCATGGTTCGGATGAAACCTCTGAGAGCCACCCACTATGCTGGAAGGTCTGATAATGTCTGTAGAGTGTTCTTCTATCAGACCACAACAAAACTATAACAAAGATGTGTTACATTTGGAGGCTCACTTGGTATAACGCAGCCACATTTGGATACTGAGGGATGCATCGGAGAGGCGGCTACACAGGCTTTTAGCCTCGCTGTTTGGTCAGCTGCAAGAATGATCTGGTCCACCCCCCAAAAGGGAGATCAGATGATGTCTTTGTTGGAATGGACCAGCCCATCCACCCCAAAACAACCCTATCCACATCTTTCTAAACCCTCAAGAGCTGCTTCTTCTTTAGTGCAGGTAGGATCTCTCTAGTTTGGCTCGGTTTCAGCATTTGTGATTGCTGAAACTGATCCAAAACATGCCTTCCAGTTTGAATTTTCCAACACTGTGAAGTGGCTTAATAGGCAAGCCACTTCAGGATTTTGGCAAATTATTAACCACTTCTGCTCTTTGGGAGAGGAGCAAGAGAATTTTTTTACTGTGTAATGGCATTTATTGCTGAGGCACTGCATCAGTAATGAGGCAAGCTGAAAATTCTTTTATTTGCATTTGCTTCAAGTTCCAGTCAAGAAACTGGCCAAAGTCAAATCTGCAGCATTGGCATTCAGCTGCAGGCAGTTTTTTGACTGGCCCATTAAGAAAATGCAGAGAAAAGATAATATATGTATAAAACTGCTGCAGCACACAAGTGTTGCTTGTCCTTTATGAATTGTAGCTAGAGATGGGCACAAAATGATTTTTGTTGTTGTTTTCACGTTCATTTCATTTCCTAACAAAATGAAAAATAAAGTGCCCTTAAAAAAACAAAATGAAACAAAATGGAAATTTTCATTTCATTCTGTTCTGGGTTTTTTGTTTTTATTATTTATTTTGACAAGCGCTGACCTCTGCGATTGTCAAAATAAATTTTTAAAAAGTGCCAATCAGCTGGCGTGCGGGGCCGTGCACCACCTGGTCAGCAGGAAAAAACAAACAAAAAAGCCAATCACCCTCTCCATGGGCCAGCTGGTCAGTGGGAGTCAAAAATAATGCCAAACAGCCTTCCCACAGGCCAGCTGGTTGGTGGGAGTTTTAAAAAAATGCCAACCAGCCGGCATGGCCCCAACAGTATAAAATAAATAATTAAAAAAAGAAAAGCAAAACAAAATAAAATATGAAATGATTTTTGTAAAAAAATTATTTTGTAACAAATGAAACAAAACAGGAGAAACGAAGTTAAAAATGCCCATCTCTAGTTGTAGTTCTTTCTGCAGACCCAAAAATTTCATTCCTCCTGTCCCTCCATTGGGGAGAACAGGAAGTGACTAATTTGCCTGTATCTTGAATTGGCTCTCTTATTAAGCCAGTTTATAATACTAGCAGGAGCAATTTCCATGTGAATTGTCTAAACAAGCCCAACAGTTCCAAAGTAGCCCCACATTAGCTTACTCCCTGCTGTTAGTGTAGCCATACCCTGTTCGTCTCAAAGGTCATTATTTTTGTTACTGTTAGTATGAGGTGCCCAATTGCTTCTTATGGTAACCCATGCAGCATTTTGAGGCATGTGAGAGGTTCCAGAAGAGTGGTTTACCATTGCTACCCCCCAGTGTGTTCCCATGGCCAACTGGGGATTTGAACCCTGGCCTCCTAAGTCCTAGTCTGAATATGTACTTTCTGTACTATACTGACTGTCACTCCATCGCTTATAAACTTTGTTTTTGTACCACAGCTTCTTGAATAAGCCAATCTAACTTGCCAGTGAGAGGTGTAGTTCAAAAATATTTCTAAGCTCTAGTCTCCCTGTACTGTCAAACTGTTTGGAGAAGATCTCGCTCTAGCTCATTGCCCACCCTGATTAAGTATTTTAATTATATACATTGACACTTCCTCTGAACATCTACTCCTCATGGATCAGGTTCAGACGATTGTATAGAAATGGTACTATTTAAAAATAATTTTTAAAAAATGATATCTGGGAACCTGGATGAAATCATCTGGATATAACCATTTCTCCTATCTGATTTCAAGTTTGGATGTTGGGACTGTTCTTTCCCATTAGATCAGAGTGGCATGGAATTGCGCCATAGGAAACCAGCACCATGATGACTGTGTAATACAAACCAAGGGCTTTTTAAAAGCTAGAAAATAATGGGATAAGTTAGCTGTTGTAAGTTTTTTGGGTTGTTTGGCTGTGTTCTGGAAGTTTTTCTCTCTGACTTTTCGCCAGTCTCTGGGGTCAGCATCTTCAGAGGGCAAGGACCTCAGGAAACTAGGAGTTCTCTCTATGCTCTTGGAGTATAGAATGAGTGAGACTGTGGGGGTTTTTTTTAAGCTGTTGGAAAGGGGAAACTTGTCCTATTAAGGAGAATAGGTGTTAATCATTGTATTGTGATGTGGAGGGATTAAGAAATTTCACTGCAATCAGGTAGGGTGGCAATCCTTTTCTGTGGTTTGGGTGTGCCGTTAGCTCTTCTATTGTGTGAACCAATCACTGATGCTTGTGGCTGGGTGGAAATAATTGAACTTTGATCTTTTGCAGGCTGTAGTTTTCAGTACTGGAAACCAGGCTTTGTTGATTGGGATAAATTCTTTACTTCATGCACTTCCAATCATTGCATTATTCCACACAAGAATGATGTAGAGCAGGGGTCCTCAACCTAAGGCCCTGGGGCAGGATGCGGCCCCCCAAGGTCCTGAATCCGGCCCCCGGGACCAATTGCAACCCCCCCACCTACCCCTGCTTTGCAAGCAAGCCAGCCTCCGCAGCTGCTTCTGTTGCTGAGGCAGATCAAAGCAGTGGGCTATGCCACTTCTCCCACTCCCCCCAACTACTGCCCAGATGATCAGCATGCTGGCTAGTGGGGCATTTAGAGTGGGAGGGCTATGGCAAGGTTGCCCGCTCCCCCCACCCACTGTGGTCCGGCCCCCAGTGGTGCCTGGGGCGCGGTGGACCGGCCTGCTGTTTGAAAACTTTGAGGATCCCTGATGTAGAGGGTTCAAGAGAATCCTAGGATATTTCAGCCAGAATGTCTTCCCTAACCCATCCCAGACTCGAAAAATGTTTTCTGTTATTTGTTCATATGACTTAAATAACTTTCCCAAATTCAAATTGAAATCCTTCTCTGTGGTTGATGGGTGTTGTTGGCTGTTCTATTGTGTGAACGGATCACTGGTGCTTGTGGCTAGGTGGGAATAATTGAACTTTGATCTTTTGCAGGCTGTAGTTTTCAGTACTGGACGTCAGGCTTTGTTGATTGGGATACGTTTTTTAATTCACACAGTACTAATCATTGCATTATTCCACACAAGAATGATGTAGATGGTTCAGTAAGTGAATCCTGTGATATTTCAGCTAGAAATGTCCTCCCTACCTCACCCTGGACCTGAGAAATGCCTATATTATTTGTTCACAAGATCTAAATAGCTTTCTCAAATCCACACTGCAATCCTTACACAAGTGTCTTGTATTGTATTACTGAGAGAAATCACTCCAGACAACAAGAACCAGGCTTTAAATAAATACACCACTACCCCAATATGAATGGTTCAAAACAGAAGGGTCCATCAATGAGATTTCCAGGAACACAGCCATTCGGTGTCATATTCTTTGGAGTGTGTTGGGGTATAGATTTACCTGTAATTGCTTCTAAACCATGTTTTTTCTTAGTCTGCTATTTGTACTTGTTCAGCAATTGTCTTCTATTAGAGGCTAAGGAATTGAAAGATCCCACTTCTCCTGAAACTCCCTTTCCAATTTCTTGCACTGCAAATCCCCAAATTCACCAAGAACTCCCCTAGCCATAAGGAGTTTTGCATCACTCACAAATGGGCCTTGGTAAGACTCCTGAGTCTTGAACATGACTATTTGCCTCTGAATGAGGATAGAATGGCTGGGGAGAGGATGTGGTTACTGTAATATGCATTAAGTACTGTAACAGTGGCAGTGAGGGATTTTTTTTTTTACTCTTCCACCAGTGTTAATTTTAATTCAGATTTAGAATCAATTAATTTGAATAGATTCCCCATATGTGAAGGATTCTGTCCACGTTCATTTTTAAGGAGCTCACCTGTTGGCTGACTCTGGCAACCTTTTGCTCCTGGCTGGTAACCAAGTTGGGGTAAGCAAGTGCCAACATATGTAAATTTCTCTAATTGGTGTAAAAAACAATTGCTCTAGGTGCCTCCCCCACAAGCACCTTCCTTCCCAACTTTCTCTCAAGCTGCTCCAAGTGTACATTATTATTATTTACACATAAAAACCAAATTCACCAGCTGAAAGTGAGCGGATTGAGGGGCTGAAACTGACAAGGCTTAGCACACCCACACACCCACACACCCACACACACACACACACACACCGTGTGTAGAGCTTCTGGAGGGGCGGGGAGGAAAAGAAAGTTGTCTGTCTTCCCCAAATATGTCAAGTGCAATAAAACCTCTGCTTTAAGCCTCCCCCCCCCCCGCCCCCATGTGGCAGTCTGTTCTTTCACTATACAAGATGCAAGAAATAAAGAGGCCTCAAAGCAGGCATGCCCAAAAGAAGTTTTGGACCACAGAACCCACAGTCCTTTGCCATTAGCAATCTAAGCTTAGAATTCTGGGAGCTGTGGTCCAAAACATCAGGAGGGCCGAAGTTTGGACATGCCTGCCTCAAAGTGACAAAAGGACACACACAGACACCAGAACTTCATGAGTACCACATACTTTTTAGACCCCCTTTAGTTCATTCCTGTAACCCTGCTCTTACACTGAAGGGTGTCCTCATGTTTGCTGGACCATCCTTTACCTGTTCTGACTTGCTGACCTTTCTTCAACCTAGATTGTTCGACAGAGGGTTTCTGAAGTCACTTCTTTATTTCTTCCATTTCCATCAGGGAGAGAAAAGGCACCTGCCCTTGTTCTTTAGAGGTGGATGAGCAGCAGCCATAGTTCCCTCCATCCCCAACAAGAATCAGGATGTCTGTCAATTTTCCTATCTCAGTGTTTTCCTAATAAACATTTTTTACCAATTTTGCCAGAATAAGAAAAAGGGGTTGGAAAGCTTTCAAAAAGGGAAAATGTCCTTTATTAAACATTCTGATTTCCAAGAATGAAAGGCACAAGTGAACTTAGCTGGATGTTGCTCTGAAAACTTGTTTCAACAGTATGAAACTCAAGAATCACCCTGTTTATATCGCTGACTCTCAGATTTTTTAAAATTTGGATGATTCCTGAATTGGGCTGATTATGACCGATTTGAGGGATGCCCAAATGGAAGCATCAGTCCTTCAAATTGAACATAATCTAGATCCGAATGCTTCTGAAAAAAATTGGTAGCAATTTAGATTTGAAAGGACATAGAGATGCAGTCCATTTTTTAAAAAATCAATATATTTTCTCTTAAGTTTTTCATATATCAAAGCAGTGGGAGGAGAGAATGTCCTCTCACAACTGGCAGCTCCAAGCTTCTGTTCACAGAGAAAGGGGGTTGTAAAGGCTCCAATCTCTGTGTTGTGGTGAAAGGATGTGGAAGTAATTTATCACAGGACACATCTGCTAGCCAGTGACGTTTACCAATTATTTCAAGACCAGAAATGCTACACAGGTTTTGGTCGAGGCTGTGGGAGCTGGCGAGGCACCACATCAGGTGCTTGCTTTGAAACTGTGAGACTGTGAAGGCCTCGTGCCTCTTCCATGCCACACCCACCATCCATTACATCCCACACTACCGTCTGCGACTCCAGTGCCCAGTGAGCAGAAAATCCATTTGGCTGTCAATGCTGTTGTTGACTTCCAGTTCTAGTCAAAGAGTTTGGTCTCCAGAGCAAAATTCAGATTGATTTAAACGAAAGCCAAACTGGTTAGTCTCCAGTCAGTCTATACCAAATTGGGCAGTTTCCTAAATTGTGGAGTCAGAGTTTGAACTGAAACCTTGTGGTCGATGTACAGCCCTAGAATGCTTTGTATGGGCATTTTGATCTTGACAATCATCTGCGTCTCCTATTTGTAGTATTTATTATCCTCCTCAGCTGCTACTCCTTAAGTTATTCAAAGACACATTTCAGGCTTTAGATCTTTACAGTCAATGTGGAATCACACCCTTTGAACGGTTCCCTCTCCAATCCATAAAGTCTATGCCAAAGACCAAGCATGGAGGGCAACATCCAAGCATCTGTAACAGCGCTTTGACAGCTTCCACTTCAGCTTCTCTGTCGGTTTATGGCTTTTGTACTTTCTGTCCAAATAATAAATCAAACTGTTCAAAACTTTCTCAAAAGGTAATGGGAAAATTATGGTTTCAAGATCATTTTTTCTATATAATAGGTTAAGTATTTGCAGACCTTATATAGCACGGAAGTTATTTAAAGTACATTTTATGCTAATGAAGACCATGTTGTACAACAAAGTCCCAACTAATAGAAGTCCTATTCAATGAAGAGGAGGAGGAGGAGGAGGAGGAGGAGGAGGAGGAGGAGGAGGAGGAAAATAATAAAATAGAATTCTTCTTTCAAAAGCATCCTTGCATCTGCACAGTTCTACAACAAATATGGCAAGCTTCTGATATATTTAGTTCTTTACAGCAAACTGAACCATTATGTCCCACAAATGCAAAAGCAATTTTTAAAAAAAAGACAAAACATTTTGGCATCTCAAAGACTAACTGCTATATTTTAATGTGAGCTTTCATGGACAAGTCCACTTCCTCAGGCATAAGAACGATTATGATGGATTTATCATGGTGGCTATGCTTACAGAAAATATTTCATAAAGCAAAGGTCAGTGAAAAGCTGCCTTGTGATTTATGCATGCGAAATACTTGTTTTGTATAGAGGGCAATGCTTAAACATTTGCTCCCGCAAGTGCCCAGGGATGCTGGCAAGGATATAGCCAAATCAAGCTTGTCAAATGGAAGAGCTGGAAATGGATGAGCTAGCATCTTCCAATGGCATTGGCCCAGTGTGCAGCGATGGAGAGACATGCAACCACATTAGCTCATGAAATCCCAGTAGTTCTGCAGTTACATTTCATCTGAAAGGCTGCCTCACTGTGCCATCGGCAGCAACTGAAACTGTCCCAGAGACAGTTTGATGGAGGCCTCTGGCCCTGTGTATGATACTTTAATCCCATGCACTTCTGCAGAGAGACATTTGAGCAGAGGATGGTGCCTAATGGAATATGATCACATAGGTGGTATTGGCTTAGGTTTGGAACAACACATCCTTCTGGTCTGAAAGGCTGGGTCACCCCTTCTCTGAAGTATTGTAAAGATAAGCCATATATCAGAGAACCCTTTTGCTGTTCTTAAGAATAACCAAGCACTGATTCTCTCAAGTCTAACAAATATCCCAGTGCCAATATTCTATGACTACATGCTGAGGGAAATGCCCTCTTCAGCTATGTTTGGCTTATTTCTGAGGTGACAGATAAAAGATTGCATCGTCTGTCACTTGTCATGGTGCTGCTCCCACCCAAGCTTTGCAGAAATGAATAGGAGCTCTCATTCACATTTGCTTGATTGTACAGTTTAATATGGACAAGCAATAAATATAGACATGTATGTTAAAGATTGGATTATTCTGTGAAACAGCATTGTGAACCTTATAATACAGCCTCCCTGAATGAAAACAACCTTCCCTTTCAGGTAGTTAATCACTTACCACACATGCTGCCACTGATAGGCTTGTTAAATGAGCTCTAGCCATGGATAAACAAACAAACAGTGAGCTACAGTAAAAGATCAACTCCTCCCTTCTGAAAAGAATCCTGTTGAAAAGGCCTTCCCCTCAGAGCACTGCTTCTATTCATTAATTTGTACCTGGAGGACAGGGCTTTAAACTTATGCTGATGATATTCTGAGCTGTAGGAAAGGCCACAGTCCTTTTGTTCACCTGACTCTTCGCTTCAAATTTCCATTTTTGTCTTGGCATGAATGCCCTTTTCTTCACTCCTCCACCTTTATCTGACAATGGCTGTTAACTATTCATCTTTGTTTCCTTGGAAGACAAGAACATGTAAAGATGGAATAAGACATCAGGAAGGAAGAAAATTCACCACACAAGAGAAACTGGGGGAAGCTGTGTAAACTAAACTTTCTCTGAACTGGATAATTCCCTTTCTCCTCATTTTGCTTTCAAGTTTAGCCAAATACAGTGGTACCTCTACTTACGAGCAGCTCTACTTCCAAGCAATTCGACTTAAGAGTGGAAAACTGTTTGCATTTTAACTTCTGCCTTACAAATCTTAAAAGCGGTCTGCTCTACTTACAATTTTATTGATTCATTTATTTATTTGATTTTTTTAGATATGGCTGCTCTACTTACGAGTTGTTCGACTTATGAGCATGCATTCGGAACATATTAAACTTGAGAGCAGTGGTACCACTGTAGATCAATACACAGTGGACAGCAAATGTAAACAGAGGGCATGTAACAGGTAATCAGTAAAATTCAGCAGCCCAAGAAATGAAGCTGAGAATCCAACAATAAAGTGGGAAGCATGTTGAAAATTATTAGTTCTTGGAATGTGGTTGAATGGGCAGTGGGAACACAGCCGCATAGTGCAAACCAGAGTAGAGATTACTCAGAGTTGGGTCCTTGAGATGAAAAATGTAAGATGCAACAAAACCCTAAAATTGATTGGGAAAATGCTCCTTGTATGGTGGCATGCACTGTATGGCATGGGATCTTGAATTATAACAAGCTATTAGACAAAAGTTAGACATGTTTGAATGTGGATTTATTTCAGGATCTTAAGAATCTATTGAAGTGAGAGAATCTATGAAGCTATTTAACTCATGAATACTTATTTCTTAGTATGATGTAAATGTCAGATTTGCTTAAACAATAAAATAAGTTGTGGGCAGAACCAGTGTGCTGATATATCCTTGTACATGCCTGGATAAGTTAGATAGGGACCTGAAGTGGTATAGTTTTAGTTAGCCAGGATAATGTTTGTCTTGGTAGATAGGTAAATGTGTATATTTATTTATTTATTTATTTATTTATTTATTTATTTATTTATTTATTTATTTATTGCATTTGTATCCCGCCCATCTTCCCGGAGGAACTCTGGGCGGCTTACATAGTAGCGACAAAGCGCAATATTCAGAGTACAATATTAAATAATAAAAGCAAAATAAAACAATAAAGCAAAAAACAATTATAGACAGTTTAAAATCACAACGTACATGAGCACCCTAGCATCGCCATCTAAGGGGAGGCGGATTGCATAAAGGCAAGTATTGATGGCGGCAAAAACAAATAAAAAAACAACAACAACGCGGAGATTAATACTCGCCAAAGGCCTCGCGGAAGAGAAGCGTTTTCAAAGCTTTGCGAAAGGCCAGCAGAGACTCTGCAGAGTGCACATCACTCGGAAGGGTGTTCCAAAGTGAGGGGGCCGCCACCGAGAAGGCCCGGTTACGTGTGAGCGTCTTCCGGGCCTCTCGAGGGGTAGCGACCCGGAGCGAGTGCGCTCGCAACTGCCGAACAGGTCAGGCCGTGGTCGATCACTGGACGGTACGCTCTGACAGGTAGTCCAGGCCCAAGCCATGGAGGGTTTTATAAACTAAGACCATGACCTTGAATCTGATCCGGGATGCAACGGGCAACCAATGCAGGCGAGCCAGGACTGGGGTGATGTGGTCATAACGATGCACACCCGCCACCAGCCTGGCAGCCGCATTTTGTACCCGCTGCAAACACCAGAGGAGAGTCAAGGGCAACCCCATGTAGAGGGCATTGCAGTAGTCCAGCCTCAAGATCACCAGTGCTTGGACCACTGTTCTCAGAGAGTATATGTGAATACAAAGTAATTGCTAAATGTATTTCATCTTGGTGATACAATAAACCTCTCTTACTCATTTTAAAAACAATCAGCCTTCTGAGACTCCAATGATTTTAGTAACAGAAGAAACATTAAAAGATGGCAGCATTAATAATCTAACTCGTGACAGTAACCAATAGAGCACTGGTGGAGAACCTTCAGCGCCCCAGATGTTTTAGACCACAACTCCCACAGTCCTTTGTCACAGGCAATCTAGGCTCAGAATTCTGGGAGCTGTGGTCCTAAACATCTGGAGAGATGAAGGTTTGCCACCACTGTAATAGAGAAGCACTAGGATGAATTAAAGAAGACTAGGGAACCGTAAAACTCATAACATGCAGAAAGCTGGCA
The DNA here is from genome assembly GCA_037367245.1 of Phrynocephalus guinanensis. Lineage (NCBI taxonomy): Eukaryota > Metazoa > Chordata > Lepidosauria > Squamata > Agamidae > Phrynocephalus > Phrynocephalus guinanensis. The sequence continues at coordinate 144,672,874 of CM074733.1, forward strand.
TGCTTCAGCTAAATAAGGAGTGGGGGAGTACAGATAGTTACAGCTGATCATTCGAGATAAAATAAATTGGAAAAGAAGTGCAGGAAGCAGAAGACGATATTGGCTGAAGACTTGTTTGGATAGAACACAAGATCATGAACAGTATCATCACGATGTCAAATCATAATGCAGAAGATGGTGACAATGACTACTAATACTAACACTCCCAACAAGAAGAAATTTTTTGAATCAACTAAACGTATAAGCATTTACTTTTACCAGGCTCCTATTGATTCAATGTGTCAACTCTGCTTGGATTTAATTCTTTATATTTTGTTGTTTCATTCCCAGTAGGTGACCCCAAATGTTAATGTTACGGCTGGGTGAGAATTTTTAAATATTTCTACTAGACATGGGCATGACTCAGCAAAATTTTCATTTCCGTTTCCGTTTTTCGTTTCCGTTACGTAACGGAAACAGTAACGATAATTAAGCCGTCAGAACTCGAACTCAAACTGAAAAAAGAAAAAATTGGTCGGGTTTTTCGTTTTCTCTTGTGGCATCACGGCAATCACGCAATGCGAAGCACAGAAAAAGTTTTTAAAAGTTTTTTTTAAAAAACCCGATTCACGGCCAAAAAAGCAGGCGAAAATATGCCTGCCTGAGGCTTTGCCACCTACCAGAGGGGTGATTTCTGGGTGGCCCCCGGCCTTCCCCAAGGTGAAAGGACTGGAGCATCCACAGACAGTAGCAATGTGGGAGAGAACACTCTCAGGATGCTGATTAGGAAGTTTGTAGAAAGTTTATTAAAATAGCCCTTATTAAAATAGCCCAACGCGTTTCGGCCCAAATGGCCTTCTTCAGGGACTTTTTCACTATAAAAAAGGTGACATTTAAAAGACATAGAGTCAGAGAATTTTACATATGAACAACAAACAGAAGCACTAATAATCAAATGCATGATAAACACTTAAAATGCTGAAACAGTAAGTTTTGTAGGGATACTCACTAAGTGTTACAGGTCTACTTTAAAAACAGTCCGGCCTGCTGTCTCAAACTCCCAACCAGCCTATGTAACAACATTCTAGAGAACAACCACACAAGGCGTGATATGCATGTGTACACAGTCTCAAAAATATAGCTTCAAAAGAGAAGTGATGGTAGCAGATGCATGGGTATTTTACTGTTTACCCCACTATTTCCATACATAGAGTATCATTCATCTGCTTGCATGTATGTGGGTGTTGTCTACAACTATTTCCAAACATCTTATCTGAAGCAGAATTTACGTGCATTTATCTCAGTGTTCCACTTGTTGGCAAACATACTCTTATCTTTCTTAGTATTATCACTTCATTGTTCAGTAGGGTAAAAGAACTGTTTTTTCAACATAACTGCAATATTATACTACAATACACATCACTAACCTGTGCTCAAAGAAATTCTGGAGACGTTAAATGTCTTGCTTCTCAGTCTGTTGCTAGCTACAGCTGGGGGCTTTTATAATTGCTGGTGAGATTACCCAGCTGGTGTAGCATTCAAGTGAAATCCATTTGTGGCTGTAGCCTTGGCCAAAACTTATAATAATGGTGAAAAGTCTATTTCTTCATTCAAACCCATAGGGGATAAGGTGTTTAGCCTAATGATCCAGTCTATTTCTTTTTTTAGAAGGATTTTTTCATTGTTTTTCACAGTTTCTATTGCCCAAAATTTAAGATCTTTTTCTGAATGCTTGTATTCTATGAAGTGGTTTACTAAAGGAGTACCTATCCTTTTATTTCTGATGTTGCTAATATGTTCCCCTATCCGTTTTTTCAAGGGTCTGGAAGTCTTCCCTACATACAGTTTAGGGCAAGGACAGCTGATGACATATACAACACCCTGAGTATTGCAGTTTGTGAATTGCATTAAAGTATATTTCCTATTCTGTATATCTGTAAAATCAGTCATTTTTGTGGTATGTTTACAATAAATAGTTTAAGTCAACAGAGAGATACCCATAACCGCATCAGTTGTGTGTTGACATATAATCATATCACCAACAAACTACAAAATAGCATTAGAACACATTGGCACATCCTCAATAACATACCTGGGTGCTCAGAAAAACCTTTAATTACTTTTAAAAGAACAAAAAACCTAGCTGACTTTTTAATCAGGAGTGAATTCAAAGAAGAAAAAAATCAGATAAAAGATAACATTCTCAAGACCAAAAAGCCACCTACTGGCCATCACCCATGTGGGCATTGTATTTATTGTAAACATACCACAAAAATGACTGATTTTACAGATATACAGAATAGGAAATATACTTTAATGCAATTCACAAACTGCAATACTCAGGGTGTTGTATATGTCATCAGCTGTCCTTGCCCTAAACTGTATGTAGGG